>JAZKJV010004609.1:0-512915 GCA_037367405.1 Ottelia alismoides
TAGAGGCTCGTGTCCCTGAGTTCGTCCTTGGTTTCTTGCCAAGTAAAATAAATCACGATCACCTCATTTTGATTTATCATCGCATATCTTTAAATGACGATCTCTTTGACGACCAGAATCGGCCCGACTGCACCGACATCCCGAGGTGCTAAGAACGCACCCTTAAGGGGCCGATTTTGCAGGTCGTCAAATGGCGCCGTTGCCGGGGACACGGCTCATTTCTTTTATTTTTTGTATTTTTGTGTGTTTAATTTAGTGTTCCTTTTTATAGGTCAATTAACCGCAAATTTTGCATATAAAATTTTTCTTTCCTTTTTGATATCTAATCATTGTTTTTTGGCATGGCCCTTGATGGATCAAGGAGGCGAGGAGCAGGACGTTCCCCGCTGCGAGGAGCCGCAGGAGCATGCTTGGAGAAAAGGAGGAAGAAAAGAAACAAAAAAAATGTGTTGCATTTTTTATTGCATTTTATTTTTAATAATTCGTCTTTTACAGCGGTCTTCGATCGAAGACTCGCGTGTGTAATCGAACGATCATGGTTGTGTGGGGATCGTCCCCACTTGAGTGTCGACTTAGGATAGGCACGCGGCTCTCCGAGCTCACTTTATTTTTTACGTGCTTGATCGTAGGTAGGACACACTCAAAGATAGACGCACGCAATCTCGCTTCACTTAGCCAAACTTAAATGGATATCATCCCCGCTAATAGATGCATGATTAGGTGCGGCTTTTTCGACTTGCATACATGTTGGAT
The DNA here is from genome assembly GCA_037367405.1 of Ottelia alismoides. Classification (NCBI taxonomy): domain Eukaryota; kingdom Viridiplantae; phylum Streptophyta; class Magnoliopsida; order Alismatales; family Hydrocharitaceae; genus Ottelia; species Ottelia alismoides. The sequence continues at coordinate 754 of JAZKJV010004609.1, forward strand.
TTGATTTTCAAAACGGCCCCAGTTTTTTTCGCGGCTTTTATCGTCAAATCACTGCATGATTTCTCGCTTAGCCTAGATCACATTTTTCTTCATCGAATGCATGTTTTTCACGGCTTTCAATTCCTAGATTGATCATCTAGGATTAATGGAAAATGGAATGAACGGTAGACGATGATTTTCTGATTGATGTGCTAACCTTAAATTCAGTGATAATTTAAGATAAAATTGGAATTGTTAATTGCAAGTCAACCAAAAATGGAGTAAAATTCGGTTTTGGGAGAGCAACACCCGCGCATACGCCTTGATTTTCAATTCACCTTTGCTTCGCGTAATTATCTAACGTTTTATCACCAATAAAACCGACAAAATAATCAAACCAACCTTGGTTGGTTTCATGTGTGAGTTGGTGAAACTAAGGGTTTGCTTGCTTGAATTGAGCCTTTGTTTCGACACACACCCTAGAACCTTAGTCCCTCCATTTCATCTCTTAAGATTCAACCGCTCACTTGTAAATTCATTCCTCTTCTTCGTTTACCTTGGGTTCCTTCAATCATCAATCCTCATCTTTATACTTAGGCTAATCTCAGCCTAATTATAGGGGGGACCCAAGTCCCCGTGATTTTCTCTACTCCTCATTTCTTGCCTTTATACTTAGGTTATTTCTAACCTAAGTATAGGGGGAGCCCCTCTTAGCTCCCGTATATTCTTCTATATTTAAATGGACCTATGTACTTGTAACATCTAGTGCTATGAGGACATAGCAAAGTTTAAGTATAGGGGGGTATACCGTATATACCGTATATTTACTTTAGCTATAATCTGAAAAATTTTGAAAAATTAAAAACTTTTTGGCTAAGGTAAAAATCATTGGACTAAGAGAACTCAAAGGATTTCACGGTTTTTCGATATTATGTTACATTATTTTATAGAAATATTTTCGAAAATGATTTTTTGAAAATGTTTTGAAAATTTTTATTCTTGTGTGACATGGTTTCGAAAAAATTTGCCTTCTCTTTTCAAGGAAAGTCGAGTTTAACTTGTGTATTAACTTTATTAAAATCCATAAAAATGAGAAAAACCCTAAAAACCTTTAGGAGCTATTAGTGACTACTAAGCTCAATTAAGAAAGCCGCGTTCAGTGAGGGTTCGCCCTTAGCAGATTGGATGGTTTAGAGGACGTCGCGTAAGGCCCCGTCCTCAAGCAACGGGCTCCGGCCTGTACATACATCCATACTGGCTGAACGTAGCTCCTTAATTAAGTTTAGTCAGTTATGATATCTCTTAAAGTCCTTTAAAAAAAAATCTCTTGTTTTTGAATGAAGAAGTTGGATTAGTCCTCTACACTTTCACTTTCACCCAGGATCTGAATTGGTCAAGGAGACTTAGCTTTTAGAAGTCTTTGAGATTTTAGGTTAACCAGCCTTAGCCATCAGGGTCTTAGACTTAATCATCCACATTCCCCTAGGTTTCTAGATTTGCATGCTATATTCCATGCTTAGTCTCAGACAGAAAGAAAATGATCAGCACATCACATACACGACTGCGGTTTTTGATGAGATGAGTTGATTTTTCACCTAAGGGATTGGGATGAGGAAGTCGAGTTTGGATTTGATCTAATGATGCTCGAGGATGGGATAAATCTTTGGAGGCTTCATGAAACCTGAGTGTCAGCAATATTAGCCAGTATGAGAACTTGGTTCTTATACTATTCTCTTGACATTGACCTAAGTGCCTGGGTGTGAAAAATAAATAAAAAAATGTTGATCAGTGTGCGCCGACTCTTGGTAAAAGCAGTGGAGCTAGCCACCAATTATACAAGTCAATGAAATTCAAAGAAAATCTCACATTCCACCAAAGTCAAATATCAAAGAGCTTCCACCAAAGGCGAGCGCTCCCAAACTTTTCAAAGTGTCCACTTGGACCACCGCTATTAGGACCAGGAGTCAGGCTTGCACCAAAAAAGGGCTCTGCATCGTAAATGCTACAAGTCTGGGTGTCGAAGGTACGATAGGTACTCAAAAGAGACACACCCCGGTGTACTCCCAGGAAAACAAGTGCAGACGGCTCCAACTTCTCTTGACGGACGCACTGATCAACACCAAAAAAAAATGTGTTGCGTAAAAGGCACTAGAGAGAATCCTTGTTCCAATGAGAGGGAGAGAAGAATTGACACAATCCCATGCCCTCCATTTTCTGGCCTGCCATCCACATTTTCTAAGTCTGACAACTAAAGAGACGGTGGACTGAATGCAAGATTTGATTTATTCCCTAGTGCTGAGGATTGGGTCCTTAGGAGATTTTCTCGAACCAAGATTTTGGGTGAAGACTTGACTCTACTCTCGAAATTGCAGTCAACACTAAACTTCATATCCTTTAGTTTATATGTATATCAGAGAGAGTCTAGAGAAATAGAGGAATTGGAAGCCTCTTGATTAAGGCTAGGTTGAACTCTAGAATTTTGGATCTCTGAAGCCGAGTCGACTTGATAAGATTGGATCCTGTATTCACATGCACAAGGGGGTTAATCCAACTTAGTCATTCTTTTTGATGCTCGAGGACGAGCATAGTTTAAGTATAGGGGGGTGATGAACCTCAGATTCATCATCTTTATTTTCTATAATTAACCCCCTTGCTTAATGTTTTGTCAATAAATCCCTGTTAATGTCCTATAATTAACAGAGTCCTTAATAAATTAAAAACCACAAAAAAATGACAAAATAAAAATTCGTGGTGTTTTTAGACTTAAAAATACCTTCAAAAATATTTCGGGTCCTTGTTTGATCTCTTTTCCAGTTTTGGTCAACATGAAACTTGTAGATCTCGTCAAGATCTACAACTTTCATGTTTTGTGTTTTCTCAAATTCGGCCTCTATAACCTCTAAAAATCAAAAATATCATCCTAATAATCTGATTGGGCCACGTGGCCCAATCTGGGGGCGCCACGTGGCCCGCCTCCTTTGTCTTTTCCGCCTCTCCTACCAACCGTTGGATCGACCTCTTGATCCAACGGCCCAGGCCTCTCCACGTAGCCGCCTTCTCCTAGCCATCAGATTTCCCCCGCGCTTCATCCTCACCATCCCTTATTGTCGGGCCCACAGCTTGACACGTGGCGCGCTGTGCGCCCTTTGATGGCACCCTGGATCTCTCATCTTGGCCGCTGCTCCCACTTATTTCCCTTTGCCGTTCGATCATCTCCCACTCACCATCATCACCGTCCGCCGGCGCGCACACCTTAGCTTGACACGTGGCGCTTCCATCCGCCTTCGATTCACATCGCCCAGATCTTATCTACGCCGCTCTTCAGCGCTCAAGTGGCAACCGTTGGATCTCCAGATCCAACGGTCAGGCCCCGTCGTCTACCTCCAGACCCTCTTCTCTCTCCCACGTTCCACCTCGCGCAACCCGCTCCCCCTTCCATTTTTCTTGTCTTCACCCTGCACCATCTCCACTCTCCAATTGCCCCACGCCCTTCCTCCATCACCCACGACCCTCGCGCACTCCTCCATTAACCACCAACCTCTCTCCACGCTTCCCATTTCCTCCTCGAAACCACGTCGCCCACCATCACTTCCGCCGAGCTTCCCCTTCAAATACGCCTCTACCACACCCCTTCGCTGGCGTCCACCTTTACGTGGGAGGAGGCCCAGCCCTCCTCCGCCTCTCTGTGACAGAGAGAGGCGAGGGGATCGAGCGACGACGACTTCCCTCCCCGGTGTCGACCCGCCGCCAATCACGACGGCGTTGCGGTGCCCTCGGCCTGCTTGAGCTGCACGGACCGGCTGGCCGTGTCCAGCGAAGACCCGGGGCTCGATTAGAGCCCCATCCCAAGCCATCCGACCACCTCCGACCAGGTAAGTGATCCCTCTTCCTCCTTCGATTTTTTGTTTAAATTCGTTGATTTAATCAGGCCTCTCCGGCCGTTTTTACCCTCCATGGAACATTCCCTTAGCTTCGCCTTCATCTCCCCTTCACCGCGCACCACCTTCTCAGCTCCTCCATACCTCGTCGCTTCCGACCCATCTCCTCCGCCGGGAGGCGGAGGAGCTCCGAGCTCCTCCACATTCTTCACCCGACGAGCTCCCATTTCACTCTCACTTCGCTCACGCACACACCCTTAGGCTTCGGCTACATGCTACTAACATTGCAGGTCACTAAACGCGCAACGGTCGGAGCCTCGCCGGAGCCCATTTCGTCACAGTCGCCATCGACCTTAGAGCTCCGATGAGCTACTCCAGAAGCTTCTGGACCTTCCCCGAGTCACCTGCTTCTCCGACGATCTTTCTCTGAGCGCGGGGGAGGTCTACTGTGATCGAGAGAGAGCGGCGGAGGAGGAGCTCCTTCGCCGGAGCTCCAAAGTCGCCGCCAGCTGAAGCCCGAGGACGAAGCACTGTGGCCGTTGGATGGCCCAACCCCAGCGACCATCCAACGACCATGATAGAGCCACGTTGACGTCTTCCTTTGCCGTTGGATGCGCCTGATCCAAAGGCCTCGAGCTAGCCACGCGTCGTCACCTGAGCACGCCCGAGCCTCCGTCTCTGTGCCTCCAGGTTCGGTTGCTCTGAGCCTCCACGAGCCTGCATCGAGCCTCGGACCACCCGAGCCTAGCCGAAGCGCCCCCGAACCTCTGCTGATCCCGAGCCTTCATCCGAGCATGGATAGCACGTGCGGTGCACGTGTGTATCTGGGCATTTTGCAGAGACGCCCTTGAACTTCTCCAAATTTGCAAAAAAAGTCCCCGCGCTTATGGTTAATTTACAGGGAAGGCCTCAGAACTTATTTTATTTTCTTTTTAGTCCTTCCTAGGGTCCTTTTTGTAGTTATCTTTTTATGTTTTCTTTCATTTATGCCCTTATCTTTGAACTTGCATATCTTGAGCTACATAGCTCCAATCGAGTTGATTTCAGTTTCGTTTTGAAGCTCTTCTCGTCCTCTTTATTATGGCGTGCTTTAAGTCCAGATTTGACACTATGAACCGTGATGTATTATTTTATTATCTAGGTGTCTTGATTTCTTCATTTATCATGCCCACTTGCTTCATATTTGTAGAGGCTTCTTAATGTTAACTCAGTTTAACTCGCATTTTTTTTTCTATGGCTCAAGTGACTATGATTTTTGGGGCATATCATTCGCTTTGCATGATCACTTATTTGCATTATAAAAATTGATAAAAAAATGCATGTTTTATGTTTTAATGCATTGTCTTGTTTTGTCTTTGCATATTTTGACCTATATGCCTTTAACTCTACGCTTAGTTAAACACACTTAAATCCGATTAATACGAGAGAGGCTCGTGTCCCTGAGTTCGACCTTGGTTTCTTGCCAAGTAAAATAAATCACGATCACCTCATTTTGATTTATCATCGCATATCTTTAAATGACTTGATCTCTTTGACGACCAGAATCGGCCCGACTACACCGACATCCCGAGGTGCTAAGAACGCACCCTTAAGGGGCCGATTTTGCGGGTCGTCAAATGGCGCCGTTGCCGGGGACACGGCTCATTTCTTTTATTTTTTGGATTTTTGTGTGTTTAATTTAGTGTTCCTTTTTATAGGTCAATTAACCGCAAATTTTGCATATAAAATTTTTCTTTCCTTTTTGATATCTAATCATTGTTTTTGTGGCAGGGCCCTTGATGGATCAAGGAGGCGAGGAGCAGGACGTTCCCCGCTGCGAGGAGCCGCAGGAGCATGCTTGGAGCAAAGGAGGAAGAAAAGAAACAAAAAAAATGTGTCGCATTTTTTATTGCATTTTATTTTTAATAATTCGTCTTTTACAGCGGTCTTCGATCGAAGACTCGCGTGTGTAATCGAACGATCATGGTTGTGTGGGGATCGTCCCCACTTGAGTGTCGACTTAGGATAGGCACGCGGCTCTCCGAGCTCACTTTATTTTTTACGTGCTTGATCGTAGGTAGGACACACTCAAAGATAGACGCACGTAATCTCGCTTCACTTAGCCAAACTTAAATGGATATCATCCCCGCTAATAGATGCATGATTAGGTGCGGCTTTTTCGACTTGCATACATGTTGGATTTGATTTTCAAAACGGCCCCAGTTTTTTTCGCGGCTTTTATCGTCAAATCACTGCATGATTTATCGCTTAGCCTAGATCGCGTTTTTCTTCATCGAATGCATGTTTTTCACGGCTTTCATTTCCTAGATTGATCATCTAGGATTAATGGAAAATGGAATGAACGGTAGACGATGATTTTTTGATTGATGTGCTAACCTTAAATTCAGTGATAATTTAAAATAAAATTGGGACTGTTAATTGCAAGTCAACCAAAAATGGAGTAAAATTCAGTTTTGGGAGAGCAACACCCGCGCATACGCCTTGATTTTCAATTCACCTTTGCTTCGCGTAATTATCTAACGTTTTATCACCAATAAAACCGACAAAATAATCAAACCAACCTTGGTTGGTTTCATGTGTGAGTTGGTGAAACTAAGGGTTTGCTTGCTTGAATTGAGCCTTTGTTGCGCACACACCCTAGAACCTTAGTCCCTCCCTTTCATCTCTTAAGATTCAACCGCTCACTTGTAAATTCATTCCTCTTCTTTGTTCACCTTGGGTTCCTTCAATCATCAATCCTCATCTTTATACTTAGGCTAATCTCAGCCTAAGTATAGGGGGGACCCAAGTCCCCATGATTTTCTCTACTCCTCGTTTCTTGCCTTTATACTTAGGTTATTTCTAACCTAAGTATAGGGGGAGCCCCTCTTAGCTCCCGTATATTCTTCTATATTTAAATGGACCTATGTACTTGTAACATCTAGTGCTATGAGGACATAGCAAAGTTTAAGTATAGGGGGGTATACCGTATATACCGTATATTTACTTTAGCTATAATCTGAAAAATTTTGAAAAATTAAAAACTTTTTGGCTAAGGTAAAAATCATTGGACTAAGAGAACTCAAAGGATTTCGCGGTTTTTCGATATTATGTTACATTATTTTATAGAAATATTTTCGAAAATGATTTTTTGAAAATGTTTTGAAAATTTTTATTCTTGTGTGACATGGTTTCGAAAAAATTTGCCTTCTCTTTTCAAGGAAAGTCGAGTTTAACTTGTGTATTAACTTTATTAAAATCCATAAAAATGAGAAAAACCCTAAAAACCTTTAGGAGCTATTAGTGACTACTAAGCTCAATTAAGAAAGCCGCGTTCAGTGAGGGTTCGCCCTTAGCAGATTGGATGGTTTAGAGGACATCGCGTAAGGCCCCGTCCTCAAGCAACGGGCTCCGTCCTGTACTTACATCCATACTGGCTGAACGTAGCTCCTTAATTAAGTTTAGGCAGTTATGATATCTCTTAAAGTCCTTTAAAAAAAAATCTCTTGTTTTTGAATGAAGAAGTTGGATTAGTCCTCTACACTTTCACTTTCACCCAGGATCTGAATTGGTCAAGGAGACTTAGCTTTTAGAAGTCTTTGAGATTTTAGGTTAACCAGCCTTAGCCATCAGGATCTTAGACTTAATCATCCACATTCCCCTAGGTTTCTAGATTTGCATGCTATATTCCATGCTTAGTCTCAGACAGAAAGAAAATGATCAGCACATCACATACACGACTGCGGTTTTTGATGAGATGAGTTGATTTTTCACCTAAGGGATTGGGATGAGGAAGTCGAGTTTGGATTTGATCTAATGATGCTCGAGGATGGGATAAAATCTTTGGAGGCTTCATGAAACCTGAGTGTCAGCAATATTAGCCAGTATGAGAACTTGGTTCTTATACTATTCTCTTGACATTGACCTAAGTGCCTGGGTGTGAAAAATAAATAAAAAAATGTTGATCAGTGCGCGCCAACTCTTGGTAAAAGCAGTGGAGCTAGCCACCAATTATACAAGTCAATGAAATTCAAAGAAAAGCTCACATTCCACCAAAGTCAAATATCAAAGAGCTTCCACCAAAGGCGAGCGCTCCCAAACTTTTCAAAGTGTCCACTTGGACCACCGCTATTAGGACCAGGAGTCGGGCTTGCACCAAAAAAGGGCTCTGCATCGTAAATGCTACAAGTCTGGGTGTCGAAGGTACGATAGGTACTCAAAAGAGACACACCCCGGTGTACTCCCAGGAAAACAAGTGCAGACGGCTCCAACTTCTCTTGACGGACGCACTGATCAACACCAAAAAAAAATGTGTTGCGTAAAAGGCACTAGAGAGAATCCTTGTTCCAATGAGAGGGAGAGAAGAATTGACACAATCCCATGCCCTCCATTTTCTGGCCTGCCATCCACATTTTCTAAGTCTGACAACTAAAGAGACGGTGGACTGAATGCAAGATTTGATTTATTCCCTAGTGCTGAGGATTGGGTCCTTAGGAGATTTTCTCGAACCAAGATTTTGGGTGAAGACTTGACTCTACTCTCGAAATTGCAGTCAACAAACTTCATATCCTCTAGTTTATATGTATATCAGAGAGAGTCTAGAGAAATAGAGGAATTGGAAGCCTCTTGATTAAGGCTGGGTTGAACTCTAGAATTTTGGATCTCTGAAGCCGAGTCGACTTGATCAGATTGGATCCTGTATTCACATGCACAAGGGGGTTAATCCAACTTAGTCATTCTTTTTGATGCTCGAGGACGAGCATAGTTTAAGTATAGGGGGGTGATGAACCTCAGATTCATCATCTTTATTTTCTATAATTAACCCCCTTGCTTAATGTTTTGTCAATAAATCCCTGTTAATGTCCTATAATTAACAGAGTCCTTAATAAATTAAAAACCACAAAAAAATGACAAAATAAAAATTCGTGGTGTTTTTAGACTTAAAAATACCTTCAAAAATATTTCGGGTCCTTGTTTGATCTCTTTTCCAGTTTTGGTCAACATGAAACTTGTAGATCTCGTCAAGATCTACAACTTTCATGTTTTGAGTTTTCTCAAATTCGGCCTCTATAACCTCTAAAAATCAAAAATATCATCCTAATAATCTGATTGGGCCACGTGGCCCAATCTGGGGGCGCCACGTGGCCCGCCTCCTTTGTCTTTTCCGCCTCTCCTACCAACCGTTGGATCGGCCTCTTGATCCAACGACCCAGGCCTCTCCACGTAGCCGCCTTCTCCTAGCCATCAGATTTCCCACGCGCTTCATCCTCACCATCCCTTAGCGCCGCGCCCACAGCTTGACACGTGGCGCGCTGTGCGCCCTTTGATAGCACCCCGGATCTCTCATCTTGGCCGCTGCTCCCACTTATTTCCCTCTGCCGTTCGATCATCTCCCACTCACCATCATCACCGTCCGCCGGCGCGCACACCTAAGCTTGACACGTGGCGCTTCCATCCGCCTTCGATTCGCATCGCCCAGATCTTATCTACGCCGCTCTTCAGCGCTCAAGTGGCAACCGTTGGATCTCCAGATCCAACGGTCAGGCCCCGTCGTCTACCTCCAGACCCTCTTCTCTCTCCCACGTTCCACCTCGCGCAACCCGCTCCCCCTTCCATTTTTCTCGTCTTCACCTTCCACCATCTCCACTCTCCAATTGCCCCACGCCCTTCCTCCATCACCCACGACCCTCGCGCACTCCTCCATTAACCACCAACCTCTCTCCACGCTTCCCATTTCCTCCTCGAAACCACGTCGCCCACCATCACTTCCGCCGAGCTTCCCCTATAAATACGCCTCCACCACACCCCTTCGCCGGCGTCCACCTTTACGTGGGAGGAGGCCCAGCCCTCCTCCGCCTCTTTGTGACAGAGAGAGGCGAGGGGATCGAGCGACGACGACTTCCCTCCCCGGTGTCGACCCGCCGCCAATCACGACGGCGTTGCGGTGCCCTCGGCCTGCTTGAGCTGCACGGACCGGCTGGCCGTGTCCAGCGAAGACCCGGGGCTCGATTAGAGCCCCATCCCAAGCCATCCGACCACCTCCGACCAGGTAAGTGATCCCTCTTCCTCCTTCGATTTTTCGTTTAAATTCGTTGATTTAATCAGGCCTCTTCGGTCGTTTTTACCCTCCATGGACCATTCCCTTAGCTTCGCCTTCATCTCCCCTTCACCGCGCACCACCTTCTCAGCTCCTCCATACCTCGTCGCTTCCGACCCATCTCCTCCGCCGCGAGGCGGAGGAGCTCCGAGCTCCTCCACATTCTTCACCCCGACGAGCTCCCATTTCACTCTCACTTCGCTCACGCACACACCCTTAGGCTTCGGCTACATGCTACTAACATTGCAGGTCACTAAACGCGCAACGGTCGGAGCCTCGCCGGAGCCCATTTCGTCACAGTCGCCATCGACCTTAGAGCTCCGATGAGCTACTCCAGAAGCTTCTGGACCTTCCCCGAGTCACCTGCTTCTCCGACGATCTTTCTCTGAGCGCGGGGGAGGTCTACTGTGATCGAGAGAGAGCGGCGGAGGAGGAGCTCCTTCGCCGGAGCTCCAAAGTCGCCGCCAGCTGAAGCCCGAGGACGAAGCACAGTGGCCGTTGGATGGCCCAACCCCAGCGACCATCCAACGGCCATGATAGAGCCACGTTGACGTCTTCCTTTGCCGTTGGATGCGCCTGATCCAAAGGCCTCGAGCTAGCCACGCGTCGTCATCTGAGCACGCCCGAGCCTCCGTCTCTGTGCCTCCAGGTTCGGTTGCTCCGAGCCTCCACGAGCCTGCATCGAGCCTCGGACCACCCGAGCCTAGCCGAAGCGCCCCCGAACCTCTGCTGATCACGAGCCTTCATCCGAGCCTGGATAGCACGTGCGGTGCACGTGTGTATCTGGGCATTTTGCAGAGACGCCCTTGAACTTCTCCAAATTTGCAAAAAAAGTCCCCGCGCTTATGGTTAATTTACAGGGAAGGCCTCAGAACTTATTTTATTTTCTTTTTAGTCCTTCCCAGGGACCTTTTTGTAGTTATCTTTTTATGTTTTCTTTCATTTATGCCCTTATCTTTGAACTTGCATATCTTGAGCTACATAGCTCCAATCGAGTTGATTTCAGTTTCGTTTTGAAGCTCTTCTCGTCCTCTTTATTATGGCGTGCTTTAAGTCTAGATTTGACACTATGAACCGTGATGTATTATTTTATTATCTAGGTGTCTTGATTTCTTCATTTATCATGCCCACTTGCTTCATATTTGTAGAGGCTTCTTAATGTTAACTCAGTTTAACTCGCATTTTTTTTCTATGGCTCAAGTGACTATGATTTTTGGGGCATATCATTCGCTTTGCATGATCACTTATTTGCATTATAAAAATTGATAAAAAAAATGCATGTTTTATGTTTTAATGCATTGTCTTGTTTTGTCTTTGCATATTTTGACCTATATGCCTTTAACTCTACGCTTAGTTAAACACACTTAAATCCGATTAATACGAGAGAGGCTCGTGTCCCTGAGTTCGACCTTGGTTTCTTGCCAAGTAAAATAAATCACGATCACCTCATTTTGATTTATCATCGCATATCTTTAAATGACTTGATCTCTTTGACGACCAGAATCGGCCCGACTGCACCGACATCCCGAGGTGCTAAGAACGCACCCTTAAGGGGCCGATTTTGCGGGTCGTCAGAGACGCGCGCGGGTGCACGACAGAGAACTACGTAGGAGCTTCGACGATGCGGCTGGTCGACGGGGCGGCTTGATGGAGGCGCGACGGCGGTGACGATCTGGCGGAGTCGGGGCCGCGGATGGAGGGCCTGGAGGTGGCGCACGTCAGCGTGACCTTAGCGAAGGGGCCGCGGTGTCGGGTCGGAGATCAGGACATCGCGTGGGGATTCTTGGAGGGCACTGCGGAGCCGCGAGGGGCGATGGCTTCGGGCGGCACCGCGGGTAGCGACCCGCGCTGGTGGCAGGGGGTGGCGGCCCTGCTGCCATCTCTCCCCCTTTATTATTATTATTATTATTTTGTGTAATTTTATTTCTTTTGTAAACAATGAATGAAAATAGTAATAAAGAATTTTTTTTAATTTTTTTGTAAATCCGAAATATTAAAAAAATAGAAAATGAGGAATGTTTTTTATGTTTAATTTTTCATGTTTTCTTTTTAATGGTCCTACAAAATAAACGTTATAAATAAAGAAAACAAATGTTTTTTGTATTATTTTGTATTATTTTTTATTTATTTACAATTCGAAAAAATGAACGAGGATCCGATAGAAATGCGAGATTCAAATCCGATCTCCGGCCACCGTACGTGGCCGGAGTTGAGAGATCGTGGATGATAGAAATAGAATGCGGGGAGATCAAGAACATGAGATGAAAAATCGAGTCGAAGCGGATTAAAATTGTGATGATTTTTTTAAAGATCTAGAGAAATAAAATGATGATGGAATTAAAATGCGACAAATGAAACTAAGATTAACCTAAGATAAAAAAATGATGGATCTCACCTTAGGAGCGGAAATGGACCGTGATCGCCTTGACGAAGGCCGACACGCTGTCACCGGACGGCTCGTAGGCTAGGCACTTTTCTCGATGAAGTTTTCTCTCGGAGATCGGGCTCCTCTCTCTAAAGATTGATCAAGTTGGAATGAGGGAGAAGGAGCCGTATAAATAGAAATGATAGAGATGAAATTTGAATTTTTGATTTTTTTGGTGGAAGAGATAAGAGAGATGAAATTTGAAATGAGGTAAAGTAAAATAGATAAAACTATTTACAAAATTATCTATTTTTTTTGAATTTTCGTCACTTTATTTATTTGAAATAAAAAATGTTATTTTTTTTATTTTTATTGCGGTTAATTAAAAATAGCAACTATATACATATATTATATACATATATGACATTATATAGAAGGGTAAATGAGGAATCTAGCTTTTTCTGTTTTTATTTTAAAAAATTTATTTTTTTTATTTTTTAGTTTAAATAATTAGTAAAAATATTTACAAATATATAAAAATACAATATGTACAAAATACATGGGAAAATTTCACAAACCACCCAGAAAAACCAACTTTTTACTCGTAACTCTAAAAATTATGAACAACCATTTTAAAGATAATTTAACATAGAATCCAATAGAAGTGAGATTGTTTCAATTTGAATTCGTGGAGCTAGAATTGGTCTTTCAATTAGTACTTAGTGGCTTTTTCCAACTGTGGTTGCTTTTATTTTGTACATGATTTAATTGTGTAATTATTTTTATTAATTAGAACACATTTTATTTTCAATTTTGGTTTTGAAAGTTATTTGGTTTGAGGTCAATTAAGGCACAAATAAATTAGTGTCAGTTTTATACAGATATACACAGACTAAGTGAGAAGTATTTACAACAACACACACATTTTTTGGATTTTCTGCTTAAGGACCCTATCTGCCCCTACTTTATTCCTGGTCGATCAGGTCAAGTCTTGACCTTCTCTCGGGGTTTGGGTCAGCCTGTATACAGTCTTCCTTTTTTTATTTTCTTTTCTTTATTTTTCCTTCCTTTCTTTCTTTATTTATTTTAGGTTAAAATTAGAAAGAAGTGTACAATATTTACACACAGATGCAAGTTAGTAAGAATATAGAGTTAGTATTATATATAGGTGTTTTATAAGGGATTTTAAGCTAAAATAAATGAATAAAGATGACTAATCACAGATTCATCAACACGATGCTCCAACAATCAAAGATCTTCTAATAAAACCTAAGTTATGTTCTAATTGCAGAAAATTAAAAGCTATATTAACACAAGGAATGAAAATGTGAGGTGAAAACCCATCTAAAGCAGCTCGAACAAGGGGTTTCGCTTGGAGCAGAAGAGTTTCGCCGGTGGAGCTCTGACAGACCTTAGATAACCTGAATCTCGACTTTATCCACGCTGACAAAGGCATGGAATCGCTCGCTGTCATCGGACAACTCAACCTAGCTAATCCTGTTGTAATTACAGAGGAGAAATGGGGATCAAAATGCAAAAAGTTGATGAGGGATTTTATTTGTACACAAGCTAGAGGGAAGAAGTGAAGGCCATGGAGAGAACCTTAAGCGCATCATTGAAGCATGAAGATCGCATCATATGAGATCGGGAGCGACTAATCCCACTAGTGGCTCGGTGCAATGGAATTTAAAAAAATTTTAAATGATGAAACCACATGATTTGAGAACACTTTTCAGATTGTTTCATCCAAACCACATAGGAGATGTTGGAATACCTCTTGAAGCATGGTTACGATCGTATCTCTAAAGTAAGAGATCCCCTGTCTCAAGTCCGATCCAACGGAGGAGATGCTTGCGAGCGCATTGATGAAATACATGCTCCCCGCAATCCAAGTTGATAATCTAAGTGACAAATCTCCTGATCTCATCACACAAGATCCGACATCTTCTTCATGACCGAGGTGCACCGAAGGAGACGAAGATCCACGAGCGGTCGAAGTAATGACACCAACGACGTGGCAACAACGTCGATCCTCTCTAGGGTTTAGAGTGGATGACCATTCTAAGGATAGAGAGAGAGAGAGAGTTTACGTGCATGGTGATGAGAAAGAGAGAGATGCTATTCAATTATTGTGTAAAATGAAGAGCTAGGGTTGCCTCTTCTTTTATAATATTTTGAGAGTCCATGGATCTCAATCCATGGACAACACAAATCCAATGTTTGACACTGATTCATGTTTCTTTCAATGGCTATGATTTTATCGTAAAAACACAACAACAATTAATTTAATAAGATTAAAATTATATTGAATAATTATCAATATAAATTAATTCAATCAAACCAATAAGCGAGGAAGGAATAAGAGAGAGGCGAAGCCCCTTCCTAATGAGGAGTGGACAACCACACTTGAATTATGACTCAAGGTGGCCATCCATCCTTATAAGGAAGGTGTCTTCTTTTTCTAATTATGTGAGATATTGTATGTCACATAATCCTTCAATATTTACAACAACTTTTGTTGTAAATTATTTCACAAAAGAATTCCAAATTGATTTGTGAAATATCAATCATGCCATTGGAAATTTGTGAATCATATTCACAACCCAAAATAAAATGTAAATTATATTTTCAAATAATTCTCCAACGGGAATCCAATTCACATCAACATTTAAATTGTAAATGTTATTTACAAAAAGCTCTCTCTTATATATTATAAATCACATTTATAATATATATATAATATGGATAGTACTATCCACATTATTTATATCCATAACAATAAAATCACATTTTATTATATTGGATCATCAATGTCATGCATTTAAATAATATAAATCACATTCACATTATTAATGATAATCAAATAACATTTAATTATCTAGTTCTCAATGCTTGGATACATATTTATCAATGGAATTATTCTTGATCTCTTTCAAGAATAATGCGCTTTCTGTGCAAATACTTGGAGATAAGGACATGGCGATTGCACGTTCCACACATAGTACTTAGATATTGATATCATATCTCAAATCCCGCTCTTGGGGACCTCTCATAGATGCTTGATTAAATTAAGGTCATATATCTATTCTTCTCATTGTATTTGAATCACATTCGTATCACTGTGATTTGGACCAAGATTAGATTACTTCTCTATTGAGAGGAGCCATTAAAATCCAGACCTGTTTCATCACTCCCTCAGAATGGAAGCATAGTGGTTATACAATTGTTTATGATGACATCACCTCAGGTATTCCTAATACATGTACATCTTGCATACTAGAAGACATAGAATAAACTTGAAGATGAAGATCAATTTTACACTGTCATCTCCAGGGTTTTCTCTTAAGTTTCTCATTCGGTCATTGGGAGTTGGTATTGATCATATGCTTTCCAAAAGCATATATCATACCTACAAATTCTTGTCATGCTTCCAAAGTAAGATGACCATGCATGGAATTTGATCGGTCCCAGATACCTCATGAATGAGCTCATGTCTTCCGGTTCACAAGTGAACCTGTAGGATCCCTTTGAGAGATCGTATAACTCATATACCCTTGTATGCACACCAGCTCGCCGGTGTATAAACCTTGATTAGTCCATCAACCTATCGATTGCCAAATGTACATACTTAGACATATAGTAATACATCTGTCTCCAGATAGAGGATGCATGCCTATATCATGACTGTATAGGACATAGGACTTGGTTATCTTGATCTCGTTAAGTCAACTCCTTGACCTAACTAATCTGAGTCCTCTGAGTCTCTATTCTTATGCAAAAGACCTACATCAAGAGGATGGTCAGATATCATATAATAGAGAAGGATTGCCATCTCCTTCTCAGGCTAGAGATCATCTCTTAGTAATCATTTGATAGCGCTTGATGAGTCCTCAATCTAAATCTTTAGATATTCATACATGCTCCGGCCTCTATGATTCAACAACTGAATCAACAACTGTATGATCACTAAAATGGCCATGGTACATAACCCTAATTGTACTAAGGGACCTTATAGTGCATTCATTCATTTAATATCAGACATGGAGTGAAATAAATTAATAACTTTTATTGATATATCAAACATTACAATAACATTTATTGTAGAAATGGTTCACCTCAAGATCACATGGCTAACAATCTCCCACTAGCCCTCATAACAATTCAGGTACAATCCTTAAACCCATACTCATTACATGCTGGTCGAAAACCTTCCGTGTCAAATGATTGGTAAGCGGATAAGCAACATTATTGGTAGAGGCCTCCTTGGTGATGATAATGTCAAAATGCTTTTACATCTCCCGAATGATGTGACATTTCCTTTCCACGTGCTTGCTCTTTTGATGCCATACCTGAGCTATGGCTCTCATGCTATCGTAGAGTAGTGGAATGGGAGAATCAGAGGAAACTATGCCAAGCTCCAGGATGAACTTGCGCAACCACACCACCTCCTTTGCAGCTTCTGATGCGGTAATGTATTCGGCTTCTATTGTTGAATCGACTGTAGTGTCATGCTTCTTACTTCTTCAGCTCACAACACCACCATTCAACAGGAATACAATCCCTGATGTCGACTTTCGATCATCAATATCAGACTGGAAGTCAGAATTTGTGTATCCTAATACTTGAAAATCGCCATCACCATAGACCAAGATGTAATCTTGCGTTTGTCTTAGATACTTGAAGATGTTCTTCACTGCATTCCAGTGTTGCTCTCCATAGCAAGATTGGTAATGGCTTACCACTCCCACTACATGGCAGATATCTTCCCTTGTACACATCATGGCATACGTTAAGATTCCTACAACTGATGTAACGGGTGGATACCATGTATTATGGGAAGGAAGACATTCTTGGAATTTTCCATATGGAAACTTTCCAAGATCTTCTTAATGTACCCCTGTTGTAATAATACCAAGATCCTCTTTTCTTGATTTCTGAATAGCTTTAGACCCAAGATGTAAGAGGCTTCTCCAAGATCTTTCATCTCAAAGGTATGGGATAGCCAAATCTTAACAATGGTCATCATCCTTGTATCATTGCCAATGATAAGGATGTCATCTGCATAAAGTATGCTGAACACAATGGTGCTCCCACTAAGCTTCTTGTACACACACGGTTCATCAAGATTCTGCACAAAATCATAACTCTTTATGGTTTCATCGAATCTGATGTTCCAGCTACGAGAAGCTTGTTTAAGCCCATAGATGGATTTCTTCAACTTGCATACTTTACCTCACTTCATTATGAAGCCCTGGGGATACTCCATATAGATATCCTACTTGAGGTATCCATTGAGGAAAGCCATTTTGACGTCCTTTTGCTAGTGTTGTAGTCAAGATATGCAACTATAGCTAGCAGTGCCCTGATGGACATAAGCATAGCAACACGAGAGAATGTCTCACTGTAGTCGATGCCTTCTCTCGGTGTAGCCCTTGTCTATGAGCCTTGCCTTAAAGGTCTCTACCTTACCATTAGGTCCCCTTTTTCTCTTTAAGATCCATTTACAACCATTGGGTTTTACCCCTCTAGGTTGATCTTCTAGGTCCATACACCATTTTTTATGCATGGAGTCTATTTCAGACTTCATTGTTAGCATCCATCTATCTATGTCATGATTAGCGAGTGCTTCATCAAATGAAGCTGGATCATTACCAGCTTCACCTGACACATGGAATCCGTACTTTTCAGGTGGTGCAACCACCCTCGAACTCCTTCGAAGAGGTACATGTGTTACATCTTCATTTACTTCTTCTATTTCTGGTTCAGGAAACTCAGTATCCTCAAGGGATTCAATGAGTGCCTTTACTTCATTTTTGTCTTGACTGTTAAGGAAATCATCCTATAGAAATTTTACATCTCTAGAGACGAACACCTTCCAAGTCTTAAGGTCATAGAATTGGTATCCAATACCATCTTAACATACCCAATGAAATAGCACTCATGAGTGTGAGATTCTAGCTTACTTGCGTCCACGTTCTTCGCATGAATCTAAATCTAACATTGGGTTTGGTTCCATACCAAAGCTCATGAGAAGTTTTAGGTACGGATTTGTTAGGAATCTTGTTCACGATTTATATTATAGTCTCCACTACATATCCCCAGAAACTAAGTGTTAAATGTGCTTTACTCATCATTGAAGGGACCATGTTCATGCTGGTCCCATTGCGTCTTACAACAAAACCATTAAGTTGGGAGTTCCATGAGGAGTGAGATTTGAGACAAATCCTCTCTCTTTAAGGTATTCCTTGAATTTATCTGAGAGGTACTCACCACCTCGCTCAGATCGAATCCATTAATATTCCTATCAGTTTGGTTCTCAACCAAAGCCCTGAAATATTTGAACTTTTCAAAGGTTTCAGATTTATGATGTAATAGGAAGATATATCGCGAACGGTCATCAATAAATGCTAAATAATATCGATATCCATTTCAGGTCATGGTACTGAAGGGACCACATACATTATTGTGTATTAGGTCAAGAATTCCTTCGCATGTTGTAACCTTGTTACGGAAAGGTGTCCTAGTCATTTTACCTCGAATACAATGTTCGCATGTAGGAAAAGATTGAACCTGTAGAAAATCTAAGGGTCCATCCTTTATCAATCTATTGATCCTATCAATAGATAAATGACCAAGTTTTTGATGCCAAATCATATTAGAATGATTTCCATCCTCCATGGTTCTTTTAGGATTTTTATCAACGGCAACAACATTCATGGCAATCTCATCAATGCACAATTCGTAGAGTCCAACAGAAGTAAAGACACCATCTGCAATATATTTAACTACTTATGACAAGTTTATTACAAAACAGAAAAAATATCCATTTTAATTAATTTAGATATAAATATAAGGTTCCTTCTGACATCTGGAACATAAAGACTTTCTTTAGGTACTAAGACTTTTCCACTCAATAATGATAGTCTACAGGTCCTGATGACGATTGCTACAACAGTTGCATTAGATCCCATCTGGATGACTATGTCCCCTTCATAGAGATTCCTAGTTTCCTGAATAGATGCAACTAATTGCATACATGAACAAAAGCACCAGAATCGATGACCCAACTACCTTCTCATCCTATGAGAAAATCAGTTTCAATGATGAGAGTAGAATTCATACCTATTAGGGATTTACCTTTATCAGCACATTTAAGGTACTCTAGGCAGTTACGCTTCCAGTGCCACTGCTTCTTGCAGTGATGACATACATTGGTATTCTTTGATGCCACAAGAGCGGAAGCATTAAAGATGAGCCAACACCTTGACTCTTCTTCTTTCTCTTATGGACTGGGCCCTTCTGAGATCCTTGCTTCCGACCGTGCTTCGCTTTGACCTGTGCAACCATTGCACTACCAGGGGGATTATCTTTCTTCATTATATCTTATGCGGACTTTAATGAAGCAATTAACTCAGCGTTAGACTAATTCATCTTGTTCATGTGGAATGCAACCACAAAGTTATTGAAAAACTTTGGCAGAGACAACATAATGAAATTAGACTACATATCTGCATCCATCTAAGCTTCGAGAGTCTCCAGTTCGGACAAGTACCCAAAAAATTTGAGTTCGTGTTCTCTAACTGAAGCCCCTTCCTGCATTTTGCAGTGAATAAGCTATTTCATAACATTATAATGCTGAGCGCAGTTGACATCACCGAACATCTCCTTGAGATTCAACATTATATCATGATAATTGTCCATCTCCACATGTTGTTTCTGAAGCACATTGGAAAGAGATCATAGAATATAAAACCTAGTCAATGTATGATCTTCATCATATTTTTGTTGGACATGCGAGCCCACGGCGAGCCATTATGCAATAAATGTTATTGCGAATATCATTCCCTTATCTGAAATGAAGAATAAATAATTTGCATAATAGGTCCCTTAGTACAATTAGGGTTATATACCATGGCCATCTTAATGATCATACAACTGTTGATTCAATTATTGAATCATAGAGGCTGGTGCTTAGATGAATATCTAATGAGTTAGATTGAGGACTCATCAAGCACCGTCAAATGATTATTAAGAGATGATCTCCAGCCTGAGTAGGAGATGGCAATCCTGTCTCAGTTAGGCTGATATCTGACCGACTTCTTGATGCAGGTCCTCTGCATAGGAATAGAGATTCAGAGGTGTCAGATGAGTTAGGTCAAAGAGTTGACTTAACGAGATCGAGATAACCAAAGTCCTATATCGTATAATATCATGATATAGGCACCCATCCTCTGACCAGAGACAGATGTGTTACTATATGTCTGAGTATGTACATTTGGTAGACCAATAGGTTGATGACGTAATCAAGGTCTATACACCGACGCACTGGTGTGCTTATAAGGGAATATGAGTAATACGATCTCTCAAAGGGATCATACAGGTTCAGTTACTGAACCGGAAGACATGAGCTCACTCATGAGATATTGGGAAGAATCAAATTCCATGCACATGGTTGTCTCGCTTTGGAAGCTTGGCTAAATTTGTAGGTTTGATATATACTTTTGGAAAGTATATGATCAAGACCTAGGTATGATATATGCTTTTGGAAAGTATATGATCGATACCGACTCCCAATGATCGAATGAGAAACTTACTAATAAAACCCTAAAGTAGACAGTGTAAAGTTGATCTAATACTTCAGGTTTATTCTGAGTCTTCCAGTATGCAGGATGTACAGGTATTGGGAATACCTGAGGGTGATGTGATCATAAACGATTGTATAACCATGACGCTTCCATTCCTAGGGAGTGATGAAACGGGTCTGGATTTTAGTGACTCCTCTCAATAGAGAAGTAATCTGATCTTAGTAAAAATGTTGGACATTGATCTGAATGTGATTCAGATGCAATGAGAAGATTAGATTTGCGGTGTTGATTTAATCAAGCATCTATGGGAGGCCCGCGATCTGGATTTGAGATATGATCTCAATATCCATGTCACTATACGTGGAACAATGCAATCGCCCTGTCCTTATCTCCAAGTATCTACAGAGAAAGCGCATTATCCTCGAAGGAGTTCATGGATAATTCTATTGTTGATATATGTATCCAAGCATTGAGAAAATGGATAATTAAATGTGATTTAATTATCATGAGTAATATGAATTTGATTCATATTTTAAAGAGAGTTATCTGAGATAATTAAATGTGATTTAATTATCAAAGATGTAAGTAATATGAATGTGATTCATATTATTTGAGAACAAGAGAAATGAGATCCAAGATGATTAAATATGATTTAATTATCATGGATATGAATAATGTGGATAGAAATATCTATATTAATCATATATATTATAAATGTGATTTATAATATATAAGAGAGATATTTGTAATTTACATTTGTTAATTAAATGTTAATGTGAACTGGATTCACATTGGACATTAAATTGAAAATGTAATTTACATTTTATTTTGGGTTGTGAATGTGATTCGCAAATTTCCAATGGCATGATTGCAATGTTCACAAAATAAATTGGATTTATTTTTGTGAAATATTATTCAACAAAAGTTGTTGAAGATATTAGAGAGAATTATGAGATAATGCAATCTCATATAATAGGAGAGGCATCCACCTTCCATATAGGAAGAGTGGACGACCACAATTCCCACAAGGAATGTGGTGGCCGTCCACCTTTCTTATGGAAGGAGGCATGCCACCTTTCCTATTTCTCTAATTGAGATTGATTTGATATAAATCAAATTATATTCTAAATATATTTGATCTTATTAAATTAATTGTTGTTGGTTTTTACCAACATAAATCTTAGCCATTGAAAGAAACACAATCAATGAGAACCATTGGATTTGTGTTGTCCCATGGATTGAGATCCATGGATCCCAAAACCCTATAAAAGGAGAGGCACCCCATTGATCTTCTTTACACACAATGCTTGAGAAGCATCTCTCTCTCTCTCTTCCTCTCTAGACATCAGCCCTCTCTCTCCCTCTCATGGCTGTCCACCATGGATGCAATGGAGAGAGTCTTCATTGCCGCAGTGTCGTCGTTATGCTGCCCAATGTTTTGTTCGTGGAACTCCGTCTACTTCTGTGTGCCTTGCTCGTGAAGAATACGTCGGATCTCGTGTGTCGAGATCAGGAGATCCACTGCTTGGATCCTCAACATGGATTGCGAGAAGCACGCAGTTCATCCCTGCGTTCGCAAGCGTCTCCTCCGTCGGATCGGACTTGGGACAGGAGGTCTCTTCGTTCAGAGACCCGATCGCAACCACGCTTCAAGAGGTAATCCTATTACTTGTTTGTGGTTTAGATGAAATGATCCGAGAAGTGTTCTTGGATCATGTGGTTTCGTCGCATGAAAATTTTTTAAATTCCGCTGCATCGAGCAACTAGTGCGACTAGTCGCTCCTCGTCGTATTCGATACGATGCTCACACTTCCGTGATGCGCTTGAGGATCTAAACATATCCTTCAAGTGGTATCATAGCCTTAGGTCGATGGTTTCAAATATGATTCGCTAATCGAGGATGACTTGGGTTCGTTAAGGTCGCAAAATTTCTCGTCACATTTAATTTCGCAGATCTGTTTAGTAAATAAATTAGGCACTATTTAAATTGTTTAAACACGAATTTAATACTTGAAATTTGTTTCCCATTAAATAAGGAATCCATAGGATCTGAGTTTGCTTAAATCGGATTTCGTATGCTCGAGATATGGTTGTTTTAATGAACATGTATGCACTGTTGCGGGAACTGTAGATCTGAACGTGATTAAAATGTTAATTACTGTTTAGACTTGCCTCGAAATGCGTGAAACATCACTTGGGTTCTGTTCTAAATCAAATTAACAATCCATGAAAATTTATTTTGTCTAATTTGGATTTACTATGATTGAGATATGCTAATTTTAGTAAGTAGGGGTCACTGCTGAAATTACAATCCTAATCAAGAACCATGTGATTGTCAATTAATGAAATTAATTATTAATTTCGAGAAATAATTATGAAAAATATTTGAGAAATATTGGAAGATGATTATTTCTTTAATTGACTTGGCCTCAACCAATTAATTGATTAGATTTGATCTAAATCATAATTGGAATTGCAATCATCAAACTCCTTGCTTGAATAGGATTGGGAATTTGTCTAGCGAATTTCCTTATAATCAAAAATTGTTTTGATTACTATATGGTATAATTTCGGTTGAAGAACTGATGATAATCTCAAGTACAAATTAATCAATTAAGAATTATCCTTTCCCGAGACGGATATGGTGTCTAGTCGGAGATCGCTGGGGTAGCGGGTTGCAACGTACTCTCGCCTCCACTGGCCTTGACAACAGGTAGGGCCGGGATAATGTTTGAGGGATTAAGTTGTATTTTTCTAATTATTAAAATACGAAATAAAACGTACTTTGAGATAATACCCCATATATATATATTCAAGTATAGCAATCAAGTTTGATTGATTGAATTGGATTGATAATTAATTGAATATGATTGAATTAATTATATCCAATTAAACCACTCTATTATAAATAGAGTTATTATTTCTCTTGGAAGAATTAATTATGTGAATATGATTCATGATAATTAATTATAATTTGAATATGATATGGAGGATCACATAAGTGACATCCATGGTCTCCCGTCAAGGCGAAGGGTTTCCGTCGCCATGGATTGTATATAGGAGACGTCTGTCCGAAGTGACAGCTCATGCATATGATCCATTTGGTTCGGGCTCGTCGCTTCTCGAAAGAGGAAGGACGTATGCGTAGTGACCCCAATATTGGGTCCTCATATTATTGGGGTGATATTGGATTGCGCATAGCGAGTTGTATTCCTGTTGACGGTTGGTTCAATTAATGACGGGTCAACATCACCTTAGGGGTGGTGAGCCTGGGTGTTAAAGACCGAATTGGGAGATGCAAGTTGGACTTGCAAGGCAGAATGTGTTCCCGCTTCTTTTTATCCAAGTTACATGTTCTCATATTATTGGGATGTAACCAAGATAAGGAAGGAGATTCCAGATCTTGCTTGAGATATAATGGTAAGTATATCTCTTACATTGAAAGTGATTAAGGGAATGAACTTTCATTGTTGACATGGCAAGACAACTTTGATATAAAATTCCTAAATCAAAGTAAATTATATATTTTTTATATGTTTATGCAAATTTCTTATTTCAGATAATCCTTCTTGAATCCCACTCAATGTTATACTCAATAATAACCAGTAGAATATAATGGATTGGACCTATGATCCAGATATTGTACTTGCAATTGGACACATAATGTATGTGGTTACAATGTGCAAGTTACCTCATAATAATGAGGAATGATGATTAAATAAGACAATAGGACTAAAACCCTAGGATTTGTATGTCTCTATAAGTCTTGATCTCATCGAATGTACTTTTGAAGTAACATGTCGATAATGATCGTAATTATCATATAATCCTTATAAATCTGAGAAGATGTTCTGGCATACATATGTGCTCTTGACATTTAATCATGAATGATGTGGTTCTCTGCATCATGCAGAATGGTGGCTCTATAGGAGATGATGTATTCAAATTATCTGAGTACCTACTTGAACCTATGTTTTTAAGAGTTTAAATGGACGTAGATACGATGAATGTCATCATTCTACTATCTATACTCTTGTCATTCATGAAGCTTCATAACATTCATATTGTATGAATTGAATGAAGCATGTATACATTTTGAAATACTCTTATATTGAAATTTTTGATTTTAACATAAGAGATCCTTTGTCTTGAGCAGTGATTGCTTATAGATAAAGGGAGCGCAGTGGAAGCATGAGTTGGACCCAAGTAAGAAATATAGTCAAAGAGTTGACTGCAATTCTGTGACTTCCATATGACATCCAAAGAGTTGGATGTATGCCAATACTGCAATAAGTTGATGTATTGATAGTATGACTATCAAAT
Source organism: Ottelia alismoides (assembly GCA_037367405.1). Classification (NCBI taxonomy): domain Eukaryota; kingdom Viridiplantae; phylum Streptophyta; class Magnoliopsida; order Alismatales; family Hydrocharitaceae; genus Ottelia; species Ottelia alismoides. The sequence continues at coordinate 25,960 of JAZKJV010004609.1, forward strand.
CTATCTAGAATCCTTAGAGAAGGAATCAGATAGTACATCAGAATAATCTACATATAATCATTGAAATTGACTTGCTTATTTGATAAGATAAAGTCTAATAATTGTATCTCAATCTTCTAATGACACTTGCAATTGGTTGCATCTGTATTAGAATAATTTGATCATAAGGTTTAATGATCATCATGTTGGAAGTGATGCAATTGTTGCAACAATTTCCATTGGATCAATAGACTTCATATTTTCAGTGGGAGCCCTTGGTCCTAGAGAATGTCTCTCTAACCTGGATATTAGAATACACTCAGCTTATTTCTAAATGTTGGGAATAAACATGAATTCTGGAATAGACCTATCATAAAGAGTTATGATGGGGATATTTCAGATAGTAATCTGACATCTAGTGGACTCCACTAAATTAGAAAATTAATGGGTGGTTCATTAAGATTTCTAATACTGAAAATTAAACCTTTAAAGATCAATAGGAGGATAAAGATTATTTGACAATGATCCGGCATAATGTTTTGGACATATGTCTGTTGATGAGATCAATGGACAAGTAAGAGATGAAACTTTAGAATGTTTAAAATTTCAAAACTTGCATACTTATGAATATTATATTCAAAGTAAAATGTTCAATACACCCTTCTTTGGGAAAGATGTAAGATGTCAAGGTATTCAGGATCTCATACATATTGATGTATGTGAATAATCTATATCATAGTAAATATCATGGATATGTGATATCTATTGATGATTATGTATGATATGAAATTTCTTCTCTTCACCTAAGAAACCTTTGAAATGTTCAACGATTTCACAATTTTGGTTAGAACCAAAGTTTGAAGGAAGATGAAATGAATTTGATCTAACCAAGATAGCTTGTACCTATTAGAAGAATTCAAGGAATACCTTATGGAGATGTGAATATCATTCCTATCTCAATCCTCCTAATGAACCTTAACTCAATAGAGTTGTAGGGAGATACAATTGATCATGCGTGACATGATTTGATCAATGATTAATCCTAGCATAATTATCTCTTAGTTTCCATGTATATATATATATGTGGTAGAGACTACATTATATATATCCTTAATAAGGTTCCATGCATGTAAGCTGGAATCTAGCACTAGAGAGTGCTACTTCATTAGGAAAATAAAGGATGGTATTGGATACCTACTTTATGACCTTGAGATTCTTAAAGGATCTCATCTCTGAGAATGTGATTCTTAGAGGATGACTCTCTTGAGAATCAAGATGAAAATGAAGTAAAGGAACCCATTTAATCTTGAGAAGATAATGAGGCTCCTGAAATCGGAAACTAAATAGACAATTAAAGATGAAACACTAATACCTCTTCAAATAAGTTTGAGGATGAATTCCATGTGTCAGTTGAATCTGACAATGATCGGACTTCATGTGATGAAGCTCCTGAGGATCATGACATGGAAATATGGATGTTAGCAATAAAAGTCTAATGTAGACTTCAAATACAAGTGTTGTATATGGACCCTCGAAAATCCACCTATAAGGGTGAGACCCATTAAGGTGTAAATGGATCTTCAAGAGAAAGAGGGAACCTGATGAGAAGGTAGAGACCTTCAAAGCACGGTTCGTAGCCATGAGCTACCCGAAGAGAATACATCGCTTGCAATGAGACTTGCTCTCCAGTGACCTTGCTTTAACCCATCAGAATATTGCTAACTATAACTACACAACTTGACCATGACATCTTCATGATGTGATTCAAGATTGCATTCCTCTATGAATACCTCTCTGAGGATATTCATATGAAGTATCCCCAGGGCTTCATGGTTGAGGAAATCAATGTGTGCAAGCTAAAAAAACTCCATCTTTGGACTCAAATAAGCTTCCCGTAGTTGGAACATAAGATTTGATGAAATTATAAATGTTATGATTTCAGAAAAAATCTTGATGAACCATGTGAAGCTTAGTGGGAGTGCCATTGTATTCATCGTGCTAAATGTAGATGTTATTCTAATCGTTTAGAATGATATAATACTAATAATAAGTGTTTTATAATTTGATTGTTCCATACCTTGAGATACGATCTCAAGGATACCTCTTAGATCTTAGTTCTGAAGTTGTTCAGAAGCAAAGAGAAAAGCATATTGGGACCGTCACATTTGTAGTACACCTTGGACTTATTCCATTTTCTGGAAAATTCCAAGAAAGGCTTCCTTCCCTTAAGATATGGTACTAACCTATCTAAATGGATAGCACCTCAAAGAGTTGAGGATATGAATGCAAACTGCTTGCTCTTGTGCATCAGTTACGAGAAGCTGTGTGTATGATGTGTAAAAGGGCCAGATGTCTTTCATGCAGTGGGAGTAGTAAACTGTTACTAATCCTACTATGGAGATAAAACACTTGATTGCAGTAATAACAATATCTTCAAAGATGATGAAACTCAGAGATAGTGATCTTAAAGTTTTATTTTCAAAAAGTTTAAGACCTTGTAGATAGTGATCTATAAGGATCTTAACTGTTGATACCTTAGGAGATAGAGATCTCTGGGAATAAAGGTATTCTAATAAGGATTATGGACATACTGATTATAATAATTATCGAGCTATAGTGTCAAGGACACTATAACAAAATTGAGTATTAGTTGCATAAGATTCAACATTTGCATTAGATGCGAGCACTGTTACTAGGAGATATGCAAGTGCCGTAAAAGGACTTGGCGTAGTCTCTTGGGAACAGAGTGACTGATCAGCTTACTAGCTATTTTCTAAATAGCCTATGATTGTCACATGAGTGTGGGTTTAAATGATTAGCCCATTAATGGCTCTTTGGGCTAGTGGGAGATTGTTGGACATGCGAGCCCACGACGAGCCATTATGCAATAAATGTTATTGCAAATATCATTCCCTTATCTGAAATGAAGAATAAATAATTTGCATAATAGGTCCCTTAAAACAATTAGGGTTATGTACAATGGCCATCTTGATGATCATACAGCTGTTGATTCAATTATTGAATCATAAAGGCTGGTGCTTAGATGAATATCTAATGAGTTAGATTGAGGACTCATCAAGCACCGTCAAATGATTATTAAGAGATGATCTCCAGCCTGAGTAGGAGATGGCAATCCTTTCTCAGTTAGGCTGATATCTGACCGACTTCTTGATGCAGGTTCTCTGCATAGGAATAGGGATTCGGAGGTGTCTGATGAGTTAAGTCAAAGAGTTGACTTAACGAGATCGTGATAACCAAAGTCCTATATCATATGCTGTCAGGATATAGGCACACATCCTCTGATCGGAGACAGATGTGTTACTATATGTCTGAGTATGTACATTTGGCAGACCAATAGGTTGATGACCTAATCAAGGTCTATACACCGGCGCGCTGGTGTGCATATAAGGGCATATGAGTAATACGATCTCTCAAAGGGATCATACAGGTTCAGTTACTGAACCGGAAGACATGATCTCACTCATGAGATATTGGGAAGAATCAAATTCCATGCGCATGGTCGTCTCGCTTTGGAAGCTTGACTAAATTTGTAGGTTTGATATATACTTTTGGAAAGTATATGATCAAGACCTAGGTATGATATATGCTTTTGGAAAGTATATGATCGATACTGACTCCAATGATCGAATGAGAAACTTAATGGTAAAACCCTGAAGTAGAGAGTGTAAAGTTGATCTAATACTTCGGGTTTATTCTGAGTCTTCCAGTATGCAGGATGTACAGGTATTGGGAATACCTAAGGGTGATGTGATCATAAACGAATGTATAACCATGATGCTTCCATTCCTAGGGAGTGATGACACGGGTCTGGATTTTAGTGACTCCTCTCAGTAGAGAAGTAATCTGATCTTAGTCCAAATGTTGGACATTGATCTGAATGTGATTCAGATGCAATGAGAAGATTAGATTTGCGGTCTTGATTTAATAAAGCATCTATGGAAGGCCCGCGATCTGGATTTGAAATATGATCTCAATATCCATGTCACTATACGTGGAACAATACAATCGCCCTGTCCTTATCTCCAAGTATCTACGGAGAAAGCGCATTATCCTTGAAGGAGTTCATGGATAATTCTATTGTTGATATATGTATCCAAGCATTGAGAAAATGGATAATTAAATGTGATTTAATTATCATGAGTAATATGAATTTGAATCATATTATAAAGAGAGTTATCTGAGATAATTAAATGTGACTTAATTATCAAAGATGTAAGTAATATGAATGTGATTCATATTATTTGCGAACAAGGGAAATGAGATCCAAGATGATTAAATATGATTTAATTATCATGGATATGAATAATGTGGATAGAAATATCTACATTAATCATATATATTATAAATGTGATTTATAATATATAAGAGAGAGATATTTGTAATTTACATTTGTTAATTAAATGTTAATGTGAATTGGATTCACATTGGACATTAAATTGAAAATGTAATTTACATTTTATTTTGGGTTGTGAATGTGATTCACAAATTTCCAATGGCATGATTGCAATGTTCACAAAATAAATTGGATTTATTTTTGTGAAATAATATTCAACAAAAGTTGTTGAAGATATTAGAGAGAATTATGAGATAATGCAATCTCATATAATAGGAGAGGCATCCACCTTCCATATAGGAAGAGTGGACGGCCACAATTCCCACAAGGAATGTGGTGGCCGTCCACCCTTCTTATGGAAGGAGGCTTGCCTCCTTTCCTATTTCTCTAATTGAGATTGATTTGATATAAATCAAATTATATTCTTCATATCTTTGATTTTATTAAATTAATTGTTGTTGGTTTTTATCAACATAAATCTTAGCCATTGAAAGAAACACAATCAATGAGAACCATTGGATTTGTGTTGTCCCATGGATTGAGATCCATGGATCCCAAAACCCTGTAAAAGGAGAGGCACCCCATTTCTATTCTTTACACACAATGCTTGAGAAGCATCTCTCTCTCTCTCTCTCTCTTTCTATCTAGACGTCAACCCTCTCTCTCCCTCTCATGGCCGTCCACCATGGATGCCACGGAGAGAGTCTTCATTGCCGCAGCGTCATCGTTATGCTGCCCGATGTTTTGTTCGTGGAACTCCGTCTACTTCGGCGTGCCTTGCTCGTGAAGATGATGTCGGATCTCGTGTGTCGAGATCAGGAGATGCACCGCTTTGATCATCAACATGGATTGCGAGAAGCACGCGGTTCATCCCCGCGCTCGCAAGAGTCTCCTCCGTCGGATCGGACTTGAGACAGGAGGTCTCTTCGTTCAGAGACTCGATCGCAACCACGCTTCAAGAGGTAATCCTATTACTTGTTTGTGGTTTAGACGAAATGATCCGAGAAGTGTTCTTGGATCATGTGGTTTCGTTGCATGAAAAATTTTTAAATTCCGTTGCATCGAGCCACTAGTGCGACTAGTCGCTCCTCGTCGTATTCGATACGATGCTCACGCTTCCGTGATGCGTTTGAGGATCTAACCATATCCTTCAATTTTTCATTGTATTTGATTTCTTCCAGTATCATAGGGTTTGTGTACTTGTCCTTGGACAACACATAAGATATGTTGTCTGTAGAAAGGACAAGATCCAAATTATGGATCCAATTCGAGTAATTTGGTTCGGTCAATTGGTTGACCTACAGAAGCCTGGTGAGTGGGTTCCGGGACTTCATTGTCTGAAATTAGGAATGCACTATATTAGAACATATACATTATATATTCAAAATTTAATTCTTTGATTAAGGGTTTTTTAACAAATTAGTCTTACCTTTTCAATTCTAAAAGTTCATTCTTTTAATATCTTTCAAATTAAGAGATATACTTATTGCTATATATCTAGAAAGAATTGAGATCTCCTTTTCTACCTTTGTTACATCCCAATAATATGAGAAACTGTAACTCAGGTAAAAAGAAGCGAGAACACATTTTGCCTTTCAAGTTCAACTTGCATTCCCAATTCGGTCCTTAGCACCTGGGCCCACCACCCCTAAAGCGATGTTGACCTATCGTTAATTGAGCCAACCTTCAATAGGAATAGAACTCAATATGCACAATCCAATATCGCCCCAATAATATGAGGAACCGATATTAGGGTCACTATACATACGACCTTACTCTTTCGAGAAGCAAAGTGCCCGATCCATGTGCGCTTGTATGCAGGGATATCATTTCAGACTTGCGTCTTCTACATACAATTCATGGCGACAGAACCCTTCACCTTGACGGGAGACCATGGATGTTACTTATGTGATCCTCTATATCATGTTCAAATTTTAATTAATTATAATAAATCATATTAACATAAATAATTATTCTAGGGAAAATACTACTCTATTCATAATAGAGTATTTTAATTGGATATAATCAATTTAATCATTTTAAATCAATTATCAATCCAATTCCATCAACCAACAAACAATCTTAATTGTTATTTGAAGGATGGTATAATCTCAAAATATGTATTTTCCAAATTTTAATAATTGGAAAAATACCTCATGATCATTTCAATCATTATCCTTTCCTTACCTGCTGTCATGACCGGTACGCACAGGATGTGGGACAGACCACTCATGGAGCAACCTGCTATCCCAACGATCCCCGACCAGACACCATATCTGCCTCAGGTCAAGATAATGTGATTTGATCATTTTATATTTGAGATGATATTCGTCCTTTCAACCGAAGTTATATTATACCATAAAATATTTATCAAAATAAATTTTATTAATAATATAAGGAGATTTTCTAAACAAATCCCCAATCCTATTCAAGTAACAATGCTTTGTATGTAAAGACTGTCCTACAATTATTGTAGGATAAACTAGGGTTTTCATGAAACATACACACAACAACCTATGATGATTAATAAATTATTTTCATAATTATTTAGAATCATAATTAATCAAGGCAAATTCATAATTTCCATGATTTCTAAACACATTAAGCAAAGAGATTTGATGATCTAATCATCTTCCGACCCATCTCCACTAAATATGTAATATCTAGGGCAAACAGAGTCGAAATCATGCGAAATAAATTTGAGCAATTTTATGGTTTGATTCTTTTAAGTTTTATTTCATATTTCATGATGAGAAAAACATTAAACAAAATTAGTTTTGTTAAAATCAGTGAATACATGTAAAATAACTTTTGTAGCGGGAACTCTTCGAATCATTTTCATGCACTTTTTGTACCACATTAGGCTACTATTTTTAGGACATATTTAGAAATTATAAATAAATTTTATTGACTAAAAAACACTTCCAAACAGTTCACAAATAGTAGGTTTTATTTTAGCGAAAAATCGATTCGAATCTTGCATCCAATGAAAAAATTAATGACTCCTGCGCATTCGAAACATGAACCTCAATCGCCTAGGGATTGACCACATCCAAGATCTCGACCAAGGATTTGATACCACCTGAAGGTTATGAATATAACCTTAATAGCATCACATAAGCGTCAAGATCACATCATATGCGATCGAGAGCAAGCAATCGCACTAGTTTCTCGGTGCATCAGAATTTTAAAAAAAATTAAATGATGAAACCACATGATCCGAGAACACTTCTTGGATCATTTCATCCAAACCATAAAGGATATGTAGGAATACCTCTTAAAGCATGGCTGCGATTGTATCTCTAAAGTAAGAGACCTCCTGTCTCAAGTCTGATCCAACAGAGGAGACGCTTGCAAGCGCGTTGATGAGACACATGCTCCTCACAATCCAAGTTGATAATCCAAGCGACAAATCTCCTGATTTTGTCACACAAGATCCAGCATGTTATTCACAAATGAGGTGCATCTAAGGAGATGGAGATCCACGAGCGATCGAAGCGGTGACATAATGACGTGTCGATGACGGCGATCCTCTCTAGGGTTTAGAGTGGACGACCACTCTAAGGAGAGAGAGAGAGTAGATGTGTATGATTGATGAGAAAGGGAGAGAGATGCTATTCATTTTTATGTAAAATGAAGAGCTAGGGTTGCCTCTTCTTTTATAATATTTTGGGAGTCCGTGGATCTAAATCCATGGACAACACAAATCTAATGGTTGATATTGATTTGTGTTTCTTTCAATGGCCGTGATTTTGTTGTAAAAACACAACAATAATTAATTTAATTAGATTAAAATTATATTGAATAATTATTAATATAAATCAATTCAATCAAATCAATAATCAAGGAAGGAATAGGATAGAGGCAAAGCCCCTCCTAATGAGGAGTGAACGACCACACTTGAATTAGGACTCAAGGTGTCTATCCACCCTCCTTATAAGGAAGGTGTCTTCTTTTTCCAATTAAATGAGATATAGTATCTCACATAATCCTTCAATATTTACAACAACTTTTGTTGTAAATTATTTCACAAAAATAATTCCAAATTTATTTGTGAAATATCAATCATGCCATTAGAAATTTATGAATCATATTCACAACCCAAAGTAAAATGTAAATTGCATTTTCAATAATTGTCCAATGTGAATCCAATTCATATCAACATTTAAATTGTAAATGTTATTTACAAATAGCTCTTTCTTATATATTACAAATCACATTTATAATAAATATAAATAATATGGATAGTACTATCCATATTATTTATATCCATAATAACTAAATCACATTTATTTATATTGGATCATCATTCTCATGCATTTAAATAATATGAATCACATTCATGTTATTCATGATAATTAAATCATATTTAACTATCCATTTCTCGATGCTTGGATACATATTTATCAATGGAATTATTCTTGAACTCTTTCAAGAATAATGCACTTTCTTCGTACCTACTTGGACATAAGGATATGGTGATTGTACGCTGCACGTATTGTGACTTGGATATTCATATCTCAATCCATATCTCGTGGACCTCTCTTAGATGCTTGATTAAATCAAGGATGTAGATATAATATTCTCATTGCATTTTAATCACATTCAGATCATTGTCCAACATTTGGACCAAGATTAGATTATTTCTACTGAGAGGAGTCACCAAAATCCAGACATGTTTCATCACTCCCTCGGAATGGAAGCGTCGTGGTTATATAATAATTTATGATCACATCACCCTCAGGTATTCCCAATACTTGTACATCCTGCATACTGGAAAACCTAGAATAAACCTGAAGATAAAGATCAATTTTACATTGTCATCTTCAGGGTTTTATCATTAAGTTTCTCATTCGGTCATTGGGAGTGGGTATCGATCATATGATTTCCATAAGCATATATTATACCTACCAATTCTTGTCATTCTTCCAAAGCAAGATGAACATGCATGGAATTTGATCGGTCCCAAATACCTCATGAGTGAGATCATGTCTTACGGTTCACAAGTGAACCTGTATGATCCCTTTGAGAGATTGTATTACTCATATGCCCTTGTATGCACACCATCTCGCCAGTGTATAGACCTTGATTAGGCCATAAACCTATCGGTCTACCAAATGTTCATACTTAAACATATAGCGACACATCTATCTCTAGTCAGAAGATGCATGCCTATATCGTGACAATATACGACATAGGACTTGGTTATCTCAATCTCATTAAGTCAACTCTTTGACCTAACTAATATGACACTTCTGAATCTCTATTCCTATGTAGAGGACCTGAATTAAGAGGAAGGTCAGATATCAACCAATAGAGAAGGATTGCCATCTCCTTCTCTGGATAGAGATCATCTCTCAATCATTTAACAATGCTTGATGAGTCCTTAATCTAACTCTTTAGATATTCATCCAAGCACTGGCCTCTATGATTCAACAATTGAATCAACAACTGTATGATCATTAAGATGGCCATGGTACATAATCCTAAATGTATTAAGGGACATTATAGTGCGTTCATTCATTTAATCTCAGATAGGGAGTAAAATAAATCAATAACTTTTATTGATATATCAAACACTACAATAACATTTATTATCAGAACGGTTCGCCTCGAGCTCACAAGGCTAACAGGAATGGGCATGGAGATTGCATGATCTGGCGAGGGAGTTGGTGGATGCTATTCCCCTAGCAAGATGGAGGGAGGAGAGGGGCATAAGTTTGCTGAAGAGATCAAGGACCATCGAGTAGCAGATTAGGCCCAAGAAAATGGAGAAGGAGGCTGCTCGTGAATTTGACAGGTCGAGCGACTGGTGGAAGGACAGTTGACCTGCTGGGTCAACAAAGAACAACTTATGGTTTGTCCACATGGACCAACCAGACAAATGAAAGGCAAGATTCTCCCATTCAATAGATTAAAAATAGTAAATGATTTTATTAGTTTTTAGTCAAAACATAAAAAATATTTATTAGTTTATGTAGTATTTTATAGGCATTTTCTTTTTTATGCTACTTTTTATTAGGTTCTAATATTTACATGTATCCACATATGTATATTACCTATATTTAAGTATTTTATTTTTATTTTTTATTTTATATATTATTATTATATTTACACATTTTATATATTTATAATATATTTAATTACAATTTTACATATTTTTATTGTATTTTTTTATTTTATTTACTTAAATAAATATGTATATGTATATTATAGGCGCAGTTTACCTACATATTTATTACTTAATTTTTTAAATGTTCTCAATGTTTTTATTTTATGTCTATTATTTACATGTAATTCAAATAATATTTACATGTATATAAAATATAAGAAAGCTAAAAATGTAAAGAATGAATATAATGAATATAATATATAGGTATACAATATAATAGGGACCCGAAAGTCAACTTTTGCATCTTAACTCTATTTTAATGAAACCAACTTCATTAAATAGATAACTAAATTTTATGAACAATAACATGAGTTTGGTTAATTTTGAGTCTATATGGAGGAGATACAGGTCTGGGAAGTTTTGTTTGCAACATTTTGTTCTTTGTGTCTCAAGTGCATTGTGCATTATTTTTGTGTGTAATAAATTTTCTATTTTTCTTTGTATTTTTATGTACAACTTTCATGTTGAGGGTTTTTATTATCAGAGGTATAAAAATTAAAAAATAAAATAGGGCCCAAATGGCCATTTATTGGTGAATAAAAATTTGGGTTTTAAGGTGTTTTCTGTACATTATCTGCCCTATCTCACCCTACTTTATTCCTTGTCAACCAAGTCATCATGATTACTTGATCTCAGGGTCTAGGGTCACTCAGTGTCTTTGACACTTCAATTCTTTTTCTTTTCTTTCATTTATTCTTTTATTTTGGAATTAAATACATATATTAAGACATTGTTTTTGAGTCAATTATTTGGTGTTATTTTGTACAAATTAATGATATTTACATGCATTTAGCTGGGGACTTAAGGATAAAATGAAAGAATAAAGGTGATGAAATGGAGATTCATCACCCCCTTTACTTCCCTTTGAAGTCCCTAGCAAACACTTAATGAGTGTAGAAAAAGAAAATAAAGAAAAGAAAAAGAAAGAACTTGGAATGAATTTGATTTTTAAACAACTTGGAATGATTTTGATTTTTAAACTTGTAATAAAAACAACTTTTAGAGCTCAGTTAAGACCTTTGAATTTTTGTTTTGCTCAGAACCACATTTAGGTTGAGAATTGTGACTCAACATCCCTTAGGTTCCATGCTCCTCTATCCAATTCAATTCACAGTATGATCAGAACTAGCCTTTTTGTTGCATACTCTCACAACCTTGAAATGGCAAGTACCATGTGTGTAAATTGGGTTATAACTTCCCAGACAAATCACTGAACTATCAAGTGGTCTCCTCCTCTAGCAACTCGTCCTCCGGGAGACATATATTTTCTTCTAAGTTCGTGTGCATGCTAGTTCACAACTGAAGAGGGGAGAAGCTAGAAGAAAGGGAATGGAGTGGAAATGGATCAGTGTAGTCACATTTCCTTATGAAGCTCTACCAGTGTAACTGAGTCTTGTCTAAAAAACACGCCTTTTCTGGAAGCTCAATATTTTTGGAATTTTTGGTCTAGGCTTCTTTTTGGATATTTTCTTTGTTGGCATTGCTCTGCATTCTTATTTTGCCCCGATGGATATAGAATCTTTTATTCTGCCCATGTTTTAGGGTCTTGGAAAAAGTTGTGCTAGCAGGCCATTCATTGTCTGAAGCTTTATTTTAATCCAGTCTCCAGTTGTTAGATGTTCATGCTACCAGAGGAAGTGGGTTGAAGTGTCAGTTTAGGCAGTCCCCAAGAATGGTTCCTGAGCCACCCTTGACGAAGCGACCTAGTATCGTCCCGACTTAGACTCCAAGATCTTTTAACAATCCATCCAGGTTGAGCTAAGAGTTATGTGTGAGGTCTCTAGTCAAGCCACTGTCTCAAGAGTCATACGAATGCCATGAAGGGTTCTAGTTAGACACATTGAATCAACTCATGAATACAGTCTCATGGAGTCTAAAGAATTAAGTCAAGGTGACCTGAAGCCTCTCAATTCCAGTCCTGAAAAGTTCCTATGATTTTAAGTGGATTAAGGTATAGACCAAGTATTGAAAGATTTTTTACGGTTTAAAAAAGTGATTTTATTAAGTCGTTGTGTTACCACGAATAATCAAGGTCAAATGACATTACAACTCCAAGCATGATGGAAATATATGAGGTGTATAGTGCAAGTAGAGGTTCATATCCAAAGGGACTAAGCAAACTCGCAATTTTTGTTCTTATTTCAAATTTGATTCATATTCTATTCTTTTGCGATGAAAGAAAAATTATGTTAAAGAGATTTCGACGGTAAAATGTAATCTACGGTGAAAATATTTGTCAGAACTTGAAGTAAATGAAAGAGGGTATGTGTGCAACTAAATATGAGAACAAGGTGCTAGATTGCAAACCAATATAGAAGAAATAATATGACACTTGCAATATTTCAAAATATAATAAAAGATATGAGAGTTGTAATGCATATCAGAAACAAACTAGAGTAAAAAAAAACATTACCAAATAAGTGTTCCATCTTAAACAAGAGTAACTAATATAACAGAACACAAAAGAGATATAAAAATGAGAAAGGAGTTCTTCTCTCTTGGAGCTTTTGGAATCAAGATCGGAGACGACGGCGGCGACGATGATAATGGAAATTAGCACGAAGACGAGCGCAAAGATGCGTACAAATGTGGATGTGTGGGCTGGTCACACATACGAGGACGGAGCCAGAGCGAGGGGCCGGAGTGCACGAGGAGAGAGCGCACGTGGGCTGGTTGCTGTTAGAGCTGGATGCGCGGAGGAGATACACGGAATACAAAGCTCGCATGAGGATGAGGAAGATGCTGGAGGGTCACTGCTAGGCGGAAGGAGAGCTCGTCGTAGTTGAGAACGGAAGAGAGGGACATTGCATGAGAAGAGGATGCCATTGAGGAAGAGAGTCTTGGCATGGGGGGAGAGACGTGAGAGAGCGACCTCTTTTTATAGATGGAGTGTATGTCACCTTCCTCCTAAAATAAAGAGAAACAATTTTATCACATGCACATAAAGACAAAATTTAAACACATGCATGGGGAAGTTGCATGGGAAAGAGAGAGAAGAATAAAGAGGATGACTACTTTGCATGGGAAGAAGAGAGAGAAATTAAGAGTATGTGCATGGGAATTGTACGTGGGGCTGGCACATGGGGAACTGCTTTGGGTATTTTGCAAAAATAGGCATCCTAATTTCTTTTCCATATAAAATGTTAATATGAATAGAGGTTACAATTGGACTTGAAACAATGTAATGTTATTTTGATTAATTTTAATGCTATGTATAAGTCCAATGGAATTTAAGTTCTTTTATACCAATTACTCCAATGAATTGTTTAGATTATGTTATATTTTGATGATTGTTATGGATGACTATTAAACATGATCTCACAATATTATCCATAAATAATCTGCAAATAGAGATTTTCGAGAACATTTTATCTGGATGTATATAATCATGAATTATTGATTTATACTTTGATTAGCAGTCTTCTGTATGTATTAAAGTGGTTTTTTCTGTTGTGTGCATGGAATAAATTAGAACGTAATTTATATGAAATTGAAGTATATGAATAAAACGTTATGGTTATTCTTCACATAATTTGAGCATATTATATCAATATATAATGCAATCATCACACCTCCATACTTAAATCTTGCTAGTTTCAAGCAAGAATAAGATAAATAATAAATGAAGTCGAGGGAAATAATCAAGATGGACTGGTGAGGGTTTGCAGCAGACACACCCATAAAGTCTTGAGTTTTCAGCTCCCAACTACACAAATGCACAAAGTTTAGTAGAGTTAGCCCTTGGATTAAGGATTCATTTGAATTATCGACTTGACTCGAGTTTGTAGTTTCAACAGGCTCTCAGTTCCGACAAAATCGCATGGTTTCAAAAAGTCGATCAAGTCAGCTCATCTCCAATCAACAAGTATTCTTTTTAGCCTTTAGTGGATATAAACAATGTTCGTGATGTTTTAGCTTTCGTGAGTCAAGAGAACGAGATGACAACACAATCTATCAACATACCGAATGATTCCCTGCGCATATAGTCTCAATCCTCACTTGAATTCAGACATATTCTCTTTTCACCCAAGTGTGTCAGCATAAAAAATATGTCATAATTCATAGGGAGAATGAGACTTAATTTTCGGGGTTTTTCATAAACCGCTTTGGTATGTTGTTCTCATTCTTTTCCTTTTACAGAGCATAACCCTGGGCCTCTTTTAAGAAATTAGGTAGCATCATTGAACTGCTACCACGACTTGTTGGTGGAGAAGGGTTATTTGGTGGTCTTCTTTCATTTCTTTTACTTTACACATCTTTGCATGATTGGTGGTTTTTTGGCATTCTTTTGTATTGTGATATGCCTTTTTGTGGTGTTTTTGCTTTGGGTTTGGCATCAAAGGTAGTATCGGCTTAATATTGACTTTGGAGGCACGATACTGGATTATTTGTTGACACACTTAGACTATAGAGATCATGTTGCTCCTGAGTCAAGTTCCTTCACTAGCTATAGACAAGGTTCAGGCATTGGCACAACCAAGAGGACAACTCCTCATCTCAACTAGTTTGTAATTGTATCTTGTAAAATAAACTCAATGAAGCCAAGTGGAATGTGCAGTTGCTTAATATCCAATGAAGAGTTTAAGAGTGCTACTAGTTGCTCAGGTGATCTAGTTAGATACAGAAGTTCATTCACCAGTAGAGTTCGTTGAACTGAGAGAATAAAGTCCACATGGACCTGAAGAAAGCTTAAAAACTCATGTCTAGTGAAATTCTGATGGAATTAAGTGGATTAGGGTCAACTCAGCTTTAGTCTATGATCTATGCAAAGAAGAGCTGATTTCTCAAAAATAGGATAAAAATAGGGAAGGAAGGACATATTTTTGATGGTTTTTGAAAAGTTTTTATGATGTTTTTTGTAAAACATATGTATTTTTTTGAAAAAAATAAGCAGACACCCCCATGCTTATCAGAAGCCATGTCCTCATGGTGAAGTCAATGACTTAGTGGACCAACAGATTTGGGAGAGTGATGTGAAAAGGTATTATTGTGTTTTTGTTGGTTTTTAGAGGTGTACCCCCATACTTATCTAATGCAATGCAGTAAAAATAAATATGCGAGAAATAAGAAGAAAAGATACCTGTGAGAGAGAGACTCACGAGAATGCATGATTTAACGCCTCAGCTCGGCGATGTGTACTGCCTATTGTTCCTGTAGATGGTATGTTGCACAAATAGGCATGGGACTAGAAGGTTCAACAACAGGTTTCAATCTTTGACCATTGACTATGAAAGTGGCTTTAGTGTTTGGGTTAGATATTTTTATTGAACCATTGTCAAAAACTTGGGTAACAATGTATGGTCCTTTCCATTTTGATCTCAGTTTTCCTGGAAATAGTTTTAATTTTGCATCAAATAGCCACACTTTTTGATTCTCCTGAAATGTTTTCCTCGAAATGTTAGCATCATGCCATATCTTGATTTTCTCCTTGTATATCAAGTTTTTATCGTAAGCTTGTGATCGTAATTCTTCCAATTCTGCTAAATCTAGCAATCTCCTTTTTCCAACCTCATCATAATCCAAATGACATTTCTTTATCGCCCAAAGTGATTTATGGTGGATCTCAACAGGTAAATAACATGGTTTTCCACAGACTAGTCGGTATGGGCTCATTCCTAAAGGTATGCGAAAGGCTGTTCGGTAGGCCCAAAGAGCAGAAGACAAGTGTTGGGACCAATCTTTGATCAGATCGGACAATTTTCTAGAGTATGGTTTTATCTTCTCATTTAGAAAGTTCAGCCATTCCATTAGTTTATGGGTGATAGGCGGCTAAGACACGATGTTCAACTCCATTCTTTTTAAGTAGAGTTTTCACCGATGCATTCAAAAAGTGGGTTCCACCATCACTAGTGACCGCCTTAGGTAAGCCAAATCGAGAGAAAAGGTTGGTTAGGAATTTGACGACAATCACACTATCAGTAACACGAGTGGGAATGGCTTCGACCCAATGGGAGAAGTAGTCAACGACAAGAAGGATGTGCTGGTAGCCATGTGATGTGGTGAAAGGTCCCATGAAGTCTATGCCCCAAGTGTAAAAAATTTTGACTACATGTACTAGTTGGAGGGGCATCATGTTATGTTGGGTCA
Source organism: Ottelia alismoides (assembly GCA_037367405.1). Taxonomy (NCBI): domain Eukaryota; kingdom Viridiplantae; phylum Streptophyta; class Magnoliopsida; order Alismatales; family Hydrocharitaceae; genus Ottelia; species Ottelia alismoides. The sequence goes on from JAZKJV010004609.1 coordinate 42,552, forward strand.
TTGTTCCATTGGTTTGATAGGCTGGACAAGCTTGAGCCAAATGATGGGCATCTTTAAATAGTGTAGGCCAATAGAAACTACATTGTAGTACTTTAGCGGCTATACGCTTCCCTGAGTGGTGTCCACCACACCCAGAGGTTATGGATGAGCATTGGGTAGGGCCGACCCATCCCAGCTTGATGCCCGACCCTCTAAGGCCCGACCCAGGCCTGAGCTTGAGTAATAGTCGGGCGGGCTTGGGCCTAATTTTTGGCCCATATCAAATTTCGGGCCAGGCTCGGGCAATGATGGGTCCAAGCCTGAAGCCCGCGGGCCGACCCGCATAAGTACCCATCCTAAGCCCGACCCGATCCCAACCCACATATAAGCCCGAAGTACCTAAGTCGGCCGACATATAGACCAATTATAATGATCCACATAGCTTTGATTTGAATATATTTGATGTCAAATATGCATGTTGTAATGGAGATGGGTCAAATAGTGATACTCCGATTCCAAATGGGGTTCCAATCCTAGTTAACCAAATCTTTTTTTAATATAGTGGGCTGGCCCGATCCCGGACCGACCCATGTATTTACTGGTCGAGCTCGGGTTTGGGCCATATTTTCCAAAATATTGCGGGCCTAGGCCCGTCCCGTAGGCCCGAAAATTAGAATCGGGTTCGGGCTGGGCTAGAGTGGACTCGGCCCGCCCCGGCCCGATGCTCATCCCTACCAGAGGTGTGGCAGTGAGATTGGACACTAAAGGCTTCAGATTCAGGGATACAACGTGTCCATATCAATCGGTGCCCTCTTTGAAGAGTATAGGGTCATCCTAGTGATAATATCAGGCTTGGGCTTTGGTTTTGTCTTTCTTGTGTCTCAGCAATTGTCAGGTAATGTGGAAGTGACGAGGTAATTTACGATGCTCTCATACCAAGGGAGTTGAGAGACGGACATTATATTCTCATCTGGGAAATTATCAGAAATTGGGGCCATGTTATTGATTGGTGAAGGAAGCCTTGATAAGTGATCGACTACGACATTCTGTGCTCCGGCTTTGTCTCAAATTTCCAGATCAAACTCTTTGAGCAATAATACCCACCTACTGAGTCTAGGCTTGGCATTTTTCTTTGTGAAGAGGTATTTCAAAGTAGAATGGTCTGTGTAGATTATGATGTGGGACCCTAAGATGTAATATCAAAATTTTTCTAATGAAAACACAACACCCACAATTCTTTCTCAGTCACGGTATAATTCCTTTGGGCGACATCGAGGGTCTTGCTGGCATAGTGGATGGCATAGGGCTTTCCATCCTTCCTTTGTCCCAAAACTGCCCCAACAACATAATCAGAAGCATCACACATGATTTCAAATTCAAGGGTCCAATCAGGGGGCTGTAGTATGGGTTCCTCAGTGATGATTTTTCTCAGAAGAGTGAAAGACTCGAATGCTTCCTTGGTGAACGTAAAATCTTGGCTCTTCTAAAGTAACTTGGTGAGTGGGTAGGCAATTTTCGAGAAATCCTTAATAAATCGTCGGTAGAAACCGACATGACCTAAGATGGGCCGAACTCCTTTTATATTAATAGGCGGGCCCTGGTGGGTGATGGTCTTGATTTTTGAAGGATCTACTTCCATCCCTTTCTTTGATACAACGTGCTCCAGCACAATCTCTTGTTTCACTATGAAATGTAATTTTTCCCAAGATAATATCAAGTTTACTTCAATGCATTTCTGTAGGACTCTAGCCAAAAATCCAAGTGTTTCCTCAAGGGAGTCTCCCAAAATTGAAAAATCATCCATAAATACTTCCATAAAATCATCAATCATATCAGCAAAGATTCCCATCATACACCTTTGAAAAGTTGCTGGGGCATTACATAATCCGAATGGCATGCGTCGAAATGCAAAAGTCCCAAAAAGATAGGTGAAGGTGGTTTTATCTTGATCCTCCGTTGCTATGGCTACTTGATTATATCGGAAATATCCATCTAAAAAGTAAAAGAATTATTTTTCAGCTAATCTCTCGAGGATTTGGTTAATGAATGGCAGTGGAAAGTGGTCTTTTTGTGTAGTCTTATTGAGTTTTCTATAATCGACACATACTCTCCATGATGTTTCTGCTCGAGTAGGTATGTCCTCTCCTTTTTCATTTTTTACAATGGTTAATCCAGCTTTCTTGGGGACGACCTGGAGAGGACTGATCCAAGGACTAGCAGCTATTGGGTAAATGATGCTAACTCTCGACCACTTGTATATTTCATTCTTCACAGCCTCTCATAGATTAGTATTTAATCGTATTTGCATTTCTGGAGAGGGTTTACTGTTATTTTCCAAGTATATGTGGTGTGTAAAGAATGTTGGGCTTATTCCTTTCAAATCAGTTATTTTCCTTCCAATAGCTTGGGAATTCCTTTTCAAATCTTCCATGAGTTGGCTTTCCTGAGTGAGATCTAGGTTGGCATTAATGATGACCGGTATAGTGTGTGCATCATTGAGGAAAGCATACTTCAGATCTTGTGGTAAGGGTTTCAGTTCGACAATGGGTGTTGATGGGGTCAGAGGAGCAATTTCTTCTGATGTATTTATCGATGAAATAGTCTCAAATGGTGGATCCATCACGGGCATGATCATAGCTGAAGTCAATGCAAGTTCAGTGTATAGTGTGTCCCATGCTTCATCTAATTCAAAAATTTCTTGACCCGTAAGAGGGCATGGTGGAGCTTTGAGTGCAGAGTTCAGATTAAAAGTGGCAATTTGATGAGACATGTCCTTATAGGTGGATCGGGAGGTGTTCAGACTAACCTCCAGAGGGTTTTTGGAGAGATGGATAGGGGCAAAGTCATTTTGTATATAAAGTACAAAGCAATTTTCTATCCAACCATAGTCTTCAATCTCAGAGTCTGTGGATGTGGGAATGGCAAGATTAACAGGGATGATCTTTCAATTGATATTAAATTGTACTTTCCCATATTCAGAGTCAAAGTGTGCCTTAACTGTAGCTAAGAACGGTCGTCCGAGTATGATGGGGTGTTTCACTTAGTGTATTGGCTGGATTCATATCCATTACAATAAAATCAACCGGAAATTGATGTCCTTAAATAATAACTATTACATCCTCTTGTAGTCTTCTCGGTCTCCTCACAGAACGATCAACCATTTGTAGAATCATCAAGATGGGTTTCAGTTTCCCTAAGTCAAACTGCTCCAAAATAGCAGTAGGGATGAGGTTAATTGAGGCGTCATTATCGAGTAGAGTACGCTCGAAAGTCAATCCATAACTTGTGCATTTAACTAGAGGTGCTCCCAGATCTTTCTTCTTGGTGGGTAAGAACTGAGAAATGGCATTGGATGTTGCTTGTGGGAGGATGTATTTTTCAGTATTTTCCTGATCTTTCTTATTCTTTCCCTTTGATTTTCGCTTTGGTGTGCATTTTTCCTTCAAAAAGTGGGATAAGGCTGGGACTTGTTCGAGGGCTTTTAATAATGGAATCTCAATGATAATGTCCGAAAATAATTTTCCAACTCCGGATCGATAGTGGATGATCTCATGTTTTTCCTGCAAAGAGCTTCAAGAAAGGGGATGGTTATGGTCGGGGAGAAAGTACGAGGGGTGGGTATCTAAGTTGGTTCCTCTTCATTATCGATGTCCTCTTCCTCTTCAATTTGATTCTCAACAATCTGTGGTAAAGTGTGAGCAAATGTTGTTTTCCCATTTCAAAGGGTCACGACATTGGCAGATTGGTCGGGGCGGGTTGGCGTTTTGAAACTCACTTGATTCCTAGGCGGTTATTGTGTGGTCCATTGGGTTGAATTGCTGGTCTTATGAGGTGGAGAAAATCCTTGATTTTGATGTTGAAACCCATGAGGTGAAGTGAAGGACCCGACATGTGGTGGTGTGGTGTGAAAAGATCCAGATGAACTAGCTCTGTTGGTGTTGGGGTTTGGTAGCGGTTGAGGTGATAGTGCTGACATGTAAGATATGATCTCGGCAAATTGCCGAGCATTTTCAGCATTCGCTTGTTGTTGGGCTTGGTTTGATTGTTGCTGTGCTGCAGCAAGCTGCTGAATAGCCTGGGTGAGAGCATCAAAATTCACAGCCGAGGGAGGTTGAGTCATGGGAGGTCCTGTCTGTTGTTTAGGCTAGTTGTGATTTTGAAAATGGTAATTATTCTGTCCATTCCACCCAGTATTTGACTGTCTCTCCATCTTGAATTTTTGGTATTTGAGAATGACCCACCTTGATTTCTTTGTATCCAATTTACTGTTTCAGGAGTTATTTCGTGATCATAGGTGAATGGTACATGGCCAAAGTCTTGAATGTTGGGTTTAGAAGTAACTCCACAGATGTTATTCAGGACTTTATTCAGAGCCAATTTATCGATTGCTTAGATGATAAGATCCATTTGTTTGGAGAGGATTTTCCATTTATCATGATTTTGCTTGGAAGAGTTACTGGTGGATCTCTCCTGATCAACTAAATTAACTGGTCTCATGTGCCCATTATATTGTTCAATGGAGGAGCTATTCACCGAATTATTTGTCATGTTTTCAAATAAAGTCCATATGAAGTGTTCATCGCGGCTAATATAAATCCCATCACGAGTTGTTGATAACTCTCTTGAATGATGTGTCTATGCCCTCATAAAATATCTAAACCAATTTCCATTTGGGGATTGCATGATGAGGGCATTTCCTATGCAATTCCTTATAACACTCCCAGATTTCATGAATGGGTTCTTTGTTCTTCTAGGTGAAGGATGATATGGTCGGTCTCAGGGCATTTGTCTTTCCTATTGGGAAATATTTCTTGATGAAAGCTTCTCTTAAGGCATCCCAAAAGGTGAGAGGGGTTCTATAATTTCGGAGCCATTGGAGTGTTCGTTCTTTCAGAGAGTAAGTTAAGGCTTTCATATAAATGTATTCCTTTGCTACTCCAGGGATGCTCATTGTGTCACAAGCAGATCGAAAGTCTTGTATATGTAGGAAAGGTCTTTACTCTCATTTCCATAGTATTTTGGTATCAAGGAGAGAGATGCTGGCTTTATTTCATAGTCTCCTACCTCAGGTGGAATCTGAACCCAATAGACTAAGTCTTCCACCACAGGGTTATAATGTGTACTAATGGGTTGTGGCCGGATGAGAGGTGCTATGGTGTGGCAGATTGTGGCATTTTCTTCTCTCAATAGTTGTAATTGTTGCAGAATGAGGTCCATGGGGTTAGGTCGGTTCTCTTCTCCCATGTCTCCTAAATTAGGTGAATTCTCAGACTTCTCACTTGAACAAAATGGGTGGGGTTTTGTTTTTAAGATCGGGTCGTAATCTAGCGGTTGTTGCAATTGATTTTTCAAAGATCTACGACCTACCATACACAACACAAACACAAAATAATTTGTTGATTCACCAACTCCACACAAATTGTCGCAGATGCGATTATCTTTTCGATTTTAGATTTAGTTGCTCAACAAATATTATCAGACAATTATTGGCCCTTAATGAAGAGGTGTTTCTGGTAGATTGTGAGAAATCGATGTCCTCATCCGACTGGAGGATCTAGGGTGGGTACTCAGATCGAAGATATGTTCTTCCCGCAAGAATTTGTGCCCAACGTATCAAGGAGTTATGACTTCTCTCTGCAATCCCACGTGGCACTAGGGATTTTTGTCTCTGTCCTAGGGTTCTATGTGCTCGTGAGTTTGTGTCAATCACCACGTGTGATCAAATAAGCATTCAATTTTATCCACTTTCGCTCGGATCTGCGGTGATCTTTCAAGCTTATCTTTTTATATGATCAAAACACAATTTGGTGGTCTTTGAATTAGATTGTCACAGAGGGAGAAGACCATGAAGATGATGCAATCAAGAACTATTTTTTTTATTTTTTTCGGTTTAATTCGATGCGCAAGCAAATGCAAGAAATGTAAATTTTAAAATAACTAAGTGAAAAAGAAAACTCACAGTGCCTGCATTTTTGACGCTAAATCCAATGTTTTATCCTGCTGATGGCGAGCTTATCCGAGAAGGAGGGAGAAATTAATATTACAAAATTTTCTACTTAGAACAAATTACATGTTCGCTAAAAAATGCATGGATCTTCATTTTTTTTATTTTTCTGAGTTCAAGTAAACAACAACAACAACAAAGCCTTTTCCCACAATTAAGTAGGGTCAGCTACATGGATTCTTCGCCTCCATTCAGATCTATCTTGGGTCAATATCAGATTTATATCCATTTTTCTGAGTTCAAGTACCTGAAATAAAAATTGCACAGATTAGAACATCAAAAATAAGTTAAAAATGAAGAAAACATTGCAAATATTGCCTAGTCCCCAGCAACAACGTCAAAATGTTGATAAGATTTTTCGTAGTTTTAAAAAGTGATTTTATCAAGTCGCTGTGTTACCACGAATAATCAAGGTCAAACAAATGATATTACAACTACAAGCATGATGGAAATATATGAGGTGTATAGTGCAAGTAGAGGTTTGTATCCGCAAGGACTAAATAAGCTCGCATTTTTTGTTCTTCTTTCAAATTTGATTCAAATTCTAATCTATTGCGATGAAAGAAAAATTATGTTAAAGAGATTTCAATGGTAAAATGTAATCTACGATGAAAATATTTGTTAGTACTTGAAGTGAAAGAAAGAGGGTATGAGTGCAACTAAATAAGAGAACGAGGTGCTAGATTGCAAACTAATATAGAAGAAATAATATGACAATTGCAATATTTCAAAATATAATAAAAGAGATGAGAGTTGTAATGTATATTAGAAACAAACTAGAGTAGACAAAAAACATTACCAAATAAGTGTTCCATTTTAAACAAGAGTAACTAATTTAACATAATACATGAGAGATATAAAAATGAGAAAGGATTTTCTCTCTTGGAGCTTTTGGAATCCAGATCGGAGACGATGACGGTGACGACGATGATGGAAATGAGCACGAAGACGAGCGCGAAGATGCGTACAGATGCGGATGTGTGGGCTGGTCGCACACACGGGGATGGAGCCGGAGCGAGGGGCTGGAGTGCACGAGGATAGTGTGCACGTGGGCTGGTTGCTGTAAGAGCTGGATGTCCAGAGGAGATGCACGGGATACACAACTCGCGTGAGGATGGGGAAGATGCTGGAGGGTCACTGCTAGGCAGAAGGAGAGCTTTTCGTAGTTGAAAACGGAAGAGAGGAACGTTGCATGAGAAAGGATGCCATTGAGGAAGAGGTCTTGGCGTGGAAGCAACCTCTTTGTGCGGCACCTTCCTCCTAAAATAAAGAGAAACAATTTTATCACATTCACATAAAGATAAAACTTAAATACATGCATGGGGAAGTTGCATGGGAAAGAGAGAGAAGAATAAAGAGGACGGCTACTTTGCACGGGAAGAAGAGAGAGAAATTAAGAGTATGTGCATGGGAATTGGGTCTCATGGCACATGGGGAAGTGCTTTCGGTATTTTGCAAAAACATGCCTCCAATTTCTTTTCCATATAAAATGTTAATATGAATAGAGATTACAATTGGACTTGAAACAATGTGATGTTGCTTTTATTAATTTTAATGCTATATATAAATCTAATAGAATTTAAGTTCTTCTTTTATAACAATTACACCATTGAATTGTTTAGATTATGTTATATTTTGGTGATTGTTATGAATGACTATAAAACATGATCTCACGATATTAATCCATAAATAATGTGTAAATAGAGCTTTTCGAGAATATTTTATCTAGATGTATATAATCATGAGTTGTCGATTTATACTTTAATTAGCCGTCTTCTGTATGTATTAAAGTGGTTTTCTCTGTTGTGTGCATGGAATAAATTAGAATGTAATTAATGTAAAATTGAAGTATATAATCAAACATTATCATTTTTCTTCACATAATTTGAGCAAATTATATCAATATATAATGTAATCATAACAAAGCTTTAATCTTCAAACTTTATTCAGACTTGTTCATTTGTCATTATCGTTTCAAAAAATGTAGATGCAAATGCAATGCAAGAAAACCTTTTTGTGAAACTATTTTCTGGTTTTGAACTTTTTATGTATTTTTCAAAAGGTTTTGCAAATTTTTATGCATTTTTTAAAAATATTTTGCAAATTTTTATGTCTTTTTAGTAAATGTTAATGAGAGGACTACTATAAATATCTACATGGGAGTGCATGCATATTTACAAGAATTGGGTGTGTATTTTACACTATGAATATATACATAAGTTGGTTGTTATTCACAAGTTTTCTATACAAGGGTTATATATACTAATATAAAGAATTATATTTTCTAAAATTGTATACAAGGTTTTCAAAATAGTTTGGAAACATTTTCGCAATCTTTTGTTTCAAAATATAATTTTTGCAAATAATTTGACAATTTTTTTACAAACATTTACAAAATTTGAAAATCATTTTAGAAATATTTTTTTTTTCAAATCTCTAAATAGATTTTTCAAAATATTTTTAAACCATTCTCCAAAAAATTTTCAAGGTAATTTTCAAGAATTTTATTTAAAGAATTTAAATAAAATTTTGCAAATATTTACAAAAAGTTTTTACAAAGGTTTGAAAACATTTTGCAAAAAGTTTTCCAAACGGTTTTCAACAGATTTTTGAAGTCATTTTATAACCATTTTCAAATCATTTTGCAAAACATTTTTAAACCTATTTATTAACTATATTTATAAAGAATTTTGAAAAAAGATATACATATCTGTAAAATATTCTTCACATTGATTAATCATATATCCTTACCTAATATAGTATATTTACCATATTATTCAAAAATGCGAAAGTATGAGTTATGGCTAGAGTATATGCAACTTTTATACGACTCCCCTATACTTAGCTTGAGCTATGTACTCATAGTGATTAGAGAGAAAAAGGAAGACATAACTGATGGATCCCTATTTCTTCACCTTTATTCTTTCATTCCGGCCTTTAAAACCTTGGTAAATGCATTATATAACACTATATTACAAAAAATAACCTCTATTATTTACTGTGTAAATATTGTATAAAATACTGTATTTAAAGCCAAAAAAAGAATAAAGAAAAGAAAAGAAATAGAAATGAAATTCCATAGGTACCGAATGACCTTAAACCCCGAGTCCTAGGCATCATGATGAATGGGTCGACAAGGAATAAAGTATGGGAAGACAAGGGTCAAAAAAACAATAAAACCCTAATTTTTAAATTTCCCAATAAGTCATTTGACCTATTTTATTCTTGATTATTTATACATCAAATCAATAAATTTTGTTCATAAAGTTGTAGATAAAAATACATAGAAAAATACTAAATTTATTTCATGGAAAAATAATACACATTGTATCCTCGGCATTCAAAATATAAATCCAAAGATAAAACCCAAACTTCACAGACCTGTGTCTCCTCCATAGTGTATCAAAATTAACCAAACTTACCTTCAATTATATATAACTTTTAATAAGATATTTAATGATGGTGGTCCATTCAATTTAGAGTTAAGCTATAAAAGTTAGGTTTTGGATCCCTACTGTATAGTATACCTGAATAAAACAATCAATTTATTTATTCTTTATATTTTTCGTAGTTTTATATTTTATATTTTTTTTAAATATTATTTATGAAATATATACATAAGTAGATTAAAGTAAACTCATTAAAAATAAAATAAATAAGTAAATTAACATATATAGATGAATTATATATACATATACCTATGAAAGAAATACATATATTTATTTAATTGTACAAAACACCTCAGAAAAGAACAATAAAAAAGATTTATATGTGTTTAAATAAATTATAAATATATAAATTATGTAAATAAAATAATAAAATCTAAAATAAAAATAAAAATAAAATACACCTTATATAGGTAAATATACCTATATTTATACCTATAAAAAGTAACATACAATAAACTAACTTGTAAAACTAAATAAAAATATTAAATAAATACTACATAAAATAAAAAATATTTTTTATTTTTCGTCAAAAATTAGTAAAATCATTTACTATTTTATTTTGAGTTATCGATTAATTTCCAGTCTGTTTTATCTTCTTATGTCCTATGTGGACCAATGGGAGCATGGTCAGAGTTGACCTCGATCAACTCCTCGCTCTCCCAGAGGCCCGCATCTGACAGGCCTAGGCCACTAACTTCCTCAATTTCTCCCGTTTGATTCTTTTATTCTTTTGAGTTGAGTCGTTATGAGCTTTTGCTCCTTGATTGATGATCTTTCATACTAACATCTTGCATCGTTTCGAGACACTCTGAATCGAACATGCTCCCCGATCCAACCTCCATCTGTACATAAGCAACTCACCTAAGCCATTTTGAATTTGATGCCCTTTAGTCCCTCGAAATCCTCGACTCTCGTGCCTTGTAGCTTCCTGATGATAACATGAGTCTTGTTGGACCTGTTGGCGTGGAGGAAGAGGAGTGGAAGTTGAGATCCATGCATTACAAGTAACCAACGGTTTAGCTCCTCTGACTCCTTCATTTTCTGAGGTAGAGTCCTATTTGTAGCTCATTTCCTGTTCTTAAATCTTATATTAGACTAATTTAGGTTTAGTTTTAGTTAAACTTGCATTTTTTTATCAAATCCTTCGACCGTAGTTTGCCGGAGCTGAGCTTTGACGACCTTATTCATCGTGCCTCACTATATTTCCAACCCATCTTTCACCTCCCCTTCATTACCCTTCGCTTCTTCTACATCCTAGGCACGTCCAACCCCCTCGATCTTGCTTAGATAAAGGAGTCAGCTCTCCTCCTCCACCACCTCATCGGAGAGCTTCGCCCGACTCCCCTTTGCCCATTTCCACATAAATAAAACCCCTAGAACCCCTGTCGTGTGTGTTGCACTTTTATGCAAGTCTTGGAGGGTCAAAGACCCATGTGGGGGTCAATTTTGGTTCAACCAAAGTTTCCTGGAGCCCCCGCCTTCCTCAACCTCATGGGACTAATCTTGTGATTCCCGAGGCCTTTTGATGCTTCCAATAAATGCGGACTGACAAGATGAATGATCTGAACACCTGAGAGCCACCAGAGATGCACAGATGTGGGCGGAATCGAAGATCGAAGCTCTCTCCTCAAGTTGTTCTTCCCTATTCTTGGTGTAGAGCAACCACAGTTGGATCTTCTTCCGCTGCCAATTTTGATTTCAACTGTCAGATTGTGCCCCACTAAACCGTCTGATCACCCCCTGAGATCTAATCTCAAGCGTCGATCGACAACGCGCCATCTACCGTCAAGACATTGACACATGTATAACTGAAGAGATCCCGACCATCAGCTAGTGCCTTTAGGGATAATCTTGCATATCTACCCTCGATTTTATGTATTTTATTTTTGTTCCATAAATTATTGTCTGTAGTGTGAAATTTTTTGGTTATTTTGCAAGTAGGCCCCTATAATCCTTTTATTTGCATTTTGGTCCTTCTCCATGCACCTCATGTGCCCATATACGTGAGGTGGTGGGCTTTTTGTAGGGATCCCCTCGTGGTCTTATGTTATTATTTAGACCTTTAATTTTGGAATGCAGTTCAAAACATTTTGGAATATTTGCATGTATGCCCTACCATGTTCTGTAAATTGCATTTATACCCCTACAAGTATCGTATGATTTAAATATTTGTGGGAAAATTACATGGAGGCCCTTGAACTTCGAATTTTTGTTTTGCACAACATTTTATTTAATTTTAAATGAATTTCAGTACCTGCTAGTGTTGCGTTTTTATTTATTTTATTCCTAGCATTAAAAATATCATTCTGCATTTAAAATTTATACGAATTTTATTTTAAGTGCCAGATATATTATCAAATCACATTAACTTTTCGCATGGCCAATTAGATATTTTCTTATATTTAAAAAATCCAAAAACAATGGTTTATTATTATTTACATAACAAAATGCATAAAATGTATAAATATTATGAAAAAATCTAAAAACATTAGAGGCTATTTTTTATTGTATTTTGCACCTACATACCTAAAATAACTAAAAACTTCAAAAGAAAATCTAAAAAATTGCAATCTCTTTCTAGCCTAAAAAATTATAAAAAATCATTAAAACATCCAGAAATTGCATTTTCTTTTTTTGAATTTTATTTGTAGCATCTTAAATTAGTTTTAGAAAATTATAAGTTATTAGCTATTTTTGAAATCCTAAATAATTCGATTGCATATTATAGCTCACTATTTTCTATTTATATTTAATTAAAAATATAAAAAATAGCAAAAATGAAAAGAAAAACCACAAAAATAGAACAAAATATAAAATAGATAAAAATATTTTATTTTGTGCATTTTGATATTTGTAGATATATTTAAATATATATAAACCTGTATTATATATATAGCTATAATTACTTATATTACTGATATTAGCATTATAATGATTAAAAATACCAGAAATATTTTTAATACCTTTAAAAAATAAAAAGGACTGTACTCAAGGTATTTCTCTGATTTTCCTCTATTTTAAATTTATTTATATCTATTATCTATTATATTACATATACATACATACACATATATATATGATCCCTCTAATTATATAAACAAATTAAAATAAAAAAAATATAAAATTAAAAACAAACAAAAAGTACAATTAAAATTTCCAAAAAAGTAAATAATTAAAAATCCACTAAAAATAAAAATCCCTTTAAAAACTCAAAATATATTTATTGTATTTTTTGAGTCAATTTGTGTGATCTATTTCCCTTGCTCCCTATGTTCGCCTTTACACATTCTAACATCTATACACATTATTTGTAGAGTAATAATAAATTTTAACTCCATATTTTTGCTTTGAATTGCTTCATCATTTGTGGGTTAATTGTTTTTGGATTTGGATTTCGCGAGTGGACACCTCACTGATAGTGTATGCCTCTCCTTGTGTAGACCACATTAGACCCTTGCAAAATGTTCGAGTTAATAATAACTCATGATGAGTATAGGAAAGTCTATACTACAATGACTAAAAGAATGAGAAGTTGATCGTCCTCCCATACTTAGGATCAACTAACCCTAAGTATAGCATGTACACGAAATAGGGATGATCGAGGGTGAGGATGAACAGATCAACAACTCGGTATGTCTGCACCAATACTTAGGGTACATGCAAGGGGATTGAAAGGATGAAAAATAAATACAGGAAAAAAGATGAAAGAATGAACAACATCACTCCTCCTATACTTAGGGTAAGAGATCCCTGAGTATAAGCAATGACAAGAGTGATGAAACGAAACGAAGAATGAATACTCAAGTCATCCAGCTCCACTATACTTAGGATAAAACACATATTAAGAAAGGCAAACATATAGATTGAGGTGGGCGATGGAAACTGTAGATGGAAAGAAAGAAACGAAAGTGAAAATATACAAGGCGAAGGAAGTACAAAGATCAAGAAGGTAGAAATAATACCTTTTTACGTGACCACTGTGGAATGTATCTAACATGGTGCAAGTTGATATCAGGGTCAACAACTGATGAATCCCAATTAGGATCGACATGGGGGAGATCCTCAATGATCTCAAATTGAAAAGGAATAAACTCATAAGTGGAAGAATTAAAGACAGGTCTAGCCTGGGAAGTCTCTCCAATTTCTGCCATCCGCAGTTTCATATCTATAGTGTAAATGTTGTGGATCTCATCAACACACGTGATGAATCTATGATTTATCATATTTTTATAGTTTCATTGAGCAAAACTCATGTTTAATCAAATTGTATTTCCTTCATTTATTGCATAATTTTCATTTTGTTATTTTCACGTGCATTGCATTTCAAGTCATGTAAAAATTCTATAAACATTTTATTGTAAAATAAAAAAGAAAAAAAGAAAAAAAATGTATTAACTTATTTTGTAAATAATCATGGGCATAACTGTTTTTTTATTTTTCAGGCTTAGTTAGGAAGAAGCCCAAAGGGACTCTTATCCTTTTTCATTTTCATTCTAAAAGAAACACAACATGTTACATGACAAAATAGCTGATGTCAGCATTTGAAAAAAATAAAAACTAATAAACGAGGGTGATGATGTCATCCCCTCTCATCTTCTTCTCCAGGGTAGCCAACGTTGCCCATTGCTCCCCCGCTCCTCCCGCTGTCCAATTGCCGCGAGGGTTGGCTTCCCCTCAACGCCAACCAACACAACAGTCTACCTCCTCCTATCCATCGACCTATATAAGGGGGAGGAGGGCCATCGAAGAAGAAGATGGGGGCATCCAGATCGAGGACCCATCAAAGGGCTGTCACCCCCTCTTCCTCCGCACATCTTTGCCGCTACCGCCCTCCACCTACGCTCATCTACGCCACCGCTGCTTCGTGAACCGCCTCGGTACACCTTCTAAGTCCCGCCTCGTGCTGCCTGCATGCACCGCCCACACTTGAGTAACAAGGGGTCTAGGGACCCCTTCACAATTTGGATTTTCTTTTAGTTTTTTAAAAGCTTTTTGGACCTAGTTGCAATTTTGTTAAACATTGATATATTTTCTGCAATTTTTTCAGTTTGGCATTTTATATTCTGCATCAATTGTGGTTATTTTATTCAAGTTTCTACTATTACAATTCAGTCCTTTAGGGACCAATTTGTATTTTTGAAACATTTATTTTTTCTACAATTCAACTACTAATTTATCTTATTGGCAAATTACACTTCTATCCCATCTCCTTTCTGTAATTACAATCGTGCCCTTAGTTTAAATTTTATTTACATTCATGCCCTTAGGCTTTTTAGAAAATTACTTAAATACGCCTAACACTTTCAAAAATCAGTAAAATAACAGAAAAAATTGAAAAATTCCCAAATATTCTTGTGCGATCCTTATGATGTCTAAAACCCAGTGATAGTAGTTTTGATGCATTTTAAGGATCTGAAAATAAAAAGAAATATATGATTTAGTTTGGTTCAATAAAGCCAAAAATGCCCTTGTAAATTGAATAAAAATTCACGTAAAAATGTTCGAGCCCCTGTGGATCGATCCGTTACTTGACCTATGCTTTATTTGATATCTTTTGTTCTGTAGATGAATAAAAATTATCTGAATATCTCGATTTTCGTGTGTGCACACAATGACACATAAAACACACTTTTAGCGCAGCAAAATTCTGCTTCTTGATTTTGGCATCGTTACTGGGGACTCGACAACTTTTGCAATTTATTTTGGCATTTTTATATTTTAATTTTTTAAACTAATTTCATTTATCTTTCATTGTAGGTAAAAGAAAATTCAAAAAAAGTGGACCTCTCTCGCACTCTCTTGTTCTCTCTCATTCTCTCTAGCTCGTATTATGGATCCAACATACCGCACGCTATAAGATCTTTCCAATCACTTATACATTTCTCGATGTGTGCATTTGTGTTTGTATTTTTTTTAAATCCTGAAAATCATAAAATCAACTTCCTCTGTTACATTCATCTTTGTGGATCTCTCTCTCCCTTTGTTTACCAATTAAACAAGATCACAATTGAGTTGCTCGCCTAATCAGATACCTTTCAAAAAGTCACCGTGTGGCTAGGATGAAAGCGATATGAAGTGCATGAAGTGTTGCACATTTGTACACAATTGCACATGCACTAACTGAATCCTAGGTTAGAGCCAAAAATCCTACCTAGGTTTCTTGATTACTGAATTTAAAACGTATATCCACTTTTCAATGAGGGAAACCTTAGCATAGTGGGTGATTAAAGGACACCAAATTTGGCACCGTCCTCAAGAAATACGGGTAGCCGTTCAATGGTACGTATACTTGTACCCATACTAGCTGAAAGTGGATGCAACTAAGCACATGAATTTGGGACAATCATTAAATCTACAGATAAATTTTAGGTCAATCTTTTTGTGTGCTTGAGTTTTTGTAAGCAAGAAATTAAAATTTTGAAAAGATATCCACTTCTGCCGCAATTTGTGTACATTGGTGAAATAATCTTTTTTTTTTGTGTGTTTGTAGTGTTTGTCCTCTCCAAAAATGAAACCTAGTGAACAAATCTATGCCTACATGATGGGTATGTCAAATATCAATTCCGCACCACAACATCCAGACTACTCTTTACAGTATCAATCATCTTATGGGGGAGATTTTTACTCAAACTACATCGATTCTCACTAATTTGGGATGTCACCGAACCCTACTTGGGGAGTCAACTCGAACCATTCGAGTACCGACAAATTCAAGACTCTCCACAATTCCGACCATTCTCCTATCCAAGTGCTAACGTAGAACTAAAGGATGTATGACCAATCCGAATCTTGGTATGGGTCTACATCAATAACTTATTGCACCCCATTTCCGCCTCAACCTCTTGCCGACCAAGTTGATGAGGCAATCTTTGAGAGTGTTAATGCCCTCTTGAATTCAATGAAAAACTTTAAGATGTATATAGAAATACAACAAAAGGAGAATGTCTGTCAATTCTCTGAAATTCGTGAACATTTACTCGCTAACCCACTCATGATTTCAGATACAATGATTGAGAATAGGCAAATTTCCGATTAGGGAATCCTTGAACTTGCCTCAACTTGGGATGAATTGGAAAATACAATTATATATCAATCTGAGTATGAGGAAAATATTTGAGGAAAAAATGAAGAGATTTTGGATGGAAATTTTAATGAGATAGAACAAACACAAAATTTTTAATAACCCCATCAAATTGAGGATCTTAATGAACAATTTTTTAAGAATAATTATGGATACCAATTCATCCTGTCTTTGGCAAAACATGATTCTGAGCGGAATCGAATCCGATTTTATGGGAGATTCCTATTGAACAATAGGGCGAACATGAACCTTTGATCATGAACAATAATATCAATAATGAAGGTTAAGATGATTATCCTATGTGGCCTAAAATAATTGTTAATTTAGAGGCTAACTATTGATCGTAATGAATCCATGATTTTTACGAGACTCATGGCAAGATCCCTCCTCCGTCCGTTGAAATTCTGATCGATTTATCCGAGTTGTCTAGTAAGTTTTTAACCTCTACTTTATGTTCTGATTCTTGGATGATGAATTTCAAGGATGAGTATAATAATGAATTAAGATAAAAATATGATAATAACAATGAAATGGATGTTTAAGATAGATTTGAGGATGAGGTTGAATATGAATCTGAGGATGATTATGAATCTGATAATGAATATTTGGTTGAATTTGATGATGAGGTATTTGAGTACAATTCTGAATCCGAGAAGGAACATGATGATGAATCTAATAGTGAATCTAGGATCAAATTTGAAAATGAAAGCAACATTGGTATTGATAACGAATTTGAGAATGATTTTGAATTTGAGTACCAACATGAGAATGATGATGAACATAAATATGAATATGATAATGAAATTGAACTTGATTATAAACATTATGATAATTTTGAGCAAGAGTGGAAAATTGAGACTAATTTGCCACAACCTGTGCTGACTCTCACACCAGACTAGATGTCGGATGTCCTCCCTAATGACTCTCTCAGGGATAAACACATAATTTCCTACTCCAATCCCATGACCTCTGGGGAAGATGACCCTCCTCAGCTTTCTCTCTATAAGTGCATCCCCTGATATTACCTCGAATTTCAATCAAGATGACTCTTTGTATCTTGATAATTTTTCGGATGAAACTGAAGAGCTCCACAAGAAAATTGATGATGAACGACTGACTACCACAATGATTCTGTCATTGCAGGAACCATCTTCTTGGTCGGTGGAAATTGAGATATGAGGAAAAGAAACAATTACTTTGAATGATATTGATGATTCACATACCAACAATGAGTGTGAATAACTGTTAAATTCAAGTATACGTGAACTTGCCCTCCCACCCTTGGACTATCAAGATAACACCATTTTCACAAAAATAGTTCAATGTCATGATCAAATCTCATACCTTTATGACACCAAGGAGGACATCGAGGTAGAAAATGTTTGCACTATAGGTGGAAACATCAAAGAACCATTTGTTGTGTTCAAAGAGAAGGATTTCACTGATAAATATTTTAATGTAATGAAACAGCTTTTGTAACTTTGGACCATATTGAACCTGCCTATCGATTAGAGACACCATTATCGAAACCGACTCCACCCGTTTCACTGACATCTTCGCTTGAGTCAACTATGTCTTTTATCATACCAACAAAACCTGTCATTCACCGAGCCTCATGTCATCAGTATCACCCATCAACCCGAGCTTCACACAATTCACATCTACACCTTCGAGTACCTTATGCCAACCTCTGTACATCATCATGATTTTCTAAACATGGATGCCACACCTACTCAAAACATAGGGTGTTCCTAACTCTAGAGCTCGGCTGGGGGCATTAAAACTGGCACATCATGGGACAAACCCCATAGTAATCTTTCAAGTATTTTCTCTAGCTTGCATTTTTAACTTCATTTCTCATAAATTGTAGTTTAACATAAGTATGGAGGAAATTCCACAAAAAATGATAAAAAAATAATTTGGAAAATAGAAAAAAGCATCATTCATTTGTTGCATCTTGCACAATCTTCAGTCATATTGTCTTTTTTCCCCATTTTATTATCACCATAGGGGCATGGCTCTTGCTAAGCATGGAGGGTGCATCGTATTTCATGCATGCCATTTTTATTTTATTATTTTTAAAAATACATTTCATTTCGTGCATTTCATGTGTTTTATTTTTTAAAAAAAACCATAAATATTTTCCGTTTTATTGTATTTTTGTTAATTTTTTCGTATTTTCAAAAAAATAAGCTATGCATCATTTTTACATGCTTTATAAAAAATACCAAAAACATTTGCATATACTTAAAACTTCATAAAAATGAAAAAAAATCCCAAAAAATCTTTCAAAAAAATCAGCAAATTTTTTTGAAAATTAAAAAATATTTTCCCTTTTTTGGGAATTTTTCTTTGGTTTTAATAGTTTCAGACTTACATTAAGACGACCCGAATCCACTTAATTTCAGAGGATTTCTTTAGGATTTAGTATTCAGCTTCTTCTGGTCTATTTTAGACTTAATTTCTTGGGTTCTGCTAATTTTATGCGGTGATCAAAATCTATGTCTAAATAGATCATCTTGACAGCTTTAACTCTCTTGTACTCTTGATTGATTTTTGAAGAAATTACACATTACACCATAGTTCAACTTAGTTTGTGTGTACAAGGGACCATTTTAGTCTCTAGCAAGGGAAGGGAGTGACTCCGAATCTCAGGTAAGTAAAATTCAATGATCTAAGTTCAGGAACGACTTATTTTCTATAAGTTTGGGTCTGTCAACAAACTTGCCTTGTACATGTATTTGAAAGTCATATTTTATACATGTACACTCTTGATACCCAATGCCACCAAATCCTACCAAAAAGAAAGCACAATAAGGGATGCATGTTCCAAAAATGCAAATGCAAAGCAAAGATCTACCAAAGAAAAATCTATTCAAATAATCATGCTCTGCCAAATAAGCCAAGTAGCAGACCAATGTTGCTACCGGTTTAAAAGAGGCCAAAGAGGTCTAGGGTTATGCTCTGCAAAAAGAAAAAAGAAGATAGCAACATACCAAAGCAGACTATAGAAAACCTCTGAAAATCTAAGTTCTCTACATTTTGCACCCATTTTCTTTTGCTGATAGATTCTGGTGAAATGAGAATAAGACTAGACTTATAGAGAATAGAGGCTTTAGATTTTGTGAATCTCCTAGTACCAAGTTTAAGGTTGTACGATATACTTGTCTTGCAAGTTGGGAGGAGCTATAACTTTCACAAACAGTTCAAATTCAACTCAAGGTTAAAGAGAATATCTATTAATAAGGATGATCTGACTCGACCTAAGGATGGAACCGACTAAAATTGATAGCACTTGAGGACTATTGAATCGGATACTCGAGTATAATAGGAGTCCGAACACATTGTTAATCTAAAGATCGGCTCAATCTTTGTTTGTTATTTGTTCATACTTGGTATAAAAACTTAGGACTTTGTGGGTGTGTCTACTACAAACCCTCTCTGAGTGTTCTATAATTATTTTCTCTTTTTCTTTGCATATCATTGTTTTGCTCGGGACTAGCAAAAGTTAAGTATGGCAGTATGATGAATCTACGATTGATCATGTTTTTATACTTTTACTGAGCATAAATCACGTTTAATCAATTGTATTTTCTTCATTTATTGCATAATTTTCATGTGCATCACATTTCAAGTCATCTAAAAACTCCATAAACATTTCCTTGTAAAATAAAAATAAAAAAATAAAAAATGCATTAACTTATTTTGTAAATAAACATGGGCTCCAAGCCCATGTTGAGTTTTTAACTATTTTTATTTTTATTTTTCAAACTCAATTTGAAAGAAGCCCAAAGGGGCTCTTATCCTTTTTCATCTTCATTCTAAAAAAAACAAGCTACACAACAAAATAGCCGATGTCAGCATGACGCCAACATCTAAAAAAATAAAAAAATAAAATAAAATGAGCGCGTTGACGTAATGATGACGTCAGCCCCTCTCATCTTTTTCTCCAGTGGAAGAGCATGTTGCCTGCTGCTCCCACTCCTCTCGCCGTCCAACTACCGTAATGGTTGGCCTCCTCCCAATGCTAACCACCTCGACGGTCTGCCTCCTCCTCTCCATCGACCTACATAAGGGGAGGAGGGCCATCGAAGAATAGGACGGGGGCCATCAAGATTGAGGACCCATCAAAGGGCTGTTGCCCCTCCTTCCTCTACACCTCTCTGCACTGCCGCCCTCCGCCTCCACCCGTCATCTCCGCTGCTGCTCCAAGCGCTGCCTCGACGTGCCTCCTCACCATCGTCCCGCCTCGTGCTGCCTACGTGCGTCACCCACTACTAAGGAAGAAGGGGTCTCTAGACCATTCACAATTTGCAATTTCTTTTAGTTTTTTTTAAAATCTTTTTGGACATAGTTGTAATTTTATTGAATATTGATATATTCTCTACCATTTTTCCATTTTGGCATATTATATTATGCATCAATTGCAATTATTTTATTCAACCTTTTCCTAATTACAATTCAGTTCTTTAGGGACCAATTTGCATTTTGAAACACTAATTTTTTTCTACAACTTAACATGTAAGTTATTTGATTGGTAAATTACACTTCTATCCTGTCTCCTTTCTGTAATTACAATCATGCCCTTAGTTTCAATTTTATTTACATTCATGCCCTTAGACGTTTTAGAAAATTACATAAATGCCACTGGCACATCCAAAAATCACCAAAAATAACAGAAAAATCCGAAAATTCCTAGAAAATTCATGTGTGGTCCTTATAATGAATAAAACTCAGTGATAGTTTTTAAGGATCTGAAAATAAAAAGAAAAATAGGATTAAGTTTGGTTCAATAAAGTCAAAAATGCCCTTGTAAATAGAATAAAAATCATCGTAAAAATGTCCGAGTCCTTGTGGATCGATCCTCTACTTGCCCTATGCTTTATTTGACATCTTTTGGCCTGTAGTTGAATAAAAAATATCTAAATATCTTGGTTTTCGTGTGCACACAACAACACATAAAAATACACTTTTAGCGCATCGAAAACCTGCGTCTTCAACATCGCCACATACAAGAAGAGGGAACACATAAGTCTATGTTTTCTGAGTCTTCCCCTTGGAGGGAACACATAGGTCTATGATTTTCGAGTCATCCCCTTGGAAGAGGAATTCTCGAGTCTTAATATCATCAATGGTATAGCAAACATCATTGATCTTGGCAACTTGGTCATAGTCCTCTGATTCAGCTGACACAAGTGCACTCTCATCAGGGGTGGGTCTCTAAATGTAGTGGGTGTAGTGATCGTCTCAATCAGAACAACCTCGTTGTGGGAACGAAAGCATATCTCTCCAGATCCATAATCAACAACGACCTTCGTCGTAGCAAGGAAAGGTCGACTAGGATATGTGCTCCCTATAGGTGGAGGTCTCCATGTCAATGCAACAAAATCCACAATGTAGCTCATGTCTTGGATCTCAATGACAATATTTTAAAGAATACCCTTCAACCTCTTTATTGATCGGTAAACAAATTGACAAATCATTCTGATTTTTTGTAGAGGCTTCTGATTGAGTGACTGGAGAACGAGAATGATATTATATTAATCAATGCACCATTGTCAAGGAGAGTGTGATCAAAGTAATGGTCAGAAATGGAACATCTAATGAAGGGTGTACTAGTGTTCCTTTTCCTGTTGGGTAGATGATGGGTGATAGCGTGCGTAGTGACCATGGTTAGAATGTGGCAGACAAAAGGTTCATGGCCTTTCGAAGTGGGGCATCAAAAATATCCTGAATACTCGCCACCACTTCATGGTTAGTCAACATTTTTTTATTCCTCACTAGGGATGAAGTTGGAATCATCGTTTATACAAGGATGACTAGAATCGATACGTACAATGTCATCCTTGAAAGATGGGTGGGAGCTGTGTGTGTATGTGTGAGCAAAGTGGGTGGCACAAATGCCCTCTCCTCACAGTCAGTCCTAGATAGGTGTCTCTCATTATTATCTTTCTGGATTTTTATATTTTGCTCATTTTTTGTATTTTTGATGACTGCGATATCTCAAGGGTGGCCTCTCATGAATCCATGACATCAGAAGGTGAAGCGACAATGTCAATCATATTTTGATCAGTAAGGTCATGTATCCTTTGTTGCATTTGCTTCACCACCTAGGTCATGTAGTCAATAGTGGTGTCCATGAGAGGTGAATCTAATAGCTCAGTACCGGGTGGGGTGATGGTCGTTGTGACAAAACTGCAATGGTGGAAGATAATCAATATATGGTGGCTGAAACTATGGGTGTGGTGGATATGCAAAAAAATGAAAAATCCGGGTAATCCTCCTCCTGACACAATGGAGGTGCACTGACTAGAGCGGAGTGAGAAGAATCCATAAAATTCGGATAAAAGTATCTCCTGTCAGACATCTTTGAACTCAAGAGGCAGGAGCAGGGAGAATACGATAGTCAAGTTAAAATATGAAGAAAAAAGGTGCAAATGTGCATAATGATAAAACACGCACAAACAAACACAAATAAAAAACTTCTCAATTCACCAAATAAACACTGCGAAGACCGTAAAAGTTCAGTCTTTTATCTGTTTTATTTTAGACTTATGGGACAATACATATATTTTCAATCTCACAGGTGAAGTCTCCTAGAGTGGCTGTGTTCGAGTCAGCGTAGCACACATACTAGAATTCTGGACCACTTCATCTAAAGTTAGAGGCAAGTGCTTTCAGTAATAACAGGATCCAAGAACCGACCCAAGCGCTTAAGGCATAAGTCCAAGGATGGGGGCTCTAATCTTTATATGTACGTACCTCTCTCGGTCTGGAATGCATCTGTGACAAGAAGGGGGTTACTCTCCCCAAAACAGTGATATTTGTCCTTTACATTTAGTTTTAGGGTCGAGTATAATTAACAGTCCCAATTTTGTTGGTTATCATTTTTTGGGTCTTTTTTGAATAAGAAAACATCTAACAAAATTTCCTATTCCTTTTATAGCCTACGTCCAAGAAATAAGGAAGGAGATTGGAAAAGCCGATGCACAAAAATCAATGAATGCGAATGTTAGACATAAGGAAGCTTACCTAACTCCAATAGTCTACATGCAAGATGATCCACACATAAAATAAAATCCATCCTATATGTATGCAAGTGAGAACTGACCTAGCATGAACTTCCACTAGGGAAACACAAATTTATTAATTTGACTAAGTCTAATTATTTATAGGTACATAATTCTATTAAGTGTGTAGACCTAGTGCTACCTGTCTCAATCAAATAAAAATCCTAAAACTAGGGCCTCTAAGCACACAAAACAAAGAAGAAGAAAGAGAAAAAGCCGAAACAGGGGAAACAATAAAATAAAGATAAAAATAGGGAGGACAAAAAATAAAAGCGATAAAAACCACTAAAAACCCGAGCAGACCCTCCCAGGTGAACAAACACCTGATGAAATGGGTCTAAGAGTGTCTGAATGTCCAAAACCTATATTATTACAAGTAATATTACAAAAATAAAAATGTCTCCCTCTCTCAAAATATGAAACAAAAATACGCTAAGGCAAGTTTGCTCTTCTTTTCTCCTCAGTCTTCCCTCTTGATCTCTTTTGTTTGCTTGCAAATAAGGGACCGACCTCCACTCTGCTTGGCTGCCTCGATCTCCTAGAAGATTATCTTGGTGTAGCATCCTTGTATAGTGGGCCCTCATAGAAAAGTCAACAAGAAGAGATGGTCAGAACATATAAACAATTACTGATAAAAATAAAATAAAAATAGATAAAAATGCTGATGATATTTACAAGTATCCAATCATGTGTTGCTCCCCGACAACATCGCCATTTGATAGAGTGATTTTGATAGAGGTTCCTGTTGGACATGCGAGCCCACGGTGAGCCATTATGCAATAAATGTTATTGCACATATCATTCGCTGATCTGAAATGAAGAATAAATAATTAGCATAATAGGTCCCTCTGTACAATTAGGGTTATGTACCATGGCCATCTTAATGATCATACAGCTGTTGATTCATTAATTGAATCATAGAGGCTGGTGTTTGGATGAATATCTAAAGAGTTAGATAGAGAGCTCATCAAGCACCGTCAAATGATTATTAAGAGATGATCTCCAGTCTGAGTAGGAGATGGCAATCCTTTTCTAACATAGGCTGATATCTGACCGACCTCTTGATGCAGGTCCTCTACATGGGAATAGTGATTCGAAGGTGTCATATTAGTTAAGTCAAAGGGTTGACTTAGTGAGATCAAGATAACTTAAGTCCTATGTTGAATGTTGTCACAGCATAGGCACACATCCTCCGACCAGAGAAAGATGTGTTACTATATGTCTGAGTGTGTACATTTGGCAGACCAGTAGGTTGATGACCTGACCAAGGTCTATACACCGGCGAGCTAGTGTGCATGTAAGGGCATATGAGTAATACAATCTCTCAAAAGGGATCATACAGGTTCACTTATGAACCTG
Source organism: Ottelia alismoides (assembly GCA_037367405.1). Lineage (NCBI taxonomy): Eukaryota > Viridiplantae > Streptophyta > Magnoliopsida > Alismatales > Hydrocharitaceae > Ottelia > Ottelia alismoides. Next base: position 67,494 of record JAZKJV010004609.1, read on the forward strand.
AAGACATGAGCTCACACATGAGGTATTGGGACCAATCAAATTCCATGCATGGTCGTCGTGCTGTAGAAGCATGACAAGAATTTGAAGGTATGATATATGCTTTGGGAAAGCATATGATCGATACTGATTCTCGATGACCAAGATTGAGAAACTTGGTCATCAAACCATAAAGAAGACAGTGTAAAATTGATCTTCATCTTCAGGTTGATCATTGGTCTTGCAGTATGCAGGATGTGCAGGTATTGGGAATACCTGAGGGTGATGTGATCATAAACGATTGTATAACCATGATGCTTCCAGTCCGAGGGAGTGATGAAACAGGTCTGGATTTTAGTGACTCCACTCAGTAGAGAAGTAACTTGATCTTAGTCCAAGTGTTGGACATTGATCTGAATGTGATTTAGATGCAATGAGAAGATTAAGTATACGGACATGATTTAATCAAGCATATGTGGTAGGTCCGTTAGATCTGGATTTGAGATGAGATCTCAACATCAAAGTCACTATACGGGGAACAATACAATCGCCCTGTCCTTATCTCCAAGTATCTGCGGAGAAAGCACATTATTCTTGAAGGAGTTCAAAATAATTCCTACGATGAATTTAGTATCCAAGCAAGAAGGTCTTGATGATTAAATGAGATTTAATTATCAAGTATAATATGAATGAGATTCATATTGTGAGAATGATTTTCCAAGAAAATTAAATGAGATTTAATTATCAAGTATAATATGAATAAGATTCATATTGTGAGAATGATTGTCCAAGATAATTAAATGAGATTTAATTATCTGGTATAATATGAATAAGATTCATATTGTGAGAATGATTATCCAAGATAATTAAATGGGATTTAATAATCAAGGATAACCAGATCATGGATAGTGCTATCCAGAATATCTGTGTATATTATAAATGGGATTTATAATATATCAGAGAGAGAGAGAAATATTGTAAATAGCATTTGTTAATTATTAATGTGGATTGGATTCACATTAATTAATTAATTGGAAATGTAATTTACAAATTAGTTTGGGATGTGAATATAATTCACATATTTTTCAATGGCATGATTGAAATATTCACAAATTAATTTGGAATTAATTTGGTGGATATTATTGCAGTAAAAGTTATTGCAATTTATTAAGAAATAATAAGATAAAATAAATTGAGACAAAAACACCACCAAAATAAAGGTGGCGTCACCTATGACTTAGTCATAGGTGACACCCCCTATATTTTAGGGTAGTTTGTTGTCTCTCCTTTTTTGTTATCATATTATCTCTTAATAATTAATTTATGTTAATTAAATTGTATTGATAATAATTCAACATATATTTAATTTAATATAAATTAATATTATTGGTTTTTATCCGACAACAATCATGGCCATTGATTGACACATGGATTATCATAGCCGTTGGATCCATGTGTACCATGGATTGAGATCTAATGGATCCCAAACTAATATATAAAGGAGGGCAACCCTAGCCCTTAAGAGTACATCATCATACTCGACTAGAAGAGTACACGCCTAATCTTCTCTCTTTCTCTCTCTCATTCTCGTCCTCTCTCTCCCTCTCTCTAAGGTGTCTGTCCATCTTTGTATTGAGAAAGAGAGCTTCTCGCCTTCGCCTTCGACTACTCAAGGATCTCCTTTTTCTTTAGGGATGCTTGCTCTAGAGGAAGACGACGGATTTCGTTGGATGAAATCAGGGGATTTGAGGCTTGGATCTTGGTCGAGGATTGCGGGAGTCACGCGACTCATCATCGTGCCCGCAAGTGCAGTCTTCGTGGATCGGCTTTGAGCCCGGAGGATCTCTTGCTTTAGAGATGTCGTAATCACAACCATGCTTCAAGAGGTATTCCTAATACTTTGTGGTTTGATGAAAGGATCCAAGAATTGTTCTTGTGATCATGTGGTTTCATCACATATTTTAAATTTTTAAACTCCGCTGCACCTGCGACTAGCGCGACTAGTTGCCCCGATCGCATGAGATGCGATCGTCACGCTTCCGTGATGCGCTTAAGGATTCTCAATATCCTTTAAGTGGTATCAGAGCCTTTGGTCAAAAAAGGTTTTGGATATGATCCATGAACCGAGGACGACTTGGGTTTGAAAAAGGTCGCGAAAGTTTTATCGCATTTCAATTTTCGCACCTCTGTGTAATTGAATTTTTTCGGCACTGTTTAAATTGTTTAAACACAAAATTTCAATTGAATTTTTTCCCTATTAAATAAGGAAACCATAGGATTTGAGTTTACTAAATTTGGATTTAATTTTCTCAAGATATGGCCTTTTGAATATGCATGTATTCACAGTTGCGGGAACTGCAGAACAGAATGTGATTAATTTGTTAATTACGGTTTTGTTGCGCCTCGAAATGTGTGAAATATCACTTAGGTTCTGTTGTAAATCAAGTTGGCAATCTTAGGGCAATAATTTTGTGAATTTTGGATTTAAATTGATCAAGATAAGTTAATTTTAGTGATTGGTCACTGCTGAAAATTGACAAATTTGATCATGAACCTTGTGATAGTCATTCAAATAAATTTGATGAAAATTAATTGTTAATTTTCTGAAATGATTATTGATAAGTATTTGTTAAATATTTAGAGATGATAATCATTTCATTGAATGACTTCCCACTAACCATATTGATAAGATAGTTGATCTTGATCATCGGTTAATTTGAAATCATCAACAGACATTGTTTGCATACAAAACCTTAGGTCATCCTACAATAGTTGTAGGACAATTTTTACATGCAAAACCCTCTTGCTTGAATAGGATTGGGGATTTGTTAAGCAAATCTCCTTATAATATAATCAAAATTGTTTTGATGTATATTATATGGTATAATTTCGGTTGAAAGATCGATGAGCATCTCAAAGTACATGATGATCTATCTGGCATTATCCTTTCCTGAGATGGATATGGTGTCTAGTCGGAGAGCATTGGGGTAGCGGGTTGCAATGTATGTGGTCCGTCCCACTCTCGCCGGTACTGGCCATGACAGCGGGCAGGGACTCGATAATGCCGGAAAAATCAAGGTGTATTTTTCTAATTATTAAAATTCGAAATAATATGTACTTTGAGATTATACCTACTATTCAAGTAAAATTCAAAGTTTATTGATTGAAAAATGGATTGATAATTAATTTAATGTGATTAAATTAATTATATCCTATTAAGAGCACTCTATTATGAATAAATGTGTATTTCCCTTGGAGGAATTAATTATATGAATATGATTCACGATAATTAATTACAATTTGAATATGAGGTGGAGGATCACATAAGTGACATCCGTGGTCTCCCGTCAAGGCAAAGAATTTTGCCACCAAAAGTTGTATATAGGAGACGTCTGTCCGAAGTGACAGATCCTATATACAATTATTTGGATCGGGTTCTTTGCTTCTCGAAAGAGTAAGGCCGTATACGTAGTGACCCCAATATCGTGTCCTCATATTATTGGGGCGATATTGGATTGCGTATAGCGAGTATTAAACTTGTTGACGGTTGGTTCAATTAATGACGGGTCAACATCACCTTAGGGGTGGTGGGCCCGGGTATTAAAGATCGAATTGGGAAATGCAAGTTCGACTTGCAAGGCGGAATGTGTTCCTGCTTATTTTTATTGGAGTCGCAGGTTCTCATATCATTGGGATGCGACGAAGATAGGAAAGGAGGTCCTAGATCTTGCTAGAGATATAATGGTAAGAATATCTCTTACATTGAAAGTGATTAAGGGAATGAACTTTCATTATTGACAAGGCAAGACAACTTTGATATAAAAATTGCTAAACCAAAGTAAAAATATGTATATATAATATATATACCCTTATGTAAATTTCTTATTTCAGATAATCCTTCATTAAACCCACTCAATGTTATACTCAATAATAACCAGTAAAATATCATGGATTGGACTCATGATCCAGATATTGTACTTGCAATTGGACACATAATGTATGTGGTTGCAGTGTACAAGTTTCCTCAACATAATGAGGAATGACAGTTAAATAAGACAATAAGACATCACCTTAGGGTTTGAATGTCTCTATAGTCTTGATCTTTCATCGAGTGTACTTTGGAAGTGACATGTCGATGATGATCGTAATTGTCAAATAATCCTTATAAAATCTAAGAAGATGTTCTTGCATACATTTATGCTCTAGACATTTAATCATGAATAACATGGTTCTCTGCATTATGCAGAATGGTGGCTCGAAAGAGATGATGTATTCAAAATGTTTGAATACCTACCTGAACCTAAGTCTCTAAGAGTTAAGATGTATGTAGATATGATGAGTGCCATCATTCTATTATCCATACTCAAGTCATTCATGAAGCTCCATAACAATCATTTTGTATGAATTTAATGAAGCATGTATAAATGTTGAAGTGCTCTTGTATTGAAATCTTTTGAATTCAACATAAGAGATTCTTTATCTTGAACAATGGGTGTTTATAGATAAAGAGAGCACAGTGGAAGCGTGGGTTGGACCCATGTGAGAAGGAAAATCAAAGAGTTGATTGTACTTCTGTGACTTCCATATGACATCCAAAAAGTGGGATGAATGCCAATACTGCAATAAGTTGATGTGTGGATAGTATGACTATCAAGTCTGTCTAAAATCCTTAGTGAAGGATTCAGATAGAGCATCAGAATAATCTACATATAATCATTGACTTTGACTTACTTATTTCATAAGATAAAGTCTGATAATTGTATTCCAATCTTCTAATGACATTTGCAATTGGTTGCATATATATAAATATTAGAAGATTAGAAATTTGATCTTAAGTCTTAATAGTCATCTATATGGATATTGATGCAATTGTTGCAACAATCTCTGTTTTGGATTGATAGACTTCTTAATTTCAGTGGGAGAGCCTTATTCTTAGAGAATGTCTCTATGACCTAGATATTAGAATACACTCATTGTTTGTTTCTAAATGGTGGAAATAAACATGAATTCTGAGATAGAACTATCATAAAGAGTTATGATGGATATATTTCAGATAGTAATCTAATATCTAGTGGACTCCACAAAATTGAAAAATTAATGAATGGTTCATTAAGATTTCTGATATTGAAAATCAAAACCTTTATACGATCAATAGGAGGATGAAGATCATTTGAAAATGATTTGGCATCAAGTTTTGGACTTATGTCTGTTGATGAGATCAATAGACTAGTAAGATATGAAACTTTAGAATGTCTAAAAATTTCAAATCTTACATACTTGTGAATATTGTATTCGAAGAATGTCCTATACACCCTTCTCTTAGGAAAGGTGTAAGATGTCAAGGTATTCGGGATTTCATACATATTGATGTATGTGGATCATCTATATCATGGTGAACGTTATGGACATGTAATATCTATTGATGATTACGTATGATATGAGTTTTCTTATCTTCACCTAAGTAACCTTTGAAATGTTCAAAGATTTCATAATTTTGGTTTAGAACCAAAGTTTGAAGAAAGATTAAATTAATTTGATCTAACCAAGGTAGCAAGTACCTATTAGATGAATTCAAAGAATACCTTATGAAGATATGAAAATTATTTATATCTCAATCCTCCTAACACACCTAAACTCAATGGAGTTGTAGGGAGTTACAATTTGATCATGTGTGACAGGATTCGATCAATGATTAATTTTAGCATAATTATCCCTTAGTTTCCAGGTACATATGTGTAGTAGAGACTACAATATATATCCTTAAATAGGTTCCATGCATGTAAGCTGGAATCTAGCACTTGAGAGTGCTACTTCATTAAGAAAATAAAGGATGGTATTGGATCCCTGCTTTATGACCCTGAGATTCTTAAAAGATCTCATCTCTGAGAATGTGATTATTAGAGGATGACTCTCTTGAGAATCAAGATTAAAATGAAGTGTAGGAACTCATTTAATCTTTTGAAGATAATGAGGCCCCTGAAATCGGGAACTAAAAGGACAATTAACGATGAAACACTAATACTTCTTCAAATAAGTTTGAGGATGTATTCCATGTGTCAGTTAAGTCTGACAATGATCGGACTTCATGTGATGAAGCTCCTAAGGATCATGACATGGAAAGATGGATATTAGCAATAAAGTCTAAAGTAGACTTCGTATACAAGTGTTGTATATGGACCCTCGAGGATCCACCTATATGGGTAAGACCCATTAAGGTGTAAATGGATCTTCAAAGAGAAAGAGGGAACCTGATGAGAAGGTAGAGACCTTCAAAGCACGATTCATAGCCATGAGCTACAAATCGTAAGAGAAGACATTGCTTGCAATGAGACTTGCTCTTCGGTAACCATGCTTAAAATCATCAGAATATTGCTAACCTTAGCTACACAACTTGATTATTGCATCTTCAAGATGTATGTCAAGATTGCATTCCTCTAAGAATACCTCTCTGAGGATATTCACATGAAGTAACCCCAAGGCTTCATGATTTGCGAAAGTAAGGTCTGAAAGCTAAAGAAATCCATCTATAGACTCAAATAAGCTTCTTGTTGTTGGAACATAAGATTTGATGAAATTATAAATATTATGATATCAGATAGAATCTTGATGAACCATGTGAAGCTTAGTGGGAGTTCTATTGTGTTCATCGTGTTAAATGTAGATAATATACTAAACATTTGGAATGATATAAGGATAATAATAAGTGTTTTATAGACTGGCTATTCCATATATTGAAATATGACTTCAAGGATACCTCTTAGATCTTAGTTCTGAAATTGTTCAGAAGCAAAGAGAAGAGGGTATTGGGAATGTCACATTTGTAGTACCCCTTGGACATGTTCCGTTTTCTTGGAAATTCCAAGAAAGGCTTTCTTACCTTAAGATTTGGTACTGACCTATCTAAAGGGAAAGCACCTCAAAGAGTTGAGGAAGTGAATGCTAAAACTGGTTGCCCTTTTGTGCATCAGTTATGAAAAAGCTGAAAGTATGCTAGATGTGTATGAAAGCCAGATGTCTGCCATGTAGCGGGAGTAGTAAATTGTTACTAATCCTACTATGGAGATAGAACACTAGATTGCAGTAATAACAATATCTTCAAAGATGACAAGGCTTTAGAGATAGTGATCTTTAAGTCTTATCTTCAAGAAATTAAGACTTTGTAGATGGAGATCTAAAAGGTCTTAACTGCGAATACCTTAGGAGATAGAGATCTCCAGGGATAAGGGTATTCTGATAAGGATAATAGAAATTACATACTGGTTATAATATTAATTTTTGAGCTGTAGTGTCAAGGACACTATGACTGACAAGATTGAGTATTGATTGCATTAGATGCAACATTTACATTAGATGCGAGTACTGTTACTGGGGATATGCAAGTGCCGTAAAAGGACTTGGCGTAGTCTCGTGGGAACAGAATGACTGATCAGCTTACCTAGATATTTTCTAAATAGCCTATGATTGTCGCATGAGTGTGGGTTTAAATGATTAGCCCATTAATGGCTCTTTGGGCTAGTGGGAGATTGTTGGACATGCGAGCCCATGGTGAGCCATTATGCAATAAATGTTATTGCACGTATCATTCCCTGATCTAAAATGAAGAATAAATAATTTGCATAATAGGTCCCTCTGTACAATTAGGGTTATGCACCATGGCCATCTTAATGATCATACAACTGTTGATTCATTAATTGAATCATAGAGGCTGGTGTTTGGATGAATATCTAAAGAGTTAGATAGAGGACTCATCAAGCACCGTCAAATGATTATTAAGAGATGATCTCCAGCCTGAGTAGGAGATGGCAATCCTTTTCTCACATAGGCTGATATCTGACCGACCTCTTGATGCAGGTCCTCTGCATGGGAATAGTGATTCGGAGGTGTCAGATTAGTTAAGTCAAAGGGTTGACTTAGCGAGATCGAGATAACTTAAGTCCTATGTTGAATGTTGTTACAACATAGGCACACATCCTCTGACCAGAGACAGATGTGTTACTATATGTCTGAGTGTGTACATTCGACAGACCAGTAGGTTGATGACCTAACCAAGGTCTATACACCGACGAGCTTGTGTGCATGTAAGGGCATATGAGTAATACGATCTCTCAAAAGGGATCATACAGGTTCACTTATGAACCGGAAGACATGAGCTCACTCATGAGGTATTGGGACCAATCAAATTCCATGCATGGTTGTCGTGCTTTGGAAGCATGAAAATAATTTGAAGGTATGGTATATTCTTTGGGAAAGCATAAGATCGATACCGATTCCCAATGACCAAGATTGAGAAGCTTGGTGATCAAACCATAAAGAAGATAGTGTAAAATTGATTTTCATCTTCAGGTTGATCATTAGTCTTCCAGTATGCAGGATGTGCAGGTATTGGGAATCCCTGAGGGTGATGTGATCATAAACGATTGTATAACCATGACGCTTCTAGTATGAGGGAGTGATGAAACAGGTCTGGATTTTAGTGACTCCTCTCAATAGAGAAGTAACTTGATCTTAGTCCAAGTGTTGGACATTGATCTGAATGTGATTTAGATGCAATGAGAAGATTAAGTATACGAACTTGATTTAATCAAGCATCTGTGGGAGGTCCGTTAGATCTGGATTTGAGATGAGATCTCAACATCCAAGTCACTATACGTGGAACAATACAATCGCCATGTCCTTATCTCCAAGTATCTGCGGAGAAAGCACATTATTCTTGAAGGAGTTCAAGAATAATTCCTATGATGAATTTAGTATCCAAGCAAGAAGGTCTTGATGATTAAATAAGATTTAATAATCAAGTATAATATGGATGAGATTCATATTGTGAGAATGATTGTTTAAGATAATTAAATGAGATTTAATTATCAAGTATAATATGAATAAGATTCATATTGTGAGAATGATTGCCCAAGATAATTAAATGAGATTTCATTATCATGTATAATATGAATAAGATTCATATTGTGAGATTGATTATCCAAGATAATTAAATGAGATTTAATAATCAAGGATAAGCAGATCATGGATAGTGCTATCCAGAATATATGTGTATATTATAAATGGGATTTATAATATATCAGAGAGAGAGAGAAATATCGTAAATAGTATTTGTTAATTATTAATGTGGATTGGAATCACATTAATTAATTAATTGGAAATGTAATTTACAAATTAGTTTGGGATGCGAATATAATTCACATATTTTTAAATGGCATGATTGAGATATTCACAAATTAATTTGGAATTAATTTAGTGGATATTATTGCAATAAAAGTTATTGCAATTTATTAAGAAATAATAAGATAAAATAAAATGAGACAAAAACACCACCAAAATAAAGGTGGCGTCACCTATGACTTAGTCATAGGTGACACCCCCTATATTTTAGGGTAGTTTGTTGTCTCCCCTTTTTTGTTATCATATTATCTCTTAATAATTAATTTATGTTAATTAAATTGTGTTGATAATAATTCAACATATATTTAATTTCATATAAATTAATGTTGTTTGTTTTTAACCAACAACAATCTTGGCCGTTGATTGGCACATGGATTATCATAGCCATTGGATCCATGTGTGCCATGGATTGAGATCCAATGGATCCCAAACTAATATATAAAGGAGGGCAACCCTAGCCCTTGAGAGTACATCATCATACTCGACTAGAAGAGTACACGCCTACTCTTCTCTCTCTCTCTCATTCTCGTCCTCTCTCTCTCCCTCTCTCTAAGGTGGCCGTCCATCTTTGTATTGAGAAAGAGAGCTTCTCGCCTTCGCCTTCGACTACTCGAGGATCTCCTTCTTCTTTGGAGTTGCTTTCTCTAGAGGAAGACGACGGATTTCGTTGGACGAAATCAGGAGATCCGAGGCTTGGATCTTCGTCGAGGATTGCGGGAGTCACGCGACTCATCATCACGCCTGCAAGTGTAGTCTTCGTGGATCGGTCTTGAGCCAGGAGGATCTCTTTCTTTAGAGATATCGTGATCGCAACCACGCTTAGAGAGGTATTCCTAATACTTTGTGGTTTGATGAAACGATCCAAGAATTGTTCTTGTGATCATGTGGTTTCATCACATGTTTAAATTTTTAAATTCCGCTCCACCTAGCAACTAGCGCGACTAGTCGCCATGATCGCATGAGATGCGATCGTCACGCTTCCATGATGCGCTTAAGGATTCTCAATATCCTTCAGTTCCTAACGAACGATCTTGGACGGCTTGCAATGTCTAACACGTAGGATCTGATAATCACTGTGGTGGCCGCTCTCGCGGTACTCGGAACGTATCTCAATCAATCATCAACAATCAACCCACGATATAACTAAAACAATAAATAGATGCATGTTGAAGTTTATTATACCTACAAAAAGTGTATAACGAGAAAGTAATAGGGGTCGAACCACTAGAAACAAACTGGGATATGTATAATTATTATTAATTAATAAAAACTAATAATAATTATTTTTTACTTTTTTTGCTTTTTTAAGATTTATATTTTTTTTATATTTTTCATGTTTTTTCGATATTTTTAAATTTTTTAAATTTATTTTTATTTTTTTACAATTTTTTAATTTCTTTTTTGGTTTTTAAGATTTAATATATATATATAATGTAGATATTATAAATAATATAGAAGAATATACAATAAAAATATACAAATAACTACATGGAACAATCCTTTTTATTTTTTAAACGTGTTAAATATATAATATATATTTTTAAGTAGCAATAGTAATAACAAAAAAATAAGTAGTATAACATATATGGTATATATAGGTTTTGTAAATTTAAATATATGTAAATAATATAAAAAAACACAAAAGAATGTTTTGTATTTTTAATAATTTTCTCTATTTTGGGATTTTTATATAATTTTTCCAATTTTGATATTTTTTTAAAGTATTTAATATATCAAAGTAGTGAATATAATAAATAGGCCGAACTGTTTTGGATATTAAAATAGATAATAATCTAAGAATTCCCAAAACTATTTTAAATATATACTATAAAATATAAATAAAAATATATAATCGAAAGCTATTTTTGGGAAATTTATGGAGTTTTTACTGATTTCATAAGTTTTTTAGTGTTTTTATTTTTATATTTTCTTTATATTTTTTTGATTTTTTGTTTGGGATCAAGCAGTCCACAATGTTTCACTTAAGCCGATCTGACAGTCATCATTACATAACACTTCGTCTGATCTGAATGGCGTGGGAGGTGGAAATGGGTCGGATAATAATCAGAATACGGGTGGATAAGAGCTGCAAAATGATGCTCCAGCAATCAAAATTTTTCTAATTAAACCAAAGTTATGATCTAATTGCAGAAATTAAAAGCTATACTAACATAAGGAATAAAAATGTGACATGAAAACCTAACTATAGCAGTCGAATAAAGTGTTTCGCCTAGCTCAGAAGAGGCTCATTGGAGGAGCTTCGACAGACCTTGGATCACCCGAATCTCAACTTTATCCGCTAATGAATATGTGATTCATCACTCTAAAAGAGACTAGTTAAGCTCAGTTCCCCAAAATTCATCTGCATTGAGTCATTTATCTTGCATAATTATCATTCATGCATGTGTAAATAATATTCTCATCTTATCATTCATCATGGCATTAAATGAGGAGCAAAGAATTCAAGAGAAATTGGCATGTACAATTGCTAACTTCCCTGTTTTTTAATTAATTCATGAAAACTCCAAATCACCTGAACCACCTCCATTGTGTACATATTACTAAGAAGAATAAATGAAAAATACAAAAAAAATCACTAACAGAAATAAGCGACTCACAAAACAAAACCCTAATTTCATATTTGTCGGACTAAAACGTTGATATCTCCTTCACGCATTGTCCAATTTGATCATACTCACTTTTGAACTAATGCACATTCAACTATCTTCAAAGCAAGACCATGTTCAAAAGAATAGGACTTCATTTGTGAAAGTTGGGTTTTGAGCCTCTTTTGTATATTGTGTATTTTTACTTGTTTTTGACCTACTATTTTATGTATATAATTAACTCTTTTTCTTTTATTTCTTTTTCATTCATTTTCTTTGATAAAAGTTTTATAAAAATACATAAAAATCCAAGTCTAAAATAAGACTGAAATCAAAGGAACTAACTGAGTCTAAGTCATCATTAAGAGCTTGTACACAAGTCCCCTTTATTTTATTTCCTCATTTTCTTAACTATTAAAATAAAAAATAGATTAATGTGTAAATATTTTTAATTAGATTGTATTATGTTTTTATCATATTTGAAAATAACAAAAAATTACAAAACCAAAAAATGCGGTATTCTTTATACATAGAGTACCATCAAAAATATCACTTTGTGCAAACGACCTATTTTGGTTTTGGTCTCTTTGTTGTAGATCTCATCGAGATGACAAACTTTTATGAAGAAAATTTTTCGATCTGAAGTCGTTTGCTATTTCTTTACTATTTTTATCTGACTTTTTATTTTCGATTTTTCTAGGCATGACACGTGGCAACTCCTGGAGACGCCACTTGTCGTCGCCTCCCCCCTCACTTACCACTTCTGTTTCCAACCGTTGGATGAAGGGATATCCATCCAACGATCAGGGGCTTTTCTCTCTTCTCTCTTTTCTCTTCTGCCATTTCGCACAATCGTGGCTGTCCGATCTTGGCTGATCAGAAGGCCACTGCTCCTCATCTCCTCCCTCCTTCCTTTCTTAGCTCCACTACCTTCCAATCACGCTGCTACCGCTCGAGAATCTCGCTACCGCCTTTTCCTCTTCGATCACCCAAGTAAAATCCCCGATCTCCTTATCATATCTCGTCAGATCTCCATCACTGGCATCCCTTCCAACCCCAATCACCATCGACTCCAATCAGTTCCCTCTCCTTCCCGATTCGCTCGCGCCACTGTCGAATCCATCAACAATTCGATCCCTAATTTCCAACCATCGATGACCCCCTCCATCGCTCTATTTAACTCCAACTCCTCCATAGGATCCTGTCATCTGCCTTCATCAGCGATAGAAGGGAGGGGAGCTTCTCCTTCTCTGATGGTGACACCTCTGCAACACTACCTCAGTATCCGATGTACTCCCTTGCATTCGCGGTGTGATCTGGTGAGCCCATTCATCGTTGCAGCACACACTCAGCAGCTGCTCTGCTCCGACGATTTAGCCGTTGATCCCACAACCAGGTACCTCCAGCTACTCTGCTTCATACTCGACCACCACCCTACTCCCTTCACTCTTCTACCTCGAGATCATTCCTCTTTCCCAATATTCGCTATACTTCGTACCCCAACTCACATCCCTTCATCCACCTTTGTTATTCCATCTCACAACTCCTCCGTCACTATCCTCCTCCATCCAACGCTCATCCACCCAAAGATCGGAGTGCAACCAGAAGCTCTGCATCAAGGCTTAAGGAGGAGCCTAAACCTTCCTCCAAACCCCCCAAGTCTGCGGAGCACCCCCTACTCTAGGAAGTTCTACGACTGCGTCACCTCCCACATGCACATCTCCAGTAGCTCCGCCTTTGTCCAGGTGTTCCTCCTCCTCACACTTCCATCACTAACGATGAAACTCCAGATAGAAATCTTCCTCAGTGCGCAACTCCACCTGCCAGAACACCTCGTCCAGCACTTTCTTCTCCAGCATCTCCTGGCTGGAGTAGGGAGCCACCGCCATCCACCATCGTCCACGCCCGTGAGCCACTAGATTCAAGACTAGAGACCCTCCTACGCGAGGCACATGTGCAAGAGGGAATTTTGCATGGGATCCCCTCGCATAAATGCCTAATAAGAAAGCCACCCTGGTCAATCCAAGGCACACGCCTAGTACGTGCCTCTGAAAGTATTGCAGTACAACCCCTGTAGGCTTAGGTAATTTAATTCCAGTCCTCATTCTGCATTTCTATTTTAATATTTATTGTAATTTTTGCAAACAAAACCCTAGATTCTTTTTTAATTTTGAACCTCTATTTGCATCATTTTTATTAAAAATAACACATTATTATTTAACTAATTCTTTATATTACGACATGCGAGTCTTAATTTTATGACGTGGTTGATTTTAAAAAATTATTCTTGTGGAAAATTGCAGACTTTGGCTAATTAATGCTCTGAAATTCATAGATAATTAACCACTTCTCAGAAAATTGCCAAAAAATATCACTCACTAGAATTAGTTGTATTTTACATTGTGCCCAAAAATCATTACATTTTCATGCATATCTTGCTCTGCCAAAATCATTTTGTGTATTGTATTCATTACTTTTTAATAGATATAAAACACCACATTTTTAGAGTTTAGGATTATTCTGAGATAGATCGCTTAGTTATAGGTCTTAGATAATTTTAGTCCCTGAAAATACTTACGTTTAATATTTATTATAATTAATTATTTTGATTCACACAATTTGCACCATTTAATTAATTGAATATTCACATTACATTAGAAAATTCCAAAAAAAATTATATGCATTCCTTTTAGCATAATTCACATCTCGGCCAAGTTTTGTGGTTTCTGGACATTGTTTAATTGATATTAATTTTTTCGTCCTTAAAATTGGCACACGTTTGCATCTGCATTCAAAAATTGCACTAAAAATACCAAAAGAATTCAGACTCAAAAATCGTGTATGTAATCTGATAGACATTAACTTAGGTTGTTCCTTTTCCTCCTTGAGTCGATCCTGGGACTTGCCCAGGTTAAATAATCATAAAACCACGTCTGGCTTAATTGATTAATTCATTGAATTTTGTGGTTATATTTAATTGATCTCTAATTGCCTGACTGCAATGAAATTATACATTTAATTTGCGAGAATTAACATAGGGTGATTTAGCATTCATCAAATGGTGCCATTGTCGGGGGGGGGGGGGCTAGGTTTTTGTCTAGAAAAATTAGTGTTAGGTCTTCCATACATCTGGGTAGTTTGGCGCCCGAACCTTGCCACTGTACATTTTCCATTTATTTCCCAGCATTTATTTCTTTTTCAGCATATATTTTCTGTTTTTAATTTTTTATTATTTTTTATGTCAACTCTCTTACATTTTCTCTCTTATTTTTATGCGAGATACCATGCAAACGTGGAGCGGTTCTTTTAGAGATCGACATATCTCGACAACCTGCTGAAAAGACACATAAAAATTAAGATCGACTCGAGTCGTGCGAGAATGTGGAGTCTAGGATTTATTTTCACCATTTTTTAGTTTTTTCTTATTTTTAATTAATTTCCCATTTAAAACCGTTTCCATTTGGAATCTCGCGTATGTAAACAAGACTTGTACTTTTTCTATGGTATGTCGTGGCCTGTTTCACTCTCTTGTAAGGGTGGGGTCTGACATGAGTGGTTCGTAGGTTAGACCTGCACTGCGTATATTAGAGCTACCGGGATTATTTTTCTTTTGTTCGTAGAACCTAGGACCACATTGCACATTAATTAAGACACACATTAGAGCATTCAACCTAGTCAAAATTTAACTCAATTCTTCCCATCTAATAGAACTTTCTGCTAGGTGCGATTTTGTTAGCTTGCATTCTTTTAGAATAAAATTTCAATTCTTGTACTGCATCCCCCAAGGAGATGGCGAGGAATCACTATAAGTCTTCTGACCGGGCATTCATCATTATTTTCTGCGTGCATCAGCTTTGCCCGAATTTTCTCCCTCTTGTTTTGTCACTTAAGATTTAAAGGAAATTGGGATAGGATGATAGACATGCATTTGTGCTCACCTAATTTTTCAGTGATCACCTAATTAAAATTAGGACTGCTAAACAATACCAACTTTAATTAACCCATAAAATCAAGAATCATTATGGGAGAATAACCCCATCCTTGGACTTACTTATCTTCTGAGTGAGTGAGAGATGCACATTAGGATAGAGCCGAGCTGCAGAATCTTCATTCAGACTACTGATTCTAAAAATGACTAGATACTTCTCAGTGAGGGAACCGCGGTCTCCCTTATAAGAGTGGGTGGTTAAAGTACAATGCGATTGGCACCATCCTTAAGTAATACGGGTAGCTGTTTTACGGTACGTACTTTCACCCATACTGGTTGAAAGTGGATGCAACTGGCTGTACGAATTCAGGACAGTCTTTAGGAAAATTTCTGGCACCCAATAGCTCGCTTACAGATTCAAGATTGATATTATCACCAATTAAAATTGAAAAGATAATTGGCCGGACTTTTGCGGCCTTCACATTGTTCAGTTGGTGAAATTGGGGCTTTCTTTATGTTTGTATTTAGGGGGTGTGTGTTTAAAGATTGTGCTCTTAGTTCCTTTCCTATCACCCCTTGCTTCACATCGGGCTCAATCTTCGGTCCCTTTTTGACTTAGAAGATGACTAGTTGGGGGGATTTTTGTTTGAACTTTGCGAACCCATCTTTGAACCCTCTAAAGAGTATATCTTCCAAGGTCCCTTCACTTCCTGGACCACCCTGGACTCATGACTCTCTTGAGTTTGGGATCACTCACTTCAGGGATGGTCACACACTAGCCAACCCCTTCCTCTCTTCCCTACTCACCGAGGCAAACCGTAGCCTCTGTGAGATTGGTTTAAACTCAATAGCCTTATAAAATTCAAATCCATTTGTTGATGAAGGTTTTGGGCAAGAATCAATCAAGATGCCACCCAAGAAACATAACGATAATGAGGAACATTGAAAATATCCCATGGAGATGGTATTTGCAAGATTACATCATCTAAGCAGCAGAAAGCATTACTTAGAGCTCAGTTGGGGCAGATGAATGTTGGGAATGACCCACCATTGGAGGCGGTATACAATTTGAGGCAGTACAGAATGAGAAATTATCTAAGTCCCCTTGAACCAAAGATCAAATATGAATTGAAGCTGTAATGTTTGAACCTGTTGCCACAATTCAATGGGGATGTCACTGATGAACCCTACGCATTCCTAAGGGACTTTGAGCTCATCTGTGCTAACCTTGGACATCCTAGAGTTAGCCATGATTATATCATGCTCACTGCCCTTCCTTTTGCCTTGGGTGGCAAAGTAGATTATTGGGTGAAGAACCTAGGAGTTACTATCACTACATATGCATGGTTCAAGGACCTTTTCTTAAAGAAGTATTATCCTATGAGTAGACTAATCAGATGAGGACACACATTACCGTTTTTTCTCAGCTTCCTAGTGAGCCTCTTTGTGACGCATGGGATATGTTCAAAGATCTATCACAGAAGTGTTTGTATCATGATATAGATGATAACATCTTGGTCCAGTCTCTTTATGCTGGTCTCAACCATGAGGTGCATGGTTTAGTGAGTATTTCCTGTGGAGGCAATTACACATCATGAGGAGCATATACCATTTGGAAGGTATTCGAGCAAATGGTTGACACAAGCTACTTATAGATCGCCAGCAGGGCATACACTGATTCCACCATTTCACTCCATTCTAGGGGGGAAATATGCCGTGGTTGATTCCTCGCAATATATGGGCATCATTGCAGACATGCTAGTAGTTGTGGAATGAATCGACAAGAGGATATACGAGATTGACAGTAGAATCTCCAAGATTTCAAAGCAGATGGAGGAGCTGACTGAGAAGATATCATAGATTAAGATACCTTCCACGACTGCATCTTTTTCTCCCATTTTTCACGTGCACCATGTGCAGGAGCAGCCGATGTCAGGACAATCCCGGCCTTGGGTTCATGATCAGTCCCATGTCCAATCCTTCAAGCAACATACACCATTAGTGGAGACAGTCCAGAAGGAGCTTCCCCAGGTATGGGAATTAAATGGTGTTTGGTATACAAAAGACCTTGCTCGGCAGGGAAACATGTGGGGGATCGTCAGACGTACCAGCGTCCCCTGAATTTTTAAAACATAACATTCACCTCCGCAACCTATCCAACACAACATATCCCAGATTCATATCCCTCCCATCAAAAGAGGCAGCAACAACAGTATGGTCGTCATGGCCAACACTAGGAGAGCCAGTAGGGCTCACAATCTTAGTAGTTACCCCAACAACAGAGATAGTAGTAGCAGTACTAGGGCCACCAAGGTCAATCTTCGCGTTCGTCATCCTCTCAGCAATACGCGTCTTCGTCATGAGCTACACATGTTTAGCAGCAGATTCTCAAGAAGCTCCGTTCTTATCGGAACAATATTCAGGATTTATGTCTAAATATCAATCTCCCATCACGTTGAAGGGACGAGCAGTCTGCCCCATCTACATCCCTCCTAGCCCAAGTTCAAGCTAACCCCAATAGCTTGAACAAATATCAATCTCAGCAGTTTGGTTAGGTATACTATTCAGACTCTCTTAGATCTGAACATGAGATACTTTCATTTGACAATGTTAATGCTATGTCACTCAGGAGCAGAAGGATCGTGACCATGCCTGACCGGGCAAGGGGAGTTGAGAGGGTCATCTCTAAAGCTCGACCCGATGGGAA
This sequence comes from Ottelia alismoides, assembly GCA_037367405.1. Taxonomy (NCBI): domain Eukaryota; kingdom Viridiplantae; phylum Streptophyta; class Magnoliopsida; order Alismatales; family Hydrocharitaceae; genus Ottelia; species Ottelia alismoides. The sequence continues at coordinate 85,885 of JAZKJV010004609.1, forward strand.
TTCAGAGGACTAGGAGGAAAGGCATCAATTTTCACTACCCTATCAACAAAGATGGAGGATCCAGACTCAAGGGAAAGAAAAGAGGACACGAGTACAACATCAGCATGAGGACACCATTGAGTCTTTGGAGGACCTTGCACCCCCTGTTGTAGCAAATATACCTTCATCATCAACTCCACAACATGTACTGAACAATTCTAATTTTCATGTTCAGTTGAAGAATAAAGATGCAGAAGAATAAAGATGCATGTAATGAGAACTCCATTTCAATGAAATCAAAGAATGATGTTTCTAGTTATGAATCAGATCCTTTATCTCTAGTTTCGACTGCTTTTATTCCTTCCCCCATGCTCTAACAAGGGAAAGCACAAACCTAAGAAAACTCATCTGGATGAACCAGAAATGGCATGATTTTGTCAAGAAAACATCATATTTAAGGTGCCATTTGAACAATATGTGGCTAACAATCCCACATTTCAGAAGTACTTGAAAATAAGATGCACACCTATAAGGACTCAGAGGAAGAAACTAGACCAGTATGTGAAGACTCACATCTTATCAATAGCTACTACTCATTGTGTTAAGAATCATCAACTACTAAGGAAAAAGAGAGACTTGGTTTCTCATTATGTGGAGAGTCATATCGACGACATTGCGTTTGCACGCACTCCTCTAGATATCGGTTCTTTAATCAACCTTCTTCCCTTAGGACTATATTACAAATTAGAGTTAGGTCCACTCAGTAAATTATTGACTCTACTCTAATTTGCATATCGATTAATGAAGAGACCAAATGGAGAAGTGAAGAACGTTGTTATCTTGGATGAGGGGCAAGAGCACAAAGTGAACTTCACCGTCCTTGATATGGAGATCCCCAATCACTGGAGAAAATCTCAGATCATTCTCGGGCAGCCATTCTTGAGGACCGTAGGGGCAACATTCGATTACGACAAATGAATGATGAAGTTTCGTTCTCCAGGTGGAGAAGTGGACTTAGAGATGAAGCAAACAAAATGGCAAAGACTCAACTCTAAATCTAGTACTGAGTACACAAAATCTTGAACTCAGTGCATATCGTAGTTTGCTACATGTTGCATGATTCACTAAGAGACACATATGCCTATACCCTTGAAAACTCAAAGATCCCTTTGGATCTGTGAGTCTCATCTTCTTCGGGACAGTCAAGGACACAGCTTTGACCGACTTACTGCACTACTTCTGTGATCCATCTTACCTTTCATCAGAGTTGGTAGCCAGCACATCACATATTGATCCACCATCATCCAACACAGAGCCGCACTCAGATGCCATTCAACCGGACCTAATTGATGACTCAAAATTGCCTGAGCTGAAACCACTTCCTCCTACACTCAAGTATGCATTTTGGTGTGGCCCAAAGAGAGATTTCCTGTGATCATTAGCTGGACATTAACTGCAGAACATGAGTCCAGGTTACTTGAAGTTCTTGAGCAAAATTGCAATGCCATTGGATGGACAATGTCAGATCTCGTAGGGATCAAACCCACTCCCTGATCTCACCAAATATATGTTAAGGATAACACAAGACCTTCTCATGAATTTCAGAGAAGACTAAATCCTAATCTTCCAGAAGTAGTTAAGAAGGAGATTGAGAAATGGTGCAAAGCAGGTTTCTATACCCTATTTCTGACTCCAATTGGGTGGCCCCGCTTCATGTTGTTTTGAAGAAATCGGGAATCCAGATGATCACCAATGAGGAGGGGATAGAGATCGCGACACGAGTACCCACCTCATGGCTTGTCTGTGTTGACTATAGGCGCTTGAATGTCGCACCCACGAAAGATCACTTTCCTCTGCCATTTATTGATTAGATTTTGGAGAGACTTGCAGGGAAAATGTTCTTCTATTTTCTTGATGGATACTCAGTATACAATCAGGTAGCCATATCTCCCGAGGACCATTAAAGGACCATATTTACATGTCCATTCGAAACTCATGCGTTCAGGCGCATGCAATTCGAGCTCTGCAATGCACCGGGTACATTTCAGCGGTGCATGATCTCCGTATTTGCCAAAATGGTGGGTGGATTTTTGGAAATCTTTGAAGGATATGGTGAGATCCTTAAGAGCATCATGGAAGCATGTGGATCACATCATATGCGATCGGGAGCGACTAGTCGCACTAGTTGCTCGATGCAGCAGAATTTAAATTTTTTTTTTCATGTGATGAAACCACATGATCAAGGAACACTTCTCGGATAATTTCATCTAAACCACAAACAAGTATTAGGGTTACCTCTTGAAGCGTGGTTTCTATCGAGTCTCTAAACGAAGAAACCTTCTGTCTTAAGTCCGATCCGACGGAGGAGATGCTTGCGAGCGTGTTGATGAAATGCATGCTCCTTACAATCCATGTTGATGATCCACGTGCTGAATCACCTGATCTCGACACACGAGATCTGACATCTTCTTCATGAGCGAGGCACACCAAAGGAGGCAGAGATCCACGAGCTAACAGTCTGGCAGCATAACAGCGACGCTGCGGCGAGAGCAACTATCTCTAGGTCTCCATGGTGGATGGCCATAGGAGAGAGGGGGAGAGATGGCGTGTAGAGAGAAAGAGAGCCTTATGTTTTTTTAGCACATTAAGTGCAAGGGGTGCCCTTCTATTTATAATATTTTGGGATCCATGGATCTCAATCCACGGGCAACACAAATCCAATGGCTCACGTTGATTTGTGTTTCTTTCAATGGCTATGATCTTGTTGCTAAAAACACAATAATAATTAATTTAATTAAATCAAATATATATTGAATATAATTTGATTTATATTAAATCAATCTCTAATAGAGAAATAAGAAGGAGGCAAGCCTCCTTCCATAACAAAGGGGGGCGGCCACACATTCCATAAGGAGAGGGTGGCCATCCACCCTCTTCATATGGTAAGGTGGCCTCCTTCCAATTACATGAGAATCCATATCTCATGTGTATCTCTAATATTTTGCAACAACTTTTTATTGAAAATTTATTTCACAAAAATAAATCCAATTTATTTTGTGAATATTGCAATCATGCCATTAGAAATTTGTGAATCACATTCACAACCCAAAATAAATTGTGAATTACATTTTCAATTAATTGTCCAATGCGAATCCAATTCACATCAACATTTAATTAACAAATGTAAATTACAAATAGCTCTCTCTTATATATTGTAAAACACATTTATAATATATATGATTTTATATTGATGGTGATATCCACATTATTCATATCCATGATAATTAAATCACATTTATTCATTTTGGATCTCTATTCTCATGTGCCCAATAATATGAATCACATTCACATTATTCATATCTTTGATAATCAAATCACAATTATTTATCTAAGATAGCTCTCTTCATAATATGAATCAAACTCATATTATTCATGATAATTAAATCACATTTAATTATCAATTTTCTCAATGCCCTGATACATATATCAACAATGAAATTATCCTTGAACTCTTTCATGGATAATGCGCTTTCTTCGTGAATACTTGGAGATAAGGACGTGGCAATTGTATTGTTCCACGTATACTAACTTGGATATTGAGATCACATCTTGAATCCAGATCTTGCGGACCTCCCATAGTGAAGGATATGGTAAGATCCTTAAACGCATCATGGAAGCGTGAGGATCACATAGTAAGCGAACGTGAATGACTAGTCGCACTAGTTGCTCGAGGTAGCAGAATTTAAAAAAGATTCATGCGATGAAACTACATGATCCAAGAACACTTCTCGGATCGTTTCATCTAAACCACAAACAAGTATTAGGGTTACCACTTGAAGCATGGTTGCGATTGAGTCTTTAAATGAAGAGACCTCCTGTCTCAAGTCTGATCTGACGGAGGAGATACTTGTGAGCGCGTTGATGAAACGCGTGCTCCTCGTAATCCATGTTGATGATACAAGCGACGAATCTCCTGATCTTGACACACGAGATCCCACATCTTCTTCATGAGCGAGGCACACTGAAGGAGACGAAGATCCACGAGCAAACGATCCGGTAGGAAAACGACGATGCCGCAGCGATGGAGACTCTCTCTCTAGGGCTTCCATGGTGAACGACCACATGAGAGAGAGAGGGCGTGTATAGAATGAGAGAAAGAGAAGTTGTTGTTCACAACTTGTATGTTGTGTTGTAACTTTGAAGAGCAAGGGGTTCCTCTTCCTAAATAGTATTTTGGGAGTCCATGGATACCAATCCATGGACTACACAAAATCAATTGATGAGATTGATTTGTGTTTTTTTAATGGCCAAGATTTTGTTGTAAAAAGACAACAATAATTATTTTAATTTAGATTAAATATATATTGAAAAATCAATGCAAATTAATCCCAAATTAAATCAATCAAGCATGGAGATTATGGAATGAAGATTACCTCATAATATGGGAGTTGGTGGCAATCTCATGTAATCTCATGATATCTCATGAGATTGCATTATTCCATGGAAATCTCCAAGATTTACAACAACACTTGTTGTAAATTATTCTACAAAAATAATTCATAATTATTTTGCGAACATTGCAGTCTTGTCATTGGAAATTTGTGAATCAAATTTACAACCCAAAATTAAATGTGAATTACATTTTCAATTAATTGTCCAATGTGAATCCAATTCACATCAACATTTAACAAATGTAAATTACAAATAGCTCTCTCTTATATATTATAAATCACATTTATAATATACATGATTAATATGGGTAGTGCTATCCACATTATTCATATCCATGATAATTAAATCACATTTAATCATCTTGGATCTCTATTCTCACGTGCCCAAATAATATGAATCACATTCACATTATTTACATCTTTGATAATCAAATCACAATTAATTATCTAAGATAACTCTCTTCATAATATGAATTAAATTCATATTATTCATGATAATTAAATCACATTAAATTATCCATTTTCGCAATGCTCGGATACATATATCAACAATGAAATTACCCACAAACTCTTTCAAGGATAATGCGCTTTCTCCGCAGATACTTGGAGATAAGGACAGGGTGATTGTATTATTCTACGTATAGTGACTTGGATATTGAGATCATATCTCAAATCCAGATATTACAGACCTCTCATAGATGCTTGATTAAATCAAGACCACAAATCTAATCTTCTCATTGCATCTGAATCACATTTAGATCAACGCCCAATATTTGGTCCAAGATCAGATTACTTCTCTACTAAGAGGAGTCACTAAAATCCAGACCCGTTTCATCACTCCCTAGGAACGGAAGCGTCATGGTTTTACAATCGTTTATGCAGTTAAGCTTCCAAAGCAATGCGATCATGCACCGAATTTGATTCTTCCCAATATCTCATGAGTGAGCTTATGTCTTCCGATTCATTAATGAGCCTGTATGATCCCTTTGAGAGATCGTATTACTCATATGCCCTTGCATGCACCAACGCGTCGGTGTATAGACCTTGATTAGGCCATCAACCTATTGGTCTGCCAAATGTACATACTCAGACATATAGTAACACATTTGTCTCTGGTCAGAGGATGCGTGCCTATACCATGATTGCATATGTCATAGGACTTTGGTTATCTCGATCTCGTTAAGTCAACTCTTTGACCTAACTAATCCGACACCTCCGAATCTCTATTTCTATGCAGAGGACCTGCATCAAGAGGTCGGTCACATATCAACCTTTAGAGAAAGAATTGACATCTCCTTCTCAGGCTGGAGATCCTCTCTTAATAATCATTTGATGGTGCTTGATGAGTCCTTAATCTAACTCTTTAGATATTCATCCAACCACCAGCCTCTATGATTCAATAATTGAATCAACTGCTGTATGATCATTAAGATGGCCATGGTACATAACACTAAATGTACTAAGGGACCTATTATGCAAATTAGTTATCATTTATTTCAGATCAGGGGATGATATTTGCAATAACATTTATTGCATAATGGCTTGACGTGGGCTCGCATATCCATCAGTCTTCATGGATGACTTTTCGATCCATGGTGATTCTTTTAATACATGTTTAACGTACTTGGAACAAGTACTTTCAAGGTGTAGGGAAGTCAATTTGGTACTCTCCTGGGAGAAAAGCCATTTCATGGTTATAGAGGGTATCTTGTTGGGGCATTTCATCTCCAAAAAGGGAATGGAGGTTGCCCCTATCAAGGTGGATGCGATCAAGAAACTTGAGCCACCAACCAATGTTAAGTCACTGCAACCATTCTTAAGGCATGTCAAATTTTATCGAAGATTTATTCATGATTTTTCAAAGATCGCCCGCCCACTGACTGAACTTTTAGGAAAAGACACCGAGTTTATCGTCGATCGCAAGTGTCTGAAGGCCTTTGAGCTTCTGAAAAAGAAAATATGTGAATCGCTAATTTTACAAGCTCTCGACTAGTCTATTGCCTGTGAGATCATGACTGATGCATCAGATTTTGCTGTCGGGGCTATGCTTGGACAAAGGCTAGATGGGATACCATATGCGATTCACTACACGAGCAAAGTTGTGTATCCTGTAAGGAGAAATTATATGGTGACTGAAAATGAAATGCTCGCATTAGTTTGGGCTCTAGAGAAATTCAGATCATATATTTTGGGCTCCAAGGTGACTATTTTCACTGATCACACAATAATAAGGTACCTCATGGAGAAGAAGGACGCTAAGGCACATCTTATGAGGTGGATATTATTAGTCCGGGAATGTTGATTTGGAAATTAAGGATATCTGGAATAAAAAATGTTATGGTTGATCACCTTTCCCGAATTGAGTATAATGATAATCTTGCTATTGAACAGATTCGATAAACTTTCCCGGACGAGTCAGTTTACGCTATTGACTCACTCCCATGGTATGCCAACATTGTGAACTGCCTTGTCTCCAAGAAAGTTCCCTAGGGTTGGACTAAGAGCAGTATTGACCGACTGAAGTCAGATTCGAGGAGATACTACTGGGACGATCCATTTCTTTTGTTTGAAGGACTATATTGCATTTGAAGAAGGTGTATTCCTCAGGAAGAATACCAGAGTGTCCTCACACATTGTCATACACTTGATGATGGAAGACACCATTCGAGAAAGAGAACCACACACAAGGTACTCCAATGTGGATTTTATTGTCCGACCTTATTAAGAGATGCCATTGGTCGTGCCTGATTTGTTAGAGAATGGAATGCCCATGCAACCAATGACTTTCTGTGATGTTTTTGACGCATGGGGAATTGATTTTATGGGTACCTTTCCAACAACAATGGACATGAGTACATCTTGTTAGTAGTTGATTATTTATCAAGGTGGGTGGAAGCTATCCCAACCCGAACTATAGGCAGTAAGACTGTTTGTAAGTTTATCAAGGATCATATCATTGCAAGGTTCATGGGTCCAAAGGTTTTGATTTCTGATGCGGGTAGCCACTTTGTGAACAGAAAAATGAGATCATTGACTAAGGACTATAAATTCGAACATAGAGTAACCAATCCTTAACATCCATAGTCTAATGGCATGGTAGAGGTTTCTAATCAGAAGGTGAAAAACATTCTTTAAAAGTTGGTCCATCCCAATAACTGGTCTCAGCTTTTGGACCAAGTTCTATAGGCCTATAGGACGACCTACAAAACCCTACTCGATACTTCACCTTTTCAGATGATCTACGATAAGCCATGCCATTTGCCCGCGGAATTAATTCACAAATCAGAATGGGCAATCAAGAAGATTAGTTAAAGTTGTCATCTTGGGAAGCTATGCCGTGACTTAAATCTGAACGAGCTAGTGGAAATATGAAACCGAGCGTATGACAACAATATGATCAATAAGGACAAGGTCAAGAGATGGCGACACATACGGCATAAGACCTTTGTCCCTGGGCAGAAGGTATGGTCTTTAACACCAGGTTAAAGATGTTTCATGAGAAACTCAAATCTAAATGGATGGGTCCCTACATTGTCACAGATGTGAACAACAATGGTAGTGTTGACATTGTTGATCTCAGAGATAACACACAAACATTTTTAGTTAATGGGAGGCTATTGAAGCACTATGTCAATTCAAAAGAGAAGATAGTCCGAGTCGAGGTCATCAACTTCATGCAGAGCGAGCACAGCGGAGACACATCAGAACACTCTTCATGAAGATAAAAAGTTGGACCCAAGCTGTACAGATTCATCTTAATTCTTCACATATTCACTTGTACATTCTTCATATCCCATCAATTCCCTTCTACTTCTTATTCCTCTACTTAGGCCAAGGCCTTAGTATGGGGGGGATCGATGACCGTTGTATATACTCTCCTCATCCACTTATTCTCTTGACCGCCCCATTTTTGCTCTTCTTCTATACTTAGACTGTCTACAACCCAAGTATGGGGGGGTCGACTTCTATTTTTTTCTGTTTCACTCTATTATGATTTGCTCGAGCTATGTCTTCTATTCACTCCTTGTTCTCCAAGGACATCTCACTCGCTAAGTATAAGGGGTGTGTGTACTTTGTATATATATTTTACCCATAGCTCGTACTTTCGCGTAAGTCTATATCTTATTTACGGGATGGGAAACTACTTCTAAAATCTGTAAAATCTAAAAAAGGGTTTTTTCTACTAACAATGTGGTTGTAAAATTGTGTATGTAACAAAAGTTTTTGAAAACTGGCTTCTTATTCATTTCTAAAAAAATGTCTTTGCACTTCATGGTTATGCATTTCATTCATCGGCATCCATGCATTCTTTAGTTGGATGTATCCCTGACACTTACACTTTCAAAACAAGACTTGTGAAGTTCAAGGACACTTATTTTATGAAGTACTAAGATTCAGAGCTAACCAACCTTAGTCATTAGGGTCTATGACTTAATTATTCACACTTCCCTAGTTTGAAAGATGTGTGCGCTCTATTGCGTACTTAGTGTCTACCTTAAAGAATATGACCATCACCTCACTTGCATGATTGCAGTTACGATGAGATGAGTTGAGATTTCACTTGAGGAACTGGGATAAGGGATTTGAATTAGGACCTGATTTTATGATACTCGAGGATGGGATAAAAATCGATGATGGCTTCATGAAACCTGAGTGTCAGCACTTTAAGCCAATATGAGAGCAAGGTTCTTGACTAATCTCTCAATACAAAATCGATGTGCCAAGGTGTGATGAAACTTAATTAATTGTTCACCAGTGTGTGCCAAATTGGTAAAAGCAGTGGAGCTAGACAACCATCAATGAAATAAATTTCGAGAGAAGTTCTCTCATTCAAATACAAAGAAAAGCTCTCTCATTACAAATACAAACTCAAAGAGCTTCCACCGAAAGAAGTGCTCCCAACCTTTTCAAAGTGTCCATTTCGACCAAAGCTATTAGGATTAGGAGTCGGGCTAGCACCCAAAAAATGGTTCTGCATTGTATTGTGATACATGTCTGGGTATCGAAGGTATAATAGGTACTCAAAAGAGACATACCCCAGTGTACTCCCAGGAAAACAAGTGCAAACGACTCCAAACTCTCTTGATGGATGCACTGGTCAACAACCTAAAACACACGTATTGAGTTAATAAGGCACTCGAGTGGATCCTTATTCTAATGAGAGAAAGAGAAGAAAATTACACAAACCTATACCCTTTATCAACTGGCCTTCCATCTACATTTTGAAGACTGACAACTAAAGAGATGGTGGATTGTATGCAAAAACTGATTTACTCCGTATGAGTTGAGGATTGGGTTATTAGGAGAGTCTCATGGATTGGGACCTTGGGTGATGTTTTGAATCTACTCTTGTGACTGAAGTCCACACTAAATGTCATACCCTTACTATATATGTATACAAAGAGAATCTCATAACTAGAGAAGTTGGATATCTTTTGACTAGAGCTTGGTTCAACATGGAATTTTGGGATCACTAAAATTGATGGTTCTTCAAATGGATCGAGTCTTGTACTCCACATGCACAGTCAGGGATTAATCCGACCCATTCATTCATTCTCTAGATGCTAGGAGACGAGCATGGTTTAAGAATAGTGGGTTGATGAATCTATGATTCATCACTCTAAAAGAGACTAACTAAGCTCAGTTCCTCGGAATTCATATGCATTTAATCATTTATCTTACATAATTACCATTCATGCATGCGTAAACAGTATTCACATTTTATCATTCATCATGGCATTAAACGAGGAGCTAAAAATTCTAGAGAAACTAACATGTACAATATACAACTTCCCTGATTTTTAATTAATTCATGCTAACTCCAAATCACCTGAAACCACCTCCATTGTGTACATATTATTAACAATTATAAATGAAAAATACAAAAAATCACTAATAGAAATAAGCAGCTCACAAAAAAAACCCTAATCTTAGACCTGTCAGACTAAAATGTTCATATCTCCTTCATAGAGTGTCCAATTTGATCATACTCACTTTTGAACTAATTCACATTCAACTATCTTCAAAACAAGATCAAGTTCAAAAGAATCATACTTCATTTGTAAAAGTTCGGTTTTGAGCCTTTTTTGTACATTGTATATTTTACTTGTTTTTGACCTATTATTTTATGTACATAATTAACTCTTTTTATTTTATTTCCTTTTTATTCTTTGATAAAAGTTTTATTAAATATGTAAAATCCAAATCTAGAATAATATTGAAATCAAAGGAACTAACCGAGTCTAAGTCTGTAGTCTGTACACAAGTCCCCTTTATTTTATTTCCTCGTTTTCTTAATTATTTAAAATCCAAAAAATAGATTAATTTGTAAATATTTCTATCTGATTTATCTTGATTTTTATCTTATTTAAAATAAAAAATAAAAACCTAAAAATGTGGTATTCTATGTACATAGAGCACCACAAAAATATCACATTGTCCAAATGACCTATTTTGGTTTTGGCCTCTTCATGAAAGTTATAGATCTCATCGAGATAAACAACTTTCGTGAAGAATTTTTTTTGATATGAGGTCGTTTGCTGTTTCTTTTCTATTTTTCTTTGACATTTTATTTTCGATTTTTTTAGGCACGACACGTGGCAGCTCCGGGAGCCATCACGTGTTGTCACCTCCTCCCTCACTTACCCATTCTGTTTAGAACCGTTGGATGATGAGGTATCCATCCAATGCCTGGAGGCTTTTCTACCGTCTATCTTTTCTCTGCATCCACGTGGCACGATCGTGGTCGTCCGATCTCTACCGATTGGACGACCACGGCTCCTCTTCTCCTACCTCCTTCCTTTCTCAGCTCCACCACCTTTCAATCATGTCGCCGCCACCCAGGAATCTCGTCGCTGCCTTTCCCTCTTCGATCACCATCATTAGATCCCTTGATCTCCTCGTCGTATCTCTTCAGATCTCCATCACTACCATCTCTTCCAATCCCAATCATCACCGACTCCAATCAGTTCCATCTCCTTCCCGATTCGCTCGCGATGCCATAGAATCCATCAATGACTCAATCCCCAATTTCCTTCCATCGACGGCCCCCCTCCATCGCTCTATCTAACTCCATCTCCTCCACAGGAGCCTATCATCCACCTTCATCAATGATAGAAGGGAGTGGAGCTTCGCCTTCTCCAATGGTGATAGCGCCACAAGGCTACCTCCGTCTCCGACTTCCTCCCTTGAATTCGAAGCGTGATCCGGCGAGCCCATTCGTCATCGCAGCGCATGCTCAACACCTGCTCCGTTCTTGAGATTTAGACATTGAGCCCACAACTAGGTACCTCATGCTACTCTGCTTTATACTCAATCACCACCGTACTCCCTCCATGCTTTTGCCTCTACATTGTTCCTCTTTCCTGATATCTGACACGCTTCATACCCTAGTTCACATCCCTTCGTCCACCTTCGTCGTTCCATCTCACAACTCCTCCGCCACTATCCTCCATCCAACGCTCATCCACTCGAAGACAGGAGCACTACTGGAAACTCCTCCTCCAAGGGTAACTCTCAAGGCTTCAGGAGGAGCCTCAACCTTCCTCCAAACCCCCATGTCTGCGGAGCACCTCCTACTCCAAGACGTTCTGCGACTGCGTTGCCTCCCGCCCGCACATCTCCAGTAGCTCTGCCTTCCAGAGCTCTGCCTTTGTCCAAGTGTTCTTCCTCCTTCTCGTACTTCCATCACCGATGATGAAGCTCCAGATCCAAATCTTCCTCAGTGCGCAGCTCCACCTGCCAAAGCACCTTGACCATGATCTTTCTTCTCCAGCATCTCCTAGTTGGAGCTGGGAGCCACTGCCATCCGCCAGTGTCCATGCCTGTGAGCCACCAGGTTCAAGACCCGAGACCCTCCCACGTGAGGTGCACGTACGGGAGGGGACTTTTGCATGGGACCCCTCATAAAATGTTAATTAGAAAGCCAACCCAGTCAACGTAGGGCATGTGCCTAGCATGAGCCTCTGAATGTTTTGTAGTACAACCCCTGTGGGCTTAGGTAATTTCATTCCAATCCTCACTCTACATTTCTATTTTATTGTTTATTGTAATTTTTGCAAATAGAAGCCTAGATTCTTTTGTAATTTTGAACCTCTATTTGCATCATTTTTATTATTAAAAAATAGCGTATCATTCTTTAGCTAATTCTTTATATTATGGCATGTGAGTCTTAATTTTATGAGATGTGGTTGATTTTTAATAATTATTTATGTGGAAAATTGCATACTTTATCTAATTGATTTTTAAAATTCATAGATAATTAACCATTTCTCAGAAAATTGCTAAAAATTCACACTTACTAGAAATAGTTGTATTTTACATTGTGCCAAAAAATCATTTCATTTGCATGCATATTTTGCTTTGCAAAAATCATTATGTGTATTGCGATAATTAATTTTTAATAAATAAAACTCCATATTTTTAAGACTTAGGATTTTTCTTAGATAAACCACTTAGTGATAGATATAAGATAATTTTATTCCCTGAAAATACATAGGTTTAATATTTATGAAAATTAATTGTTGTGATTCACAGTGTTTGCACCATTTAATTCTTTAAATATTCATATTGCTTCAGAAAATACTAAAAAATTTAAAATGCATTCCTTTTAGTATAATTCACATCTCAGCCAAGTTTTGTGGTTTTTGGACAAATTTGATTGACATTAATTTCTCATCCTTAAAATTGGCCCGCATTTGCATTCAAAAATTACACTAAAAATACCAAAAAAAATTTTGCCTCAAAAATCGTGTATTAAATCTGATAGGTATTAATTTAGTTATTCCTTTGCCTCATAGAGTCGACCTGGGACTTGCCCAGGTTAAATAAATATAAACCAAATCTATGTTAACTGATTAATTCATCGAATTTTGTGGTTATTTTTTACTGATATTTAATTGCCCGACTACAATGAAACCATATATTTAATTCACGAGAATTAACATAGGGTGATTTAGCGTTCATCATCCACGCCGATAAGGGCATGGAATCGCTCGTTGTCATCGGGAAACTCAACCTAGATAATCTTATTTGGGTTACATAGGAGAGATGGGGATCAAAATGTAAATAGTCATTGAGGGCTTTTATTTATATAACAACTGGAGGGCAGGAGGGGTATATAGATTGCGTTATCTGGTGAGGGAGTTGGTGGATGCTATACCCCTAATGAGATGTAGGGAGGAGAGGGGCACAAGTTCGCTGAAGAGATCAAGGACCATCGAGCAGCAGGTTGGGCCCAAAAAAAGGATAAGGTGGCCTCCCATGAGTCTAACAGGTCGGGCTGCTGGTGGAAGGATAGTTGACCCGCTGGATCAACAAAGAAGGGCTTCTGCTTGGTCCACGTGGACCAACATGAAAAATGAAGGGAAAAATTCCCTTATTAAATGAATTAAAATAACAAATGATTTTATTAAATTTTAGCTAAAACATAAAAAATGTTTATTATTTTATGTAGTATTTATAGGAATTTTTATTTATTTTCACACTACTTTTTATTAGGTGCTAATAATTACATGTAGGTACATAGATATATTGCCTATATTTATGTATTTTATTTTTATTTTGTATTTTATATATTATAATTATATTCACATATCTTATATATTTATAATATATTTAAATATAATTTTACATATTTTATTATATTTTTTTGATTTTATTTATTTAAATAAATATGTATATGTATATTATAGGTATAGTTTACCTGTATTTTTTTTACTTTATTTATTTTGACTTGTTTTCAATATTTTTATTTTATGTTTATCATCTACATGTATTTCCAATAATCATTACAAGTATATAAAAATATAATAAAGCTAAAAATATAAAATAGTAAAGATAATTAATATAATATACAAGTATACAATACAACAGAGATCCAAAACCCAACCTTTAGATCTTAACTCCATTTTTAATGAAACTACCTTCAATAAATAGATAATTAAATTTTATGAGTAATAAATGTGAGCTTGATCGATTTTGATTATGTATAGAAGAGATACAAGTCTGGGAAGTTTCGTTTCTGACCTTTTGCTCTGTGTATCCCAGATGCATTGTGTATTATTTTTTTGTGAAATAAATTTTGTATTTTTCTGTATACATTTCATGTTGAGGGTTTTATACTTTGAGGTATAAAATTGGAAAATAAAATAGGGCCCAAATGACCATTTATTAGTGAATATAATTAGGGGGATTTAAGGTGTTTTCTGTACAACTATCTGCCCTATCTCCCCCACCTTATTACTTGTCTACCAAGCCATCATCATGACTTGGTCTCAAGGTCTAGGGTCATTCAGTGTCTTTGGTACTTTATTTCTTTTCATTTTCTTTACATTATTCTTTTATTTTGAAATTAAATACATATATTAGGACAATGTTTTGAAGTTAATTATTGAGAGTTATTTTGTACAAATTAATGATATTTACAAGCATTTAGCTAGGGATTTAAGGCCAAAATGAAAGAATAAAGGTGGTGAAATGGAGATTTATCAATTTTCGCATGGTATTTTAAATTAATTTTCTATTTTTAAAAAAATAAAAAAAAAGCTTTTATTCTCTATTTGAATATTAAAAATCCAAAAAATATAAAACCATCTTTAAAAATTCCAAAAAAAACTAGAGTATTTATATTAGTATGTATTCTACCTTCAGACCAAAAATACAAAAGGAAAACATAAAAAATCACAAAACCCTAAAAATAAAAGAAAAATAAGCAATTTTATTTAAAATCCAAAACGTTATTTTTATGTTCTATATTTCTCTTTATTCTATGTAGTATTTATTAAAAATATTTTTGGGAAAATTTGAGCATATTATCTATTTTTAAACCTAAAGACAATCCGACTATATCATTTTACTCACTATTTTTTTTACATTTTTATACATTAAAAATATCTTAGAATTAGTAAAAAATCATATATAAATTATCGAAAATAGAGAAAAATATTAAAAAATAGTTCATTTTCTATCTTTTGAGTATATTATATATATATATATTTAAAAATATAAAATCCTATATATCCTATATATATCTTATATAACTTACATAATACATATTATTACTATTACATATGAATACGTACTATTTTTGAAATAAAAAAGGAACTAAAAATTTAAAAATAAAGGAAAATAAAATTTAAAAATTTAAAAATATAAAAAATAAATTTAAAACCCACAAAAATTAGAAAAATACTAAAAAATACAAAATGTAATTATTATTATTATTATTAATTTATAATAATTATTCTCTGTGTTTCGAGCCCTACACTTACACATTATACACACATATTGTAGGGTATATTAAATTTCATCTCACCTAGTTTTCATTGCATATATTGTCGTGGTTGATTGTTTGCTGAGTTGATTGAGTTACGTATCGGGATCCGAGAGGGGATCGGTACAATGATTGCCAGATCTGACTCGTCGGACATCGCATGCTCCTCTAAGACCGTACGTTGAGCACCCCTGACTCGATCTCTTCAACACATAGACCGGTTCGCCAAAAGTAAAATATATATTGAGAAAAGATAGATAAGGTATGTAATAATATGATATACTTCAAGTTTTTCATATATGTTGCTTGTTTTACATAAAATCTAATAGTTTACATGACAAGTAACATGTAAACTATTTATATTAGTTATATAATGTATAAATGGTGGCAATAAAATCATTTATCCTTATTAAATGACATTAAAAAATAAATGAAAAAATGGGCTCATGGGAATAAAGAACCCTAAAATGCCCTTGCTAATATTGTCGATTTCGTTATTGTAGTCGGGCAATTAAGAATTAATAAAAAAAATCTAATTTAAATTAATCAATTAAATGCAAAAGCTGTCGAATTTATTTACTTAGACAAGCCCAATGTTGATCACAGGAAGGCAACTATATCCTTCAGTTAATTTTAGGTCATTTAGGTATTAGATTTTCGAAGAGTATTTTTTTTTAATTTTTATATGAAAATAAATGAGGAAATGAAGGCTAAGCTCAGGGATAATTTTGCAAAATATCAATTAATTAAACTCTAAAAATCATGAAACTTAGCTAGAATGTGTATGAGTGCATTTTTAAAATTCTAGATGCAAAAAGATTTTTAATGATTTAAACAAAGCATAATTAGTGATCTGAAGCAATTTAAATTTTAATAATTATTAAATCTTAATATTTTAAGGGAATAAAAGTATCCTAGATATGTCTAATTAATAGGCACCTAGATTCTTAAAATATTAATTTTACATGTAATTAAAATTCAATTATCCAAATCACCAAGGAATTTATTTCAAGCAAATGGTGCATACAAATGAGATGATTTTTGGGCACAATGTAGAGAACAATCAATCCTAACAAGTGTGATTTTTGGAAACTTTCAGAGTGGTGAATAGTTTATTCTCAATTTCAGAGCTCAAATGAGTAAAATGTAAAATTTTTTACTATTTCAAATTTCATAAACTAACATAGCTCACAATATTGCAAATAAATAATGTCACGTTATAAAATTAATTGTCCAATATAATGTATTTTTTGAAATAAAAATATGACAGAAAATGGGATTCAAATTAATACTCAAATGGAGGGGTCTATACACAAACATGAAACAAAATTAGAATACATTTAACAATAGTGCAATGGTACTTCTTTAATTACCAATACTTGTAAGGGTTGCCATGCAATTTATCTAGAGGGCGTGGGGTGCACGTGATAGACTTGATTGGAATTCTAAGAGAATACATGAGCTTGCCGCGTAATTTTCCCATGCCATGCATGAGGAGTGCGTGACACACTACGTTCGGTTGCGGAGTTGAGCCTCGAGAAGCGAACCTCCATGTGCCTGACAACTATGGCTTCGGTGCGCTCGAGGCTGGTGGTGAGGCAGAAGACTCAAAGTTGCGTATGCGATGCCACTAATACCGTCCGATCTAGTTCGGACGCTGGCTGCTGCTCGCGTAGGTGCATTCTTTTTCGATCGATGCATGGCAGAGGATTACAGAGATCGAAGGACTTCGACTGTTGTGATGCTTATCCATAGTGGAGGAGATGGAGGGGACTCCAATAGACACACTACCAGTTCCCCTTAAACTTTCGAGGGAAGTACATTACTATTCGAGATGGCTCTTGCTAAAGGGGTGGGCAGAGCTATGCGGAGGTCGTAGGAGATTCTTGAGCTTTGGTTGGAACTCCTAAAGGTTATGGAGATGCATTGATGGCTCGAGGGGTTCTTCTAGTTGGGTCCTTGCTAATGTAGATGGACCCCTTCACAAAAGATGATAATGCCAAGGCTCTGATCGTCTGCTCGATGATGGGGTGCTTCTTTGATTTGGGTCCTTCAAGATGATGGTGCTTCGAAGGGTTCAACGTAGTGGAGTTCTATTGGAGTAGACCAAGGTAGGACTTCTTCCTTTATAAGGAAGAAGTAGGAGGTGAGCATAGATCTCCTGATTTGGTGATGGATATGCGAGATGGAAGCTCGAAGAAGATGAAGAAAATGAGAAGAAGTAGCAGATGCAATCAGAAAAAAGAAAAAAATAAAAAAAGAAGAAAAATAAGAAAGGAAGAAGAAAGGGAAGGGGTTAACCTGAGGGGATGAATATATTGATCACCTGGGGTGTGCTCTTGAGGAACACGATCCTCGCTCAAAGCTCCGACAAGATATAGATTCTTTCTTTCCACATATGTTTTGGGGTCTTAGAAGAAATTGTGCCAGCAATCCATTCCTCATCCGAAGCTTTATTTCAAACCATTATCTAGTCTTTAGATGTCCATGCTACCAGAGAAGAGACTCATATAGTCTTCCAACACCCCATCTAAGTTGAGCTAAGTGCATAGTGCGAGAGTACATATTAATTCCCTATTCAAGAGTCGTACCTAGAATGAGGCAACCATGTTAGATACTAAGAGTCAATGTCTGCACATTCTCACGTGGAACTTGAAGAATTGAGTCAAAGACATGAAGCTTCTAAAATCCTATTTCTCGGTAAAGTTCCTCTGAAAATTAGGTGGATTACGCCATTCAAGACCACTCTCGATTTCTATTCATAACTTGGTTCAGAACCCAAGGGCTTTCACTGATGCAGATGCATGAAATGCTGGATGAAGTGCGAATGTATGGAATGCAAACACTTTTTTGTCATCTTTTTTTTTATTTTTGTAATTTTTTGAATGAATTTTATTCACATTATTCACTTTGTACAAATTTCTGTGCATTAAACAAATTTTCTCAAGTTTCACAAAAATTACCCGAACCCCCAAATTAGCATTATTTATGGAAAATACAATACCATATGGTACATGTAATGCAAGATATGTACACGAATGTGACTCACTTCCCCTATATTTAGAGTATGCTAAGTATAGGAAATATGCAAAAGAAATAAAGGAGGGGGTAGAAGTCAGCTGCCCCCATACTTAGGCTCTTGGTCAACCTAAGTATAGAAGAGAGCAAAAATTGGGCGGTCGAGGGCAAAGAGCAGAATGATGGATACATACAGTTGGGCATTGGTCCCCCTATAGAAGAAGTAGTACAAGGGAACCAATGAGATCAGGGAGATGGTGCCGATGTTCAAGGAGGTTTTCGACAGATTTTCATTCGGGCATGTGGCGGAGGGAATATGGAAATGAAGAATGTAAAGAGCAAGAAGATTCCCAACCATCTCCGGAGTCATCCTGAGAAGAATAATATCCATACACATAGGATCTCCAACCAATGTTAACTAAAAGAAAGCATCCTTTGAAAGCTGATGTACTGATTTCACTCAACTGATGTACCACCAAAGGACCAAATGAGGAACTTGACGAGGGATTTATAAATTCCATATTTATCAAAAAAATTTAATATATTTATCTCTCTTACTTAAGTAATTCAACAAGATTCAATGACAATCAACATTAATTGTGTTTCTATGTGTTGTAAATAATTGACCCTAATTAATATATATTACATAACCATAATATTGTGTATTATTTTATATATTTATTTCTGATTAAAAATAAAATTAGTATAACATCGTATATAAAAAATAAATAATATAACACAAAATAAAATCAGAATACAAAAAATGATAAAAGAAAAATGTTTTATAATATTTTAACATGTATTTACTTTTTATCTATGTACAAATGACCTCTGATCTCTTTGACTTCTACATGAAAGTTGTAGATCTCATCAAGATCTACAACTTTTATGTTCATCATTTTATTCTAATTTTGATTCTAACTATTTATTCTTAATTTTTATTATTTTCTCTATTTCTCTTAATTCGTATTGGGCCACGTGGTGCCTCTACGGTCGCCCATATGGCCACATTTCCTTGCGTCAATCACCTTCCACCAGGACAGTTGGATCTTGATCCAACGACCCACAACACGTCGTCAACCTCCCAACTCTCCTCTTTGAAGTGACATATCTCTTCGCTTGGTGGAAACTTCTCATATTCTTCTAACTGCTTCCGAAAACCTCCACTCCAACTTCCACTTCCATTCACTTCACCATGTCTCCGTTATCTACGTCATCTCCGTAACTTCCCCTCATTCTCTCCATCGTAGCAGTTAGCGATGGTTGAAACCACCACCTTCGATTGTCAACCACCAAATAACCACCTCCTCAAAACTCCTCCTCCATCCATCGTTAACGATTATCTGCCACTCCAAGACATGTACCCTAGACTCACCCTCCTCACATGACAATGAGATGATGCGATTGAGTAGAAGGATGGTAGTACAAGTTCGGTGAGATCCTCGGCCAAATCAGCCATGTTTCAACAACATTCGTAGCTGATCGAGCTCAGATCTGTGGCCCAGATCTTGTGGCGAAGACTAACAAAGCCTTTAAGCTTCGTTTCAGGCCAGCATCGTTCCTCAATTACATCCTCCATATGTCATCTTCCAGGTAAGCTTCCAATTGATTTTATTCTTTTATTCACTGTTTGCCTATTTTCCTAAGTTTGATTGCTTGATTAATCTTTGATTTGAAACATCGGATATCTTCTCCTCGAATCCATCATACACGCTTATATCTGCAGTGAACCACTTCGCTTCTTCACAACTGTGTCCATCTCAATCCATTCCTAGTGTCACCTTAGCCTGGAACCCATTAGGGTTTGACTCCATCACCTTCAGATCAACCCTCCATTTCGCCTCACAATCCTCGAAAAATGTTCGTCGTTGCATTGGACTTCTGCGTCTAACTTTGCAGGTGCTCTTGGCTTCATTAATCGGAGATCATGGTTGCGTTCTGGTCTCCATCTTCTCCATCGATAATGCTTCACCGTCATGTTGATACAAGGGCTCCCTTTTCTCCTTAACTCAGGCCGAACTTCGATACAACTTTAGGAAGGTCATCTGACCTTAATTGATAGTAGAGGCACAAGGCGGAGGCGAAGTGACCTCGTCGGAGCCTAGTCCTAGCTCCACCGCCTGCGGATGAGAGGAAGAGGAAGTGGAGCAGCGACCATTAGATCCCCACTATTGGGCACGATCTAATGGCCGTTAAATCACCACGTTGCCATTCCGAAGCACCGCTTCGACCCTTAGGCTTGGGAGACGAGCCTACATTTAAGCCTTCTTTGAACTGCCACGTTGCATCTGAGCCTAGTCCCAGGCCTGCTCAGAGCCTATCGTGTCACGTGCATTGGGCACGTGAAGTGGAAAATTTGCAGTTCCATCCTCCAGTTTTACTGATTAGCAGTTAAGCCCTACCGCTTATGTAAAAACTGCATAATAATCCCCACGGTTTTATATTGCAATTCAATCATTTTTATTCTTGTTTGAAATAAAAACTTGATATTTTTACTGCAGAAATGCCCCTGGATTAAACTTTGAATATCTTTTTATATATAAATCCAAATGAAGTGATTTTGGTCTATTTGAAAGCTGATTTAATTCTTTGTGTTGGCATCTTGGTTTAATAAAAAATTTTAACACTATTTCACGCATTCACTATTAGGGATATTATTGATATATTTGATTCCTTGCTTAAACTTGAAATTGGTATATTTTTCATTATTCAAGTAATTAAATCCCTAAATTTCTTAATTAATTGATTAGGATCATTGATGTATTGATTAATATCTGTATTCCTAATTAGTTTATCCTTGATTGAGTAATTAGGAGTCATCTCTCTACGGAACACTTGTAAATCAATTTTGACTAAACTTTATGAATTGAGAACTCTTTATCTTTATTTTTAGATTACTTGTCATTGATTAAAATTTAATCAATAAAATTCAGAAGCTTTGTTGTGTTGTGGATTTTTTTGTGTGCGTTGTTTGTGCATTATTGTTTTCATTAAATCTAAATTGCATAAAAATTTAAAAATCTATCTCTTTTGAGTATTGTGCATCCCCTCACAATGATCATCTTATAAATTGCTCTTGTAAATATTTGGTCTTTTCATTAGATCACCAAATTGCTTGTGTCCCTGTGTTCGACCCTAGACGTCCCAGGTAGATAAATTTAAGCCGAGAACCTCATCACTAAGATTCTTTTAAGTTCTGTGTAGTTCGCTAAGAGCTTGTGCTACAACGAGCCCGATTTATTATGCACATTTAGTGAGTTATAATGAATCTTCAGAGATCACCTAGTTGCTAGGGTTAAAGGTGATTTTCCTTGCTGGTTTTTTTTCTAGAAGCTAGAGCCAGGAGAGGAGGAGGACCAGAGTGCTTCTTCCCTTCACTAGCAACCAGACTAAAGGGTGCAGCCCTTCTTAACTAAGTCTGTGAGGCACTGGACATCAGTTCTTCATAAGATGAATCACCATGAATATTTTATATCTCTTGTAGGGTCAGTATACATCCTGATATAGTGCTCATATTCAGTTTTGACATAGTCGGTTCAGTTGTTGGATTACAATAATGATCAAGTAAGTTTGAAATGAATGTGTTCGGATTTCGTGAATTGGTTGTATCTTGGTCAAGCTCGTTGACATTGGTGGCAGCCTGGATAGCTTCGATAGTCAGATCCTCAGGTGTTTCTCCTAGGGTTGTGTCTGTAGTCTGTGGAGAGGTCTGTTCTTGTGGAGGGTTTGGATCATGGGTCTCCTCTGTGTCACGACTGTCGGTTTAATGCTCAGCTATTTCAAGGCCAAGAGTGTCCTCGAGAGTTTGATCATTATGGTTCTGGTTCTTGAATTTAATGTCTTGAGTCTTGCAATAAATAGTCGCTCTAACAAAGGTTAAGAACAATTTTCCTAGAATGATGGGAGACTCAGACAACTCTCCTTGGTGCTCAATGTCTGGTACAATGAAGTCCGCTCTATGCTTGACACCTTGGAAGTTCATGACGACTGAAATAATTCTTCTCTGTCTTTTGTGGACCAGTCAGGAAATTGAACAATTACTCTGGTCTTTTTGAGCAGTCTGAGTTCGAGTCAGTCAAACACAGACTTTGGGAGGATGTTCAAAGTTGAGTCATCATCAATCCGAACATGGGTAAATTCAACGTTCTCAAGTTCACAAGTAACCCTAGTTAACCATTTAACTCTGGAGCTTTTTCTCTTTTTGGTCATCACTATTGAACTGGCCATAGTAATTAAATGAAATTCAGTTCTTGTTCACTTTCTACCCATCTTCTTAGGTGATAATTGACTCTTCACAATCTTTGAAGATCATGCACATACTTTATGGCCTTGAGTAATGGAAGCTCTAAGATCAAACTTTTACAAAATGATTCCATATCAGTTTTGTACAATTTTTTTGAGTTTTCTATTTTTCTTATTTTTTTGGTATTTTCATTAGAGTCAGTGGATGGGTTACTGGACTGGTCGTGGGTGTACGGTACCTGTGGCATGTCTCAGGTTCGCTCTGTGTGATCCTCTCTTCTCTACGTTGTCCATCATTTTTTTAACCATTTGGATGACATTATCAAGTTGTTCTGTTAAAGCCTCGGCTCTCTAATTAATTCAAGATATGTCATCCGCTATCGTCTCATGACTCAAAGATGAATGACCGTACTCGTCATACCATGATTCCGGCACGCATTCCTGAGTCGAGTAATAGTCATTTTCAGTGGTGGCGGCTTGGTCATGAGTCCTATTTCCTTGGCTCTGAATCTTAAATGTTTGGTCAAAGGAAAATTGGTTGTACTCAGGAAGAGAGCCATCTTGAGTAGGGGATGGTTCAAATAATGTATTCTCAATCATAACCGAGAATTACGCTTCTCTGTCAAATTCGGTTATGCACATGTCCATCATCGAATACGCTCTCTCCATTGTGTTTGCATAATATTCATTCGATTCTACGAGCGGTTCATATCGTGAATATTCAACCGAAGAAGGAGTGTGGTGGAATGAGGGTGAAGTGTATGATTGTTAGAGGAGAACCAACTTAAAGAGATGATTCTCCTGATATGATAATGAAGATGAAGATGGTTGAAATTTGGTTGTGTAAGCATGACCCACAAAGTCTGGGTATGAATACCAATATTTTGACGTCTTTGAAAATGGAGGTGAAATGATTTACGAACCTCGATATATGGATGCAAGTGCAATGACCTCTGAACACACACAATCCAATACACAATGCAAAACCCAAAATTCACCAAATTCACATAATGAGGGCCATGAAAGTTCAGCCGATTATCTTTTCATTTTTAAATCGACGATAAAACAATCTTTGAATCTGTTATACACAAGTGCAGTCTTCTAGAGTACTTCGCATCCGAGTCGGAGAAACACACCAACTTTAACACAAGACTACTTCTACTAAGGTCAGAGGCAAGTGCTTGCAGCAATAACAAGACTCCAAAGTTAGTCCAAGCGTTGAGTGCACAAGTCCAGGGATTTTCGCTATAATTCTTAGCAACTGTATCATTACCTCTCGACAAGCACAATATATCATGCGTAAAAGGATGGGGTTGCTCTCCCACAATCAATGATATTTATTTTTATCCGACTAAAATTAGTCAGTAAGGTTAACAATCCCTAGTTTAATTCCGTTATCGCTTTGAATTTGAGTGGAGATCAATACACGTATACACGGGGTTTCCAATTTCCTTTAATCATATGGAAGTGAAAACTGAGGGAGAATCGAAAAAGCCGTGCATCGGGAAACACAATGATGAATGTAGAGCCAGGTATACTTATAGTTCTTCCTCGCAATCTCTGTGCAAAATGCTAAACAGAATTGAAATTTTCCTAACAAATATTTCTAATGCATGCATAGAAAACCACACCTAGAACATGAATTTCTATTAGCGAGTGAAAAAACAATTTAATTTGGCTTAATGAAATCGATCTAGTGTGTCTAATTAATATGAGAGTGTCGGCCTAGTCCTACAATCACAAAAATAAACGTAATATCTCTAATAACCGTGGTGTAATCCCAAGACTATGTCAATGACAACAAAAATCAGCGTCGATAGGTCGAATGTCCAGTTTAGGTACAAATGCGAGTCTTCAAGCAAAGACCGTTGGAAACATGCAGAATAATTACAAATTAATTGCACAAATAAAAGAAAACACTCTCTCCCCAAAATGAAAAAGAAATTCTTCGTGATTCTCAATGGGTTCGGTCCACTGAGTCGTCTGCCTCGGGTCGTCCGAGTTGCGTCGGCTTCCAATAAAATCACTCATAGTCCATAAGGTGCCTAACACGAAAAATAATAGAAATAGATGTCAGAGATATATTCAAAAGAATATATAAAAAAATAAAAGAAATAAAAATGCTAAGAAATTAAATGGAGAAATAAATAGA
This sequence comes from Ottelia alismoides, assembly GCA_037367405.1. NCBI lineage: Eukaryota > Viridiplantae > Streptophyta > Magnoliopsida > Alismatales > Hydrocharitaceae > Ottelia > Ottelia alismoides. The sequence goes on from JAZKJV010004609.1 coordinate 110,999, forward strand.
GAAGATATGCGTATGAAACTTGGAATCAGACTATAAGGAGATGGAAAACAAAAAATCCAAATTATCTAAAAATTAATCCTAAACAATATACCTCCCAGACAACATCACCATTTGACGAGCGAGGAAATCCCAAAGTTAATATTGTCTAATTTAACGAATGATGTTGAAGTTGTAATCGCGAAATTCAGCGAATTGTCAAAAATGATCGTACCGAGAAATGATATGGAGAATCCAGTCTCAATGCGATCAAGATTTATTTATTTTACTCGGGTAAGTCACAAGGTCAAACTCAGGGATGTAATATGAGAGTTCAAGATTAATATCTAAATTATTCAAGAAATTAGGTTTTCAAAGGAGAATAATATTTTTTGGTATTTTTATCTTTTTCAGCTTTTTGTGGATTTTAATTAAAAAGATGTAAATAAATGCAAAAAGAAAATATGGTGCATGAATTTGTACAAATAATTTTGATGCAAGAAAATAATGCTTTGTTATGTGGTGAGAGAAATAAATAAATGCATTTTTATTGATTTTTAATGATGCAATGATATAATAAATGAATCAGAAATATGGTGCAACAAGTGAGAAAGTATACAAACGACGAGCAAGGAAATCAATTCAAGATCCCTCCCTCAATGATCAAGTAATTACATAATTATAACATAAATCCTAAATAGTTGACTAAGACAAATCACAAATTATTTCATAATAAGGAGTCAATGATAGAGAATAAATATGCTCAAAAAGAACAAAATGAATCCTTAATTTATCAATGCGCATAAATGTCTCCTATAATGAAACTAATAGTTCTACATGAAAGACAATCAGATAGAGATCAAAACGACACCAAGAATGTCAAATTCAATATTATTCAAGATATGATCAAATGAAGTTCATGGACTATATTGCAATAAAAATAAAGAAATATTTACAATTATACCCTTTGGAAGGTCTTGTTTGCAATTTACCGAAGTTGTTGGCTCTTTTATGCAATTTACCCTAGTAGGGGACTTTTTGTAATTCAAGGACGCTCTGGGGGCGACTATGCAATTTGCCTAGGTCACATGGGGCGTGACCTGGACCTTCTAAGATTCTAAAGAATGTAAGGGACATGGGTGTAATTTGTCCCCTCTCGCACATGACGCGTGCGTGGGGCGTGACAAACTCGGTTGGCGGCTTGGCAAACTGAACTCCACGTGTCGGGTTCTGATCGCTTCAGTAATGTCGAAGCTCGAGGTGCGAATGGTAGCCTCGGAAATGTGATCTAGACCATCGATGAAGGCTTGATCCTATGATTGGAATTTGGGCGTGTACGGATGGTCTGGATCCTCGATGTTCTTGATCGTAGGGCTCCTTGATGAATCTCAGATTTATCACTCTAAAAGTCATTAATTAAGATCAAATCCCCTAAATTTATTAGCATTTCCTCGTTTATTCTGCATAATTAGTATTCATACACGTATAATTAATAATTGCATTTCATCACTCATTTGCATAAAATATGGAGCCAAAAATCTCAACCCAATTGACTAATAAAATGCACTAGCTTCCCTGATTTTTAACTAATTCATGCTAACTCCAAATGACCTGAAACTACCTCCATTGTGTACATATTACTAACAAAATAAATAAAAAATACAAAAAAACTCACTAACCTAAATAAGTGGATCGAAACTCAAAACCTAATTCCAAGATTTCCGAATGAAAATGCTGGTATCTTCCTCATCCAGTGTCTGATTTGATTCTACTCAGTTTTTAACTAATGTACATTCAATTACCTTCAAAACAAGATCAATTTCAAGTGAATCAGAGCTCATATGTGAAAGTTAGGTTTTGGGCCTCTTTTGTACATTTTGTATTATAACAGTTTTTGACCTATTATTTTATGAACATAACTAACTCCTTTTATTTCATTTCTTTTTCATTTATTTTCTTGGATGAAAGTTTTATTAAAATACGTAAAAATCCAAATCCAAAATGAGCTTAAAATCAAAGAAACTAACAAAGTCCGAGTCTTCACTAACTCCCTGTACAAAAGTTGCCTTTTTCGTTTTTTATTTTATTCTTCATTTAAAGAAAATTTGATTAATTTGTAAATAATTATCTTTTATTTTATCATATTTTTTCGGATTTTTATATTATTTAAAAAATGATAAAAAATTATAAAACTAAAAAATTAAGGTGTTCTATGTACATAGAGTTCCCCAAAACTATCACTTTGTGTGAATGATCGATTTTGGCTTTAGTCCCTTCATGAAAGTTGTAGATCTCGTCGAATTGTGAAGAAAATTTTTTGATCTAAGGTCATTTGTTATTTATTTTCGATTTTTCTTTGTATTTTTATTTTCGAATTTTCTGGAGTTAACAAGTGGCATCTCCTGGAGCCGCCACGTGTCACCCATTTTAGCCTTTACTTTCGTTTATTTTTATAAAAAATTAAAATTAATTAATTTAAAAAAATAAAAATAATAAATTAAAAAATAATAAAATGCCACTTGGCATCACTTGGGCCATCCGATCTCGGCCGATCGAACGACCCAAGATGCTTCTTCTTCCTCCTTGTCGCCACAGCTCCCTTTCCCTTTCCAATTCTGGCCGACCCTCGTCGCCGCTAGTCCCCGATCGCCTCCGTGGATCCCATACCCATATCTCCTCTCCTTCCTGTTCGGGCAGCCGCCACCCTCCTAATCCATCAAGATCTCCAATCGTAATGCCGATCACCCAGTCTCCCACACCTTCCTTTTTCAGCCGCGATCCCCAATCAAACCACCGCTACCTTCCTTCTATCTCCCTCCTCCGATCAATCACCAGATCCACTTTCCTCTACTACGTCACCATCGTGTATCTCTCTCCGATCCATCCTCCCTCGTATATCGATCAAATCCAGGTCAAAACCCATCGCCGATCAATCACACCCTCATTTTCTCCAATCATTTCGCCCTCTATTCCTCCTATTTATTGACCCGGGCGCCTCCTCCCTTGATCCTCCGCCGATTGCACATGAGAAAGGCATCGGTGGTGATTGCCCGATACCCTTCTTCCTCGACGAGATCCGAAGACAAGGGGCTTCATCGCAAGCCTCCTTAGGCCCTGCTCCGCTTCGGCCTTCTTCGCGTCGTTGAGCTGCGACTTCATCTTCTCCACATGCATTCCACCACCCCTGCATCATCTTCTCTGAGCTACACCACAACCACCTTCGTGTTGACCCCCACCACTTCCGCCTCTGCATAAGCTCCAAAACACCGCCAGCGATAACCACCTGCATCTGCGCTTCATCTCCAGGAGGTCCTTTGTAGAGCTTACCTGACCGAAGGCCCCGCTTTGCGTGTCTACATCAACGCATACTTCGTCGACAACCACCTTCTGTCGCTTCGCCACCAACAGCCGACCAGAGAGTCTTCTCCGCCACTTCAGCCGCTGTGCATCGGTCGTGCGCCTCCACCGACTTCACGCCTCCGGCTGTCGCAGCTAAGCCTCCACCTTTTCCACCTCCCAGCTACAACCCCTCATCATCGACACCTTCGCTTTCGCTTCCAAGAGCAGGAGGCTCCGATCGGGCTACTTCAACTTCACCGGCCCCGTTGCTCCCCCGCCGAAGGCCTCCAGCCCTCTGCTCATCATCCACCGGTGCTCCACCCCTTCGCCTCCAACAGGAGAGTCTCCTCCGCCTTCGCCACTCCACAAGGAGGCCTGAGGCCCTCCCCACGTGCGCAACACGTGACAGAGGGATCTGTTACAACCCCCCCACACGTGATCTGGAAGTGGAGGTGGAGTTTTTGCATAGAAACTCCTGAAGGCCCCCGTTATCACCTCTAGATCAAGCCACCATAGGGGCACGTGTGCAGAACGCGACCCTCTGGTAATTTTGCAGTTAACCGCCCGAGGTTTAGGTAATTAGTCCCACTTATTGCATTTTCATTTCTATTTAATTATTGTAAATTGCAAACTGACCCTAGAGTTCCCTTTACATTTTGACTACATTATTGCATCATTTTATTTATTAAAAAATTGCACGATGTTTTCTCAATTAATTCTCTACAATTTGTCATGTTTGTGATATTTTTATAATCTATGGTCAACTAATATTTAATATTCTTGTAGAAAATTACATATTTTTCCCACTCTATACGTCCAAATTCATAAGTAGTTAATCATAGCCCAAAAATTGCCAAAAATTTACAGATCTTAGAAATATTTGTATTTTACTTGTGCCAAAAAATAATTGCATTTGCATCATATTTCTCTGTATAAAAATCATTTTTTGCATTGATTTATTTTTAATACGTACAAATCCTTAGATTTTTAGGGATAAAGATTTTTTGTAGATCGCTCACATATGCTAAGTCTTAGATAATTTTAGTTCATTAAAATCAATTGATTTGTTATTTATTAAAATAGATCTCCTCGTTTCACATTGTTTACATTCATTAATTAATTAGATATTCATATTACGTCAGAAAATTCCAAAAAAATTAAAAAGCATTTATTTAATCATAATCAACATCTCGACCAAGTTTCACATTTTTTAGACATCGTTTGAATGTTATTTTATTTTTAGTCCCTAAAATCGGTCGCATTTAAATTTTGCATTTCAAAATTGCATAAAAAATATCAAAAACATTCTGCCTTGAAATCACACACGAAATTTGATAGGCATAATTTTAGGTTGTTCCTTTACCTCCTTGAGTTCGACCTTGGGACTTGCTCAAGTAAAATAAACATAAAATCACTCGAATACATTGAACTAATTAATCATGATTATTTCTTGATTTATTTCGATTACATGCCTAAAACGAGATGACACAATTATATATTTCAAATATAATAATTCACACAAATTAATGTAGGGTTTTCGTGACTCAACAGATGGTGCCGTTGCCGAGGAGGCAAATAGCTTAGATTTTTGTCTAGAAAATTAGTGGTACATTTTCCCGTATTTTCGGGTAGTCTAACCCCTAAATTTTCATTGTATATTTTCTGTATTTTTTTCCTTTTTTCCTTTTCTGCATTTATTTTATTTTTTGTCTTTTATTTTTGATTATTTTTTATGTCACTCTCTTTCACACACTCTCTCTCTCTTATTTTTTCGTGTGAGGTACCCGATGCCTGTGGAACGGTTCTCTCGAGCCAACATAACTTCACCGACCACAAAACCGAAAATAAAATTAAGATCGAGTTGAGTCGTAAGAGAGCGTAGAGTATAGGATTTATTTTATGCAATTTTATTTTTTGTAATTAATTTCTCATTTATAGCAGTGTTCGTTTGGACTCTCACGTGTGTAACAAGAACTCGAACTTTTCCTATGATGTGTCGTGGCCCGTTTCACTCTTCAATGAGGGTGCAGTCTGACTTGAGTGGCTCGTAGGTTAGACCTACACATACATCTATTAGAGCTTCTAGGATTTTATTGATTGTGCTCGCAGAACCTTGGACCATACTTCATTTAATCGAGACACACATTAGATCATTCAATGTAGTAAAAAAATTAACTTAATTCTTCACATCTAATAGAACTTTCTGATAGGTGCGGTTTTGTCGGTTTGCATTAATTTATAATAAATTTTAAATTCTTATATTACATCCCACATGAAGATTGAGAGGAATCACTGTAAGTCTTCTAGCTAAGCATACATCAATGTTTCACGTGCATGGGCTTTTCCTGAATTTCTCCCTCCTCTTTTGTCATGTAAATTTTAAAGGAAATTGTGACTGTACGGTAGACATGCATTTGTGCTCACATAATTTTTTAGTGATCACCTAATTAAAATTGAGACTTCTAAACAAGGTCGACTTTAATTAACTCATAAAATCAAGAATTTTCACGAGGGATCAACCCTGACCTTGGACTCATTTATCTGTCTGAGTGAGCAATAGACGATACTTAAGGCTAGAGCCCAGCTCCGGAATCTTCATTCAGACTACTAATTCTGTATAAAATGATTAGCTACTTTTTAGTGAGGAAATACATGTAGCCGATAAATGGTCCAGATTTCCTTAGCAGAGTGGTGGTCTAAAGGACAATGCATAAGGCTCCATCTTTAAGTAACGGGTAGCCGTTATATGGTCTGTACTTACACCCATACCGGGTGAAAGTAGGTGCAACTAGTCGTAAGATTTGAGCCAGTCTTTAAGAAAATTTCCGACACCTAACAACTCACTAATTTTTTCCAAGGTTGATTTATCACCACTAAAATTGAAAAGATAATTGCCGAACTCTTACAACATCATTGTGTGAGTTGGTGAAACTGGGGTTTGTATTGCATTTGCATTAGTGTGTGTGATAACCGCCCTGCACCCTTGGTTAATTCGATCAGATTAATGTCCAAATTAATCGATATTTGTTCATTGCAGTCAGATACGGGAGGAAATATCAAAAACAACTTAAATTAGATTCGATGTTAATTTCAAGCGGCAGATTTTTTTTACTTGGTGAAGTTCAATGTCGAACTCAGGGAGGCAGCTGTCTCCTTAGGTATATTCGAAGCGAATTTCCAGGCTTTGATTTGCAGAAGAAATATTTTTGGTCTTTTTCGGTTTTTTATGCAGGACACATGCAAAATCAGGCCAGATTATGAGTTAAATCAGAAATATGATCAAATTAATTGCAAAAATTATGAAACTTGGCCAGATTATGAAATAAGATGAAATTAAGCTATATTTTTTAGAATTTTTTGATCCACGGATAATAAAAAATACAGACTTTAATGAAAATGACTAAACCAATTTTAATAATTATAAAACGATGATATTTTTCAGAAACAAACTTAATCCAAATAGTCTAGTTAAGAGCTATCCAAATCAACTTGAATTTCATTAAAACACTTCACGGATGATTAACTAAAAATCGATTAAGGTTTTCACTAAATGTTTTTTCTAAGACAAATTATACATGCAAATGGTGTGATTTTTTGGTATGTTGTAGCATAAACTTATATCTACTAATGTTGATTTTTCATAGATTTTTCGATAAGCAGATAAAGCACAATCAATTAATCAATAAAATGGGCAAAATATTACAATTTTCACCAAATTAATTTCCAATAATATTCTGCAAATCAGAAAAATACAAATAAATACTATAATGGTAGAACAAGAATTATACTACACAATGCAATTTTCAGAATTAAAAATTGATGACAAAATGACAACAAAATAAACGTACAAATGCAAGGGTGTGAATGCAATACAGAGAAAAGAAATATGAGCTGAAATGAGAACAAGGACTTACATGTAATTACTGGAAAACTAGAAATTTTTTTAAGAACTTGCAAAGGGGTGGAAGTGTCCCCTTTGCAAATACCCAATTCTTTAATCCCTGATAGGCCGATAAAACCCCTCTGTTTTTGCATGCAAAACAGGGGAATGGAGATGGAGGAGCTTCACGCACGCACGGGGGCGGTGGCCGGCGCTTTGAGAGGGATGGCGAGCGGATGACGAGGAGGTGGCGCACGGGTCGCGCGGGTGGCGCGGAGGCTGGGATCGCACACGCGCGGCGCGTGCGGACAGGGCGAGCTGGTGGCGTGAGTGGCTCGCTGCGGGGAACGACGAGTAGGGGCGCGAGGTCAAATGGCGGAACGACGGCCGTCGATGGAGGCGTGCTGGAGGCCGCGCAAAGGCGATCGGTGGCAGCGACCATGGGCGGCGCGTTGGGCCGCGGCCGCAGGTGGCTGGACGTGGACAGAGCTGGCTCGCGCGCTGCCCGCGTGGTTGGAGATGAGCCGGCGGCCGCACGCCATGCGCTCCTGCAGCTTGGGGCGGACGGAGGTGAACTGGGCGTGGCCAAGGCACGGCCTGGAGGGCTGGGTGCCCACGAATTGGTGGCGGCGTGCAAGACGTGACGGCTTGATGGCTGGAGGTGGAAGTTTGGCCGACACACGGCCAAGTCGTCTGGCGGAGAAGGCGAGGCGACAGACGGGGCGGAGAGGAGTACCTTCATAAAGAGAAGAGAAGAGCTCGAGCCAAGCTCGGCCGTGGTGGAGGGAAGAAGAAGAAGAGAAGGAGAGGGAGTACGTGGGTGTTCACCAAGTACTCTGTTTCACATGCATTTGTTTAGAGGGTGTAAATATTTGATTAATCGGTTGATGAAAACTCCTCGGAAAATTAAATAAAAATCACCGTTGTGTTTGCCACGTGTGATTTATCTGTTGAAGTGCGATCGGTTTTGCGATTTGGATGATGGAAGATGGAGAAATGATGAGAGAGAAAGGTATGAGGAAGAAGAAGAAGAGAGGAAGAAGGAGATTACCTGTAGATGGAGTCGGATTGCCTGGGGATGGAGAAGATGAGGCTTCTCCTGTCATCGCTCAAGAGTCGGCTAGGCTCGAGCTCGGGCAGTTGCGGTTTGCGGCTGCGGCGGTGGACGGAGGGCCACCGGATCTCGCCTATAGGAGCAGGGTCGTCGCTCACCGTTGGCACTCTCTCCCTTGCTGTCACCAAAGAAGAGATGGAGCTCTCCTCTCCCTCACTGTGAAGATGGCGGATGATCTAGAATGGAGGAGAAGATAGGAATATAAAGAGAGAGAGGAGAGGGAAGTTGGAGAAGGGATGGAGAAGATGGAGGAAGTGGTGATAGTGGTGGCTTGGAGTGGAAGACAAGTAAGGGAAGAGGTAAAAGGGAGATTAAATAAATAAAGTAATAAAATAAAATAGAAGGCTACTAAAAATAAATAAAATAATAATAATAAAATAATAATAAAAATAAATTCGAAAATAATAAAATAAATCCGAAATAAATAAAAAATGGGGTGACATGTGGCGGCTCCAGGAGCTGCCACATGTCGCTCCTATAAAATTCAAAAATTAAATGTAAAGAAAATCAAAAGAAATAACAAAAGGGATTAAATCAAAAAATGGTCAACACAAAAGTTGCTCGTCTCGACGAGATCTACAACTTTTGTGAAGGGCCAAAAATTAAATGAAATCATCTGTAAAAAATGTATTTTTGGGTGGTACCTTATAGATATAAAATACCGCATTTTATCTTTTGTATTTTTTTTGTCATTTTTAGAAGAGAGAAAAATCAAAATAAAAATAGAGAAAATATGAGAAGAATATTTACAACTTAATCTATTTTTTTTGGATTTTTAATAATTAATAAAATGAAATGATAAAATACAGGGGCAAAACGGTCAATTTGTACAATATACAAAAGGGGCCCAAAACCCAAGTTTTGCATACGAGCTCCGATTTTAGTGAAATTGGTCTTGTTTCGAAGGTCTTTGAATGTATATTACTTTAAAGGTGAGTAGACCTTATTCGGAGGTTGTATGAGAGGGATATATCCGTTTTAAGGCTCCTAGTTTCAAACTTGGATTGGGGTTTTATTGGTCAATTTTACAAGTTGGTATTTTTTTGATATTTTTTCTTTATTAGTAATAGTAATATATACACTATAGAGTTGGTTTTATTGGATTCAGAGTTAGTATAAACTATATACTAATAAGCTATTTTAACTAATATACAAGTGAATATTTACAAGTGAATTTGGCTTCTTATTTAATGCAAGTATGAATGCTAAAATGCAGATATTATGCTTGCATGCATGAATGCTATTTATGCATTATAAAAGGGAAATATGCCTCTATTTACTCGGGAACAAGGCTCTATTTTTAACTTTTGGAGTGATGAATCACAGATTCATCAACCCCCTATACTTAAACCTTGCTCATCCCCGAGCAACTAAATGAAATGCAAGAGTGAAATGATTTTGGGTTCCATAGCAAAGTCATGAACAAAAGTTGAAAATGGAGCTTTACTCGACCTTTGGATTAATTGTGTGGCGGAACCTTATTTGGACCTGAACTTAAGACCTAATAGACTTCAAGTTCCACAAGTCTTCTATTCAAGACTCCTCAATAGTCAAGTCAGAACAAATCCTCAAACGCAAATTTCTGATGACTATGATTCTTACTTGTACTGTGTAAGTGAGATATAGCTCTCCACATCAGAAATGCTCAGAATCAGCCTCCTCTAACAAGGTAACTCAAATAACCCGGTCCAGTGACTCTTTCCTCAAGGAGCGGGGTATTCCCTTCTAAGTTCAAGTGTGACCAGCTCAATAGGAGGGGGTGGAGCAAAGAATGGACGGTAGCCAGTGTAGCTACCCATCCCAGGATGCCTGACCAGTGTAGCCAAGTCATCCAGCTGCATTTTCTTTGCTAATATACATACTCCAACAGGTTTTTTTTCTTTTTCTTTTTTTGGACCTGTCTGATTTTTTTGGAGTTCTCGTATTTTTTTTTCTTTTTTTTGAACTATATACAAGGTGCAGCATGTACATCAGGAGTTTTTCCTCTTGAGCCAGTAGAATATTCCTCTTTTGAAGCATTATTGCAACCCACAACATCCCTTCCTTAGATGTCAACACCACCAGACTAGGTTGAGATGCACTACCCTCCCTAGAGGAGGACGGATGTTTCCACCCATGTGCTACTCCAAGCTAAAGGATTCTACCTCCTCACCACCTCATCAATGAAGAGCTACGTGCATAGTGCTTGTCCAAGTTAGGTCATTATCTAAAAGAATCATGCGTGTGCACGAGATATTCTACTTAGACTAATCAAGATGACATGTGAACATAGACTTGCGGACTCGAAGATTTAAGCCACTTGACCTGAGAAATCTTAACTCCAGTTCCTATAAGGTTCCTCTGAAATTAGGTGGATTAAGGTCAAATCAAGTCCATCCTCAATATCTACTCATAACTTGGTTCAGAACCCACTAACTTTTCACTTTGCATATGCAAAGTATGCAGATGAGATGAGATGTCATGCTATGAAAATGCAAGACTCTTTTTCTTTTAGATGCATAGATGATATGCAAGATTAAATAAGAAGCATAAATTTTGTTTTGTTTTGTTTTTTGTTTTCAAAACTTTGTTATACCTCCTATGTTACAACAATTTACTAGAGTTTTATAAGTATTATACAAATTATACAAGTGTTATACAATATACAAGTATACAAAATTTTTTTTTTCAATTTTTACAAAAATTTTACAAGTATTATACAACAAGTAAATTTTTTTTTCAATTTTTACCCACCCGTAATTATTGCAAAAATATATACAAAAGTACGCGAAAATACGCGAAAGTACGAGCTATGGGTAAAGTATATATGTAATATATACACACCCCCCTATACTTAGCGTGTGCTATGTCCTCAGAGCATGAAAAGCGAGGAAAAAGACATAGCTCGTGCTAAGCGTAGACGAGCTAAAATAACAAAAAAGTATAGAAGTCGCTCTGCCCCCTATACTTAGGCTCTGGCAGCCTAAGTGTAGAAGAAGATAAAAAATGGGGCAGGCGAGGGTAAGAGGGAAATGGAGGAATATATACACGACGGACATCGGTCCCCCCTATACTTAGGCTTTGGTCAGCCTAAGTATAGGACAAGAGTGAGTGTGAGAACCGATGATATCTAGAAAATATACATCGAATGATGAAGAGACTCGGGTCACTCTCCCCCTATACTTAGGATCTGATCATCCTAATTATAGCCGAAAAATGAAATGATATGGAGCCGGGGTGAGTTATTCGAATCATTGGGGAGGGAGGGGAAATATATACAAGGAGAATTGAGAATATACATGGATCAAGAAGGTTTGTGACGTACCTTCTTGCGGACGCGAGGAGGTGGATAATATACATATGTGTCGCTGTCGGAATCGTCCTCAGATGAATAATAGTGAGGTGTAGGGATCATCCAACGAGGGTCGACACACGTCTGCTTGCCTAGATAAGGCTTGAGAACAGCCGAACTGAGCTCACTCATATAAATCACCTTATCCAGACCAGATGAGGACTCATTAGAAAATTTCTTCTCCGGTGTGTTGAAGGAAACTTTCTTAGTCGGTTTTCTAGAACCTGAATCATTGAGAGGGAGATGAGAGCGACGCGCCTTGAGAGGTTCGGGGGAACATCTCGAGGAATCAATTCTCGACTTCCTCTCACTAGATAGCCGACTAGAAGAAGGAGCAACCGTGTTTTTATATGGAGTCAATTTAGTCTTGGTTGTTTCCTTTGAAGGTCTAGGGTGTGGCGCGGTGCTGACCATGGGTTCCTCATCAGACAAGTTACCATATAGATTGGAATATTCCTGAAGGGTCAGCACGCGTCTCGAGAAAGTGCTAGTGATCTCAGTTGGCTTGGCATTGTTAGGCTCTTGTGTGGGATCACCGAAATGATCAAGGCAATCCACAAAGGTTGTGTCCGACTCAATGTTAGCTTCTGGTCGTGAGTCCTCCTTAGAAGCTGTCACGGTGGTGGTGCAAGCAGTTGATGAAGTGGAGGTGTGGGGAGTCTCTGATCTAACGGCCGTCCGGACAATCGGTCTCTCATGTGTAGCAGAGAGGTGGGACTCATCTACCTTTCGATGGTCACGACTTTCAGCGGATGTGCGGGTCACCTTAGAGTAAAGTGTATCAAAGAATGAGTGAGGTCGAAGCTCTCCCAATGCTGTAAAATTGATTTCCCGAGTCTCGCAATCTATAGTCGCCTTAGTCAAGGCTAAGAACGGCTTCCCGAGAATAATCGGAGACTGGCAAAACTCTCCTCGGTGCTCAATGTCAATGATCGTGAAGTTCACCTGAAGTAGAGCACCTTGGAAAGTAACGATGACTGTAATATTTCCTCTCGACCGTTTGATGGATCGATCAGCCAGCTGAACGCTCTCTCTCGACTTCCTAAGTGGCCTGAGTTTGAGCTTGTCAAACACACAGGTCGGGAGGATATTTATTGGTGAGTCATCATCGATTCTTGCATGGGTAAAGATGGTGTCCTTGATTTCACATTCAACTCGGGGCAACCGCTTCACTCTGTGGCTTTTGGTCTTTCTCCCCATCACCAAGGAGGTGGCCATAGACACTATGTGTCTTTCAGTCCTTGTCCTCTTATTGCCCGACCTCTTGGGCATCAATTTACTTCTCACAAATCGTTTGAGGTCGGGGAAGTGATCTATGACCTTTATTAATGGAAGTTTGAATATCAATGAGCAGGGGCGCGCGGTCAAATGGGGGAACGACGGCCGTCGATGGAGGCGTGCTGGATGCAGCGCAAAGGTGATCGGTGGCAGCGGTCGTGGGCGGTGCGTTGGGCCGCGGTCGCAGGTGGCTGACGTGGACAGAGCTAGCTCGCGCGCTGCTCGCATGGTTGGAGATGAGCCGGCGGCCGCGCGCCACGCGCTCCTGCGGCTTGGGGCGGACGGAGGTAAACTGGGCGTGGCCAAGGCACGACCTGGAGGGCTGGGTGCCCACGAATTGGTGGCGGCGCGCAAGACGTGACAACTTGATGGTTGGAGGTGGAAGTTTGGCCGACACACGGCCAAGTCGTCTGGCGAAGAAGGCGAGGCGACAGACGGGGCGGAGAGGAGTACCTGCAATGAAGAGAAGAGCTCGAGCCAAGCTCGGCCGTGGTGGAGGGAAGAAGAAGAAGAGAAGGAGAGGGAGTACATGGGGGGTTCACCAAGTACTCTGTTTCACATGCATTTGTTTAGAGGGTGTAAATAATTGATTAATTGGTTGATGAAAACTCCTCGAAAAATTAAATAAAAATCACCGTTGCGTTCGTAACGTGTGATTTATCCGTTGAAGTGCGATCGGTTTTGCGATTTGGATGATTGTTAACTCGGCTTTTGCGAGGGTCAAAATAGTCCGCACAAGGCGGGACTACAGTGTCGCTAAGCGACCGCTCACGAAACCCGAATTAATCAACAATTAACCCACGACAAATATATCAAGCAATGAGAGTAAATGTGTGGAGTTAAAATTTATTATAACTCTACAACAAGATGTGTATAGTGCAAGTATGTGTAGAGGTCGAACACAGGGAGCAGAAAGGCTAGATCGGGGCAAAATTGCACAAAAGTGTACTTGAGTGTGAATGTGGTCAAGTGTCTACCTATGCTAATTTTTTTGTGGGTTTTAAATTTTATATTTTTTTATTTAATTTTTAATTTTATATTTTTGTATTTTGATTTTTAATTTGCTGATTTTATATTTTCTTTTTATATTTTATATTTTTTATTCTCTTTTTCAATATTGGAAGATAAGGACAATGTAATAAAAGGGAAGCTAGAGTATTTATAAAAATAGATAAAAATACTCAAAAATAAGCAAATAAAGTCTTTTTGGTCTTTTTACACTTTTTTACTGTTTTGTGATTTTTGGGTAATTTTTAGAATGTTTTTGGTATTTTTAATTAGCAAAATAAAGAAAACAGTGGCAAAAATGCAAGGCTGAAACTAAAATGGAGAGATAAAAAGGAAATCAGTAGCAAAAATTCTCCAACTCAATTTTCAATGAAAGATAATGAAATAAGGAAAATTTAGGCACAAAGTTTGTATTTTTAGGGATTTTGTAGAATTTTTAATATTTTTATAAAGGTTTTCAGAGTTTTGTAATTTTTTGGAGTTTTCTTTTATAATTTTTAATGATTTTTGGCTGGGAGTTAAAACAAACTAAAAGGCACAAAATATATTTTTTTGGGATTTTTCTGAGGGGTTTTTATATTTTTTTGGTATTTCATAAGCTAGACAGTGCTGAAAATAGATGTTTTTGATTTTTAATAAATATAAAATTAAAATAAAATCAAAAACTAATCTGATAGCGTGGAAGAACACATGCACAGGAGCTTAAGTTCAAAATTTGAGAATTTTTGGATTTAGAATGAGCCTTCAAATAAATGCTACAAGCAAGCAAAAAGTGAAAGGCCTGGCAGGGGTGGTTGCGCAAATAGTCAGGAGTCCAGGGGTCTCAGCGCAAATGTCCAAAAAGATTATACTTAAACAAACAAGTTACTGGGCTACATATGCAGTCATAAAAGCATGAGGTCGTTATCGCAAAAAGACCGCCCACGCACGTGCTAAGCACGCGCCTGGGGAGGGCTTGTTTGCAATAATCACAACTAGGGGGGGTTTATGCAAAACACCAGCAATATTTGAACTGACAGCAAAAGTTTAAGTATTAAACTAAATATGAGAAAATCCCCGGGAGGTCTTTGCAAAAACGCCAGGGCCCCGTGCGAAGCACGCGACCTGGCGGGGGCTCTAGAGTAATTACTCGATTCCCGGGGGGCGTTATGTAAATGCTACAACAGCTGTAAAGAGTAGATCAGAGTTTGATAGTTAAATAACAATTACAAAAAGGGCATGGGTCAGGTTTGCAAAATACCCAAGCAGGAGACGAATCCGATGGCGGTGCGGCCTTTACTTATACACGTGGCGCGTTCTGGGGCCGCGATACCCCTTGGCGTCCGACGGTCCAGATTAGATGGCATTGAATGATCAAACGGTGCTGCTCCTCGCCAATCGGACGGCGGCTGTAGCTTGGCAAGAACGAGAGAGGATCTACGGCTCCGAGACACGAACGAAGATCAGCTGAAGAACACGGCCTGGAAGAATTTTGACCTCAAAAATCTCGATGCTCGGAGGCGTAACTTCCTCTCCAATGAAGCCGCGAGCGACCTGGAATACTCCCCTGATGATTGGCAGCCCAAAATAGTGGAAAAGACGCTGGAGGGCCACCGCGGCATGTGCGGGCTGGGGCTGCTCCCAGGAGATCCGGCAGGGACAAAATTCGACCCCGCTGGGGTCGTTGGCCACCAGGACCTGCAATATGGTTAGCACAGTCAAGAATAAGGGAACCTGGGGCTTCCTGCGATGGTGGATATGAATAAAGGCGGTCGGGTGGAAGGTTTGCCGGAGCAGCACTCCGGCGAGTAGGTGTGGATGGTCTTGAAGCTTAAAATACAGATTAAACTACTTAATAAAACTATATATAAAAAGCCTAATCCTACAGGTAGTAAAAAAAACGAAGAAACTTGGATAGAAACACCTCGACTGGTCATGAAAACCAGGAGAAGGACCTCGACGGCCAAGCGTGGCCGGAGGTGGGGGAAGCTCCTCCGCCGCCCTCGACCGAGCTCCGCGCAAGGGCTGGAGGAAGCCTGTCACTCTCCCCGTCCAGAGCCCAGCAGCTAGAGCTTGAATCAAGGGTTCAAAAGGGTTCAAAGGCAAGAGGAAGGATGGGGTCGGTTTTGAAAACATGGCTGAGAGGGCTCAAAGATCGATGGAGATCTAGCGAATACGGAAGATTTAGGAAGATCTACAAGGTTGGCGAAAATCACGGATGAATAGTGAACAAATGTCATGAAGGGTCAACTCTTCCTCGAGCAACGCATCATGGTGAAAAAAATCGAGGAAAAGTGTCCGAGCATGTGAACGTGTCAGAATGAGAGGGGTGGTCGACGTGCAGTTGACGAATGGGCAAAAAGAACTTGAAGTATCTCGCAAACCGATGGGTGAATCGACGATGTAAGACATGGCCGTGTGAGCCTAGTGTGCTGGCAACAAATGTCAAGAAGGTTCCTAGGCGTGATGGTGAAAGATACGAGCGGGAAAATTCCGAGAAGGAGGGTAAAAACTATGGTCCAGCAGTCCCAGACCTGGGGTCATGGAGTTGACCCCCGGTCAACGGATGGCGTGGCCTGATTGGGCCACGTCATCCGCAAAAAGACAAAATTTAAATAAAAGTTTAGTAAATTAGATTAAAAATAATAAATGATTTAATTAATTTTAGGTTATTAAATAAAAAGTGTTTATAATTTTATAAAGTATTTAATTCCGATTTTTAATTATTTTTATGATATATATTTTTACAAGTTGCTTTTATACCCCTATATAGGTATATTATCTATATATTGTATCCTTTTATTTTTATTTTGTATATTTTGATTTTATTATTTTTGTTTATTATTTTCTAAAATTATAAAATACTTTTATCTACACAAGTATATTTTTATTTAATTTTTCTAATATGTTTTGTATATTTAATAAAAGTATATGTTGTATAGGTATACACATAGGTATTGTATCTATGTATTTATTTACAAGTATTTTTATTTTTGTTTTTATTCCAATTTTAATGCACATATATATTGTAAGTAATATTTACAACATTATAAAAATATAAAAATGAATAAATAATGAATAAAGAATAAATTGAATATTTTAATCTGTACAATGTGCAATGAGGGTCCAAAAGTCAACTTTCAAACCGTAGCTCCGCCAAATGCGAGACCACCACCATTAATTAGCTTATTTTCTTCTATATACAATTAAAGGTGAGTACGCTGCATTTGGAGTTTTTATTTGTGAGATACGGGTCTGGGAAGTTGGGATTCTGGATTTTTATTCAGACCATAACTTTTTATCTGTACATTATTTTTATGTGAAATCAATTTTGTATTTTTCTTTATCAAATTATCTACAACTTTCATGTACAAAGTTTCTTTATTTGATGCACAAAAAGTGGAACCAAAAAAAGGTCCCAAAATGAATAAAGAATGAATAAAATGTAAGGTATTTTTATTGTATTTTACCCTTATCTCCCCCTACTTTATTCCTTGTCGACCTATTCATCGAGATGCCTAGGCCTCGGGGTTTCGGGTCATAAAATATTTACAATATTTTGTTCTTTTTCTTTTCTTTTCTTTATTATATAATTTTGGCTTTAAAAACCGCATTTTATACAATATTTACACACATATACATGAATGCTAAAATGCATGAATTAGGCCTATTTACACGCATTTCCTAGGGTTTTTAAGGCCAAAATGATAGAATAAAGATATTGAAACGTGGATTCATCAATGATGGAAGCTGGAGAAATGATGAGAGAGAAAGGTATGAGGAAGAAGAAGAAGAGAGGAAGAAGGAGATTACCTGTAGATGGAGTCGGATTGCCTGGGGATGGAGAAGATGAGGCTTCTCCTGTCGTCGCTGAAGAGTCGGCAAGGCTCGAGCTCGGGAAGCTGCAGTTTGCGGCTGCGGCGGTGGACGGAGGGCCACCGGATCTCGCCTATAGGAGCAGGGTCGTCGCTCACCGTTGGCACTCTCTCCCTTGCTGTCACCAAAGAAGGAATGGAGCTCTCCTCTCCCTCACTGTGAAGATGGCGGATGATCTAGAATGGAGGAGAAGATAGGAATATAAAGAGAGAGGAGAGGGAAGTTGGAGAAGGGATGGAGAAGATGGAGGAAGTGGTGATAGTGGTGGCTTGGAGTGGAAGGCAAGTAAGGGAAGAGGTAAAAGGGAGATTAAATAAATAAAGTAATAAAATAAAATAGAAGGCTACTAAAAATAATTAAAATAATAATAATAAAATAATAATAAAAATAAATCCGAAAATAATAAAATAAATCTGAAAATAAAAAAATGGGGTGACATGTGGCGACTCCAGGAGCTGCCACATGTCGCTCCTATAAAATTCAAAAATTAAATGTAAAGAAAATCAAAAGAAATAACAAAAGGGATTAAATCATAAAATGGTCAACATGAAAGTTGCTCGTCTCGACAAGATCTACAAATTTTGTGAAGGGCCGAAAATTAAATGAAATCATCTGTAAAAAATGTATTTTTGGGTGGTACCTTATAGATATAAAATACCACATTTTATCTTTTGTGATTTTTTTTGTCATTTTTAGAAGAGAGAAAAATCAAAATAAAAATAGAGAAAATATGAGAAGAATATTTACAACTTAATCTATTTTTTTGGATTTTTAATAATTAAAAAAATGAAATGGTAAAATACAGGGGCAAAACGGTCAATTTGTACATTATACAAAAGGGGCCCAAAACCCAAGTTTTGCATACGAGCTCCAATTTTAGTGAAATTGGTCTTGTTTCGAAGGTCTTTGAATGTATATTACTTTAAAGGTGAGTAGACCTTATTCGGAGGTTGTATGAGAGAGATATGCGCGTTTTAAGGCTCATAGTTTCAAACTTGGATTGGGGTTTTATTCGTCAATTTTACAAGTTGGTATTTTTTGATATTTTTTCTTTATTAGTAATAGTAATATATACACTATAGACTTGGTTTTATTGGATTCAGATTTAGTATAAACTATATACAAATAAGCTATTTTAACTAATATACAAGTGAATATTTACAAGTGAATTTGGCTTCTTATTTAATGCAAGTATGAATGCTAAAATGCAGATATTATGCTTGCATGTATGAATGCTATTTATGCATTATAAAGGGAAATATGCCTCTATTTACTCGGGAACAAGGCTCTATTTTTAACTTTTGGAGTGATGAATCACAGATTCATCAGTGCGTAAACTGAATTCAAAGATCAAAAACCGCACACTTTTGCCATCACTCTCCCTCTTGATTTAAAAATTTAGGTCTTCTCTGTTGAGTATCCCATGCACTTGAACATTCTCAACCAAGATCCATTATGATGACTCATCCACCTTTAAAAATAACGGGGCATTAGTCCGATTCTCCATTAGATATGTACTAAGAAAATAAATTTGTCTCAGTCAAACCCAAATCATCTAAACCATCTTCCATAAAGAATCCTTCTACATTTGTGGGAAACTCTCACCCTCAGATGAATTCAGCCCACTCAATTAATTCTAATCCATTCTACTCGAATCATCCGATCAAATTCAACATAGCCTATATTTCCCACCTCTACCACCTGAGACCACACATGATCAATTGCCATCCTGGACCGAACCATCTTATTCCTGATTTCTCACCGAAACTCAAGAACCATTTATAGATCAAATCACTTTTGAGACACATGACTGGACGAGACACCAAACCCAACCGCCTCCATTCTTTCCTCACGATCTTGTTGGGACAGGTCCACAATTCACAGAAATACATTCGGACTGGATCTTAGGAAATATTATGATGGCCCTATCAAATCACAATGAGAGGTCCACACCTAATGATCAACCATATTGGATTGACCCTAACGATCAAATCTCTATTGACCAATCAGAATACCACTCTTTCGGATAACCCACACATACGTAGGACCAAACTGATGATATCGACACATATGAACCATGTACGACTCCATTGCTTGGGGACATGATCAATCATGACCATGGAAGTAGACTATACTCAAACCAGCATTGCATGCCCGAGTCACAGTATGCTGAGTATGAGACCTATAGATTCAAACAAAATCCTCCCACTAAGCAAACTCCTTCCATGATTTTTGAGGAGAAATTTTCAAAAAATAACAATTATATACTGGACATTCCAAGAGAATATCTCCCCATCTCATACAGAAAAAATGGAAGATGAAATGACTGTATCTCAAATTCTAAAACGAGAACCCACACAGACTGCTCCAATTATTGAACATGAAAAGTTTTTGGAGGATGCCATTTTGAGGATTACTAAGAGATATGAATTGATGAGAATAAATTTAGAAAGTTCACTGACCGACTAATTTCATTCTACTGTAGCTCGGGTATAAAAATGGATGATGAAAAGATTGGATCTCCTGTTGAAAGCCCTGAGGATATTCAGAAACCCATAGAATATGTTCAACCTAAGGACGACTTAGATAGTGACACCTCTGCATATTACTCCCTAGGGATTACTTTGATTCTGACTCTTACTCGGCGAATCAAAACATTTCATCATCTACGGAAAGCACCACGCCACAACACCACACACAAATACCAAAAAATTGAAATATTTTAAAACACTCAAAAAAATCGAAAAAATAGAAAATTCATAAAAATTGAAAGTGAGGAGGATTTGAAGAATTTGGATCCTGCTCTAAGGGAAGCATTGGATAGAAGATTGATTGTTGAACTTCCCTTGATACAGGCCATTGAACACTTCCCCGACCTTAAAGGATTTGTAATGAGCAAATTAATGATGAAAAAGTCGGGCAGGACAAGAACAAAGATTGAAAGACATATATTGTCAATGGCCACCTCCTTAATGTTGAGAAGAAAGACCAAGACCCGCAGAGTGAAGCGGTTGCCCAGATTTGACTGTGGAATCAAAGACACAATATTTACCCATGCTCGAATCGATGACGACTCACCAATCAATATCCTGCCGACCTCTGTATTTGACAATTTCAAACTCTGACCTATTAGGAAGATAAGAGAGATCGTTCAACTGGCTGATCGATCGACAAAGGAGCTGAGAGGAACAATTTCAGTCGTAATTACATTCAAAGGTGCTCCGCTTAAGGTGGACTTCACGATCATGGATTTTGAGCATCAAGGAGAATTCACCTGGTCTCTGATCATTCTCGGAAAGCCATTCTTGGCATTGACTAAGGCAATTATTTAGGACTCGGGACATCAATTTTACAGCATTGGGAGCACTTCGATCTCACCAGTCTTTGAGGAAACACAATATTCTAAGACAACCCACGAAGCTGTCAACAACCGTAACCATTAAGCGATAGATGATCCCTACCCCGTTGCTACACCTGAGATAACAACTGATGAGGAGACTATTGGTTCAGAGACTCATCCCATCATCCCATTCCCTGTTGCTTTGACCTTAACCAATATACATGATTGTTGCCATGTCTTTAATGATTATGATGAGTGATGAACAAGAAGAATAGAGGGTCGTACGGTTTCACAAGGTGAAACATCAATCGGTGTATTGACCACTCTAAAATCCCCAGTTAATCAACAATTAATCCAAAATATC
Source organism: Ottelia alismoides (assembly GCA_037367405.1). Taxonomy (NCBI): domain Eukaryota; kingdom Viridiplantae; phylum Streptophyta; class Magnoliopsida; order Alismatales; family Hydrocharitaceae; genus Ottelia; species Ottelia alismoides. The sequence goes on from JAZKJV010004609.1 coordinate 132,484, forward strand.
AATAAAGTCATGAATAACAAAAAATGTGAGGTTAAATTTTATTACTCTCTACCAAAAGATGCATAGTAATTAAGCATGTAGAGGTCGAACCACAGAGAGCAAACTGGTAGCCCACGGTTATTAATCTACAACACTGTCATTTATCATGTATGTACATATATCTTTTTGTGGGTTTTTAATTTTATATATTTTTAATTTTATTTTTGTTTTATATTTTTGTAGTTTGTATTTTGTATTTTTTATATCCTTTTTATATTTTTTAGATTTTTATATTTCTTATTTTTTTTTAAATACATATATATGAGATATGAGGATATATATATGCATATAGAATAATATATTTATAAATACTAGTAAATATTAATAAAATTCAAAATAAAATTGTTTTTGTGTTTTATATGCCTTTCTAATGTTTTTTATATTTTTTTGGAATTTTTGCTAATTTTTATGTATTTTTAAATTCCAAAATAAGGGATTAAATAAATAGTCCGAAATTGATTTGAATAATAAAAATAGTAAATAAGGTCCAAAATTACTCATAATCAATTTTAATAAATAAATATTTATATAAAGAAAATTATAAGAAAGAAAACAATATTTTTGGATTTTTTAATGATTTTTTAGATTTTTATAAAGATTTTGGGCTTTTTCAATTTATAAGCCTTTTCTTTTTCCATATTTAGTGATTTTTGGAATGTAATTAAAATATGATAAAATATACTATATTTATTTTTTTTGGAATTTTTAGACACGTTTTTGCATTTTTTGTATTTTCTAAGCTAAACAGAACGAAAATAGGCTCCTTTTGATTTTTCATAAATGATTAAAATGCACAAAAATGCAAGTTAAAATATGGGAGTGCATGTACATGGCATGATACATTTAATCCTATTTTTGCGTTTTTTAGGAGCATGGTAGCTATTTATAAAAATTAGATGAAATTCACAAAAATACATGTCCTAGCAAGGGCGTATTTGCAATTAAAATAAACATTAGTGGGGTCCACAGTGCAATTTCGCCAAAAATATACAACATACTTTAATTTTTATTTTACTAATAAACAATTACAAAATGCTAGGGGCCTGTATGAAATTTCGCCACCTCACATGGGACAGCACGTAAGGTGACGTGGAATGAACCCGAATGCAGATTACAGAAATACAGGGGCCAACATGTAAAATTTTTAATTTATATTAAATGTTATATTTCATTTACAGGACTAGACATTAAATTTACAAAAAAGCGGGGCAAAAGATGAAATTTATCCCTTTATTCTGTGCTATTAAACGACACAGAAATTTTCACTAGATACGTGCTCGCTTCACATCGCACAATGGCGCTTCGGCCTTGGACGGCTGGTATTAGATCGAGCAGGACGATCTAGCAGTTGTGATGCGGCTCATCCAACATCTGCTGGAACACCTGGAGGAGTGACCCAATCTGATGACTCTGAAGATGCTCGGAAGAACAGGGAAGAACCCTACGCCTCCCGATCTTCGATCCGGTGTAGCTTCCATCATTGACAACCCGGGTTGCTTGCAGGGGGCGCAAAACATCGTCCAAGCTCCTCCGCCTCTAATGATGGCTTCAGGAGGTACGCCAGAGCCCCGGTGATGGCTAGCGAGCTCAGGAAAATAGAGGGCTCCAGGTATCTCCGGTCTAGTCAGATTCGACCCCCTCAGGGGTCCTTTGGCTGCCAATACCTGTGAATGAGATCTAGCAACAAAATACAAGGGGGATGGAGCTTTATTGGGTGGAATAGATGGATGATGAAGGGTGGAGGAGGCCTCAAAGAAAGATGACGGAGGTGGAGACCCAATCTCTAGATCCACGATGGATATGGGGGTATGAAGTTGCCTGGGTTGTTGGGAAACAGAAGAGGAAGAAGATGGGGTGGTCACGGGGATCTGAGACATCGACTTTAACGACGAATCATGGTTGGAGCAGAGAGCTCCAACTATAGAAGATCTCGAACCTACTCTACTCTAGTGATACACATGCTAAACTAATGACTGGAGCAACAAGGCCAAGAAAAAATCAACCTAAAAATACGTAAAAGATGCAGCTCTTATACATGAGAGAGCTCAGGGATCCGGGCGGCCTGCGACGAACGTGGGTGCACCTCTAACCTCCTGGAGCTCCGCCCGACCACACAAATACCCCTCCTGTCATGAGAAGACCCACTAGAATAGAGGTGATGGTTCCTAGACTCGAAATGGTGACCAAACTTGGAAGGAAGATCGAAGACTCGTATTTATAAACATTCTGGGATACCCTTATTGACCAATCGATTGAAAGAAATTGGGCGCATATACAAGGGATCTATGTGTAAGCCGTGTATCATGATTGATCTGGGAACGAATCTCATGAAGGGATCGGGGATGTTTGATCGAGGGATCAAGCGGAAAAAATGGCGGAAAACGCGGGAGAAGACGGATCTGATAGGAGCATGCGCTTGGAGGGATAGCTGAACGGAGGTCAGCTATCAGCGTGCTACGATTGGTCCTTGTCAGCGCTAAAAGACAAAACAGGCTGACTCCTAATAAATGATTTTATTAATTTTTGCTTATAAAATAAAAAATATGTATTATTTAATGTAGTATTTTAATATGATTTTTATTTATTTTTGGTGTTATTTGTTAGTAGTTGGATTTTAAGGTTATAATTATAGGTATATTTACCTATATTTTGACTATTTTTTTATTTTATATATTTTATTTTATTATTTTATTCTTTTATGTAAAAACTAAGATTCCTTCGTATAGTCTCTTTCCAGCACTTCTTGGGCCTTCCTCGCCCTCTCTTAGCCGGCTCAATATCCCCACAATCGCATTTCCTAATTGGTGCATTCGTTGATCTTCTTTGCAAATGACCAAACCATCTTAAGCAGTTTTCTCGCATCTTATCCTCGATCGGTGCTACACAACCTTTCTTTCTAATTGCATCATTCTGAATCCTATCTTTCCATGTGTGTCCACATATCCACCTTAGCATTTTCATTTCTGCTACAACCATTCTCTGCACATGTCTATGGTTCATAGGCCAACATTTAGATCCATAGAGCATAGCGTGTCTCACTGCCGCTTTGTAAAAGTTTCCTTTAGTTTTAAAGGAATTTTCTTATCACAGAGAACAACAGAGGCTCCTCTCCACTTTAGCCAGCCTGCATTTATTTTTATTAGTAAGATCTCCATCAATTTCCCCATCCTGTTGCAAAATAGATCCCAGATATCTAAAAGAATATCTCTTCTGAATGTTATTGTCACCAATCTTCACCTCATTTCCTTCACCATTGCTTCCATCAAAGGTTAACTCCATATATTCCATCTTAGCCCTACTTATATGAAATCCTTTAGTCTCCAATACATGTCTCCAGACCTCAAGCTTCTCATTTACTCCATCTCTAGTCTCGCCAATAAACACAATATCATTAGCAAATAACATACACCAAGGTAACTCATCCTGAATGTGACTTGCCAACTCGTCCATAATCAAAGTGAAATAAATGGACTCAAAGCCGAACCTTGAGGTAAACCAATGTTGATGTCAAAATAGTCAGTCTTCCCAGACGGGGTCTTTACACAAGATAAAGCCCTATCATACATGTCCTTTATGAGTACCTGTCCTATACATTAACCTCATAAAGGACATGTATGATAGGGCTTTATCTTGTGTAAGGACCCCGTATGGAATACTGATTGTTTTGACATCAACATTGGTTTACATTAAGGTTCAACTTTGAATCCATTTCTTTTTGCTTTGATTATGGACGAGTTGACAAGTCACATTCAGGATGAGTTACCTTGGTGTATGTTATTTGTTGATGATATTGTGTTGATTGACGAGACTAGAGATGGAGTAAATGAGAAGCTTGAGGTCTGGAGGCATGCATTGTAGACTAAAGGATTTCCATATAAGTAGGGATAAGATGGAATATATGGAGTGCACCTTTGATGGAAGCAATGGTGAAGGAATTGAGGTGAAGATTGGTGACAATAACATTCAGAAGAGAGACTCTTTTAGATATTTAGGATCTATTTTACAACATGATGGGGAAATTGATGGAGATGTTACTAATAGAATAAATGCAGGTTGGCTAAAGTGGAGAGGAACCGCTGTTGTTCTCTGTGATAAGAAAATTCCTTTAAAAATTAAAGGAAAGTTTTACAAAGCAACCATTAGACCTGCTATGCTCTATGGATCTGAATGTTGGCCTGCGAACCATAGACACGTGCAGAGAATGGCTGTAACAGAATTGAAAATGCTAAGGTGGATGTATGGACACACATGTAAAGATCCGATTCGGAATGATGCAATCAGAAAGAAAGTTGGTGCAGCTATGATCGAGGATAAGATGTGAGAAAACTACTTAAGATCGTTTGGTCATTCGTAAAGAAGATCAACGGATGCACCAGTTAGGAGATGCGAGGGTTGGGATGTTGAGTCGGCTAAGAGAGGGCGAGGAAGGCCCAAGAAGTGATGGAAAGAGACTATACGAAGGGATCATAGTTTTTGGATATAAGCCCAAGATTGACCCAAGATTAGATCTGAATGGAGGCGAAGAATCCATGTAGCTGACCCTACTTAATAGTGGGAAAAGTCTTTGTTGTTGTTGTATTATTTTATTTTATATATTTATATCTTATTTTTATATACATAAATATATTTTTATCAGATTTTTGTGATGTTTTTTTGTATATTTAAATAAATAGATATATACAATATGTAGGTATATATACAGGTGTTATACCTATGTATATAGCTATATTATTTATTTTAAATTATTTCTTTTGATTTTTTTATATTTTATTTTAATAGAATACATATAATATATACAGTAGTATAAAAATATAAATGAATAAAGAATATTTTCCCATTTTTTATATACTTCTATTCTTGTAGGTATTTTGCCTATATATTTATGTAGACTTATTTTATTTTGTATTTTCTCTTTGGTTTTATTTTGGTTTTAATATGCACACAAGCCATAAATAATATTTACAAAATTTGTAAAAATAATGTAGAATGAGTATAATGAATATTTTATTCGGGTATCATGTACAATGAGGGTCCAAAGCCTACCTTTCACATCTCAACTCCAAAAATTATGAAACCACCTTCATTAAATAGTTTATGAAAGGTTATATACAATTAGAGGTGATTTTGATACAATTGTTTTTATTTGGAGAGATGGGTTAGTGAAGATGGGATTTTGGCTTTTTATTCTGTATAAAAAGTACACTGTATATTATTTTTATACAAACTCAATTTTGTATTTTTATTTACATTATTATCTTCAACTTTCATGTACCAAGTTTCTTCATTTGATAAAAAATAAAAAGAATAAAATGGAGGTCAAGCATGAATTATTGAATGGATAAGTAAATGGGTTTTTATTGTATTTGTGGCCCTTATCTCCCCCTACTTTATTCCTTATCGACCAACTAAATTCTTAACTTGGTCCCGGGGTTTAGGTCATAAAATATCTTTGATATTTTATTATTTTTCTTTTGCGTGTTTTTAGGAGCATGGTAGCTATTTATAAAAATTAGATGAAATGCACAAAAATACCTATCCTGGCAAACGCGTATTTGCAATTAAAATAAACATCAGTGGGGTCCACAGTGCAATTTCGCCAAAAATATACAACATACTTTAATTTTTATTTTAGTAATAAACAATTACAAAAATATTAGGGGCCTATATGCAATTTTTCCACCTCAAGTGGGACATCACGTAAGGTGATGTGGAATGGACCCGAATGCAAATTATAGAAATACAGGGGCCAACATGTAAAATTTTTAATTTATATTAAATGTTATATTTCATTTACAGGACTAGACATTAAATTTACAAAAAAGCGGGGCAAAAGATGAAATTTACCCCTTTATTCCATGCTATTAAACAGCGCAGAAACTTTCACTAGACACGTGGTCGCTCCACATTGCACGATGACGCTTCGGCCTTGGACGACTGGTATTAGATCGAGCGGGACGGTCTAACAGTTGTGATGCGGCTTTTCCAACAACTGCTAGAAGACCTGGAGGAGTGACCCAATCTGACGACTCTGAAGATGCTCGGAAGAACAGGGAAGAACCCCGTGCCTCCCGATCTTCGATACGGTGTAGCTTCCATCATTGACCACCTGGGTTGCTTGCAGGGGACGCAAAACATCGTCCGAGCTCCTCTGCCTCTAATGATGGCTTTAGGAGGTACGCCAGAGCCCCGGTGATGGCTAGCGAGCTCAGGAAAATAGGGGGCTCCAGGTATCTCCGGTCTAGTCAAATTCGACCTACCCCGAGGTCCTTTGGCTGCCAGTACCTACGAATGAGATCTAGCAACAAAATACAAGGGGGATGGAGCTTTATTGGGTGGAATAGATGGATGATGAAGGGTGGAGGAGGTCTCAAACGAAGATGACGGAGGTAGAGACCCAATCTCTAGATCCACGATGGATATGGGGTATGAAGTTGCCTGGGTTGTTGGGAAACGGAAGAGGAAGAAGATGGGGTGGTCACGGGGGTCGGAGACATCGAGTTTAATGACGAATCATGGCCGGAGCAGAGAGCTCCGGCTATAGAAGATCTCGAGCCTACTCTACTTTAGTGATACATATGTTAAAATAATGACTGGAGCAACAAGGCCAAGCAAAAATCAACCTAAAAATATGTAAAAGATGCAGCTCTTATACATGAGAGAGCTCAGGGAGCCGGGCCGCCAGCGATGACTGTGGGTGCATCTCTGACCTTCTAGAGCTCTGCCCAGCCACACAAATACCCCTCCTGTCATGAGAAGACCCGCTAGAACAGAGGCGATGGTTCCTAGACTCGAGATGGTGACCAAACTTGGAAGGAAGATCGATGACTCTAATTTATAAATATTTTGGGATACCCTTATTGACCAACCGATTGAAAGAAATTTGGCGCATATACAAGGGACCTATGGGTTAGGCGTGGATCACGATTGATCTGAGAACGAATCTCATGAAGGGATCGGGGACGTTTGATCGAGGGATCAAGAGGGAAAATGGCGGAAAACATGGGAGAAGACGGATCTGACAGGAGCATGCACCTGGAGGGATAACTGAATGAAGGTCAGCTATGAGCATGCTATGATTGGTCCACGTCAACGTTAAAAGACAAAACAGGCCGACTAATTATAGATTTATTAATTAACCCTAATAAATGATTTTATTAATTTTTTCTTATAAAATAAAAAATGTGTATTATTTAATGTAGTATTTTAATATGATTTTTATTTATTTTTGGTTTTTGTTAGTAGTTAGATTTTAAGGTTATAATTATAGGTATATTTACCTATATTTTGATTATTTTTTTATTTTGTATATTTTATTTTATTATTTTATTCTTTTATGTAAAAACTAAGATTCCTTCGTATAGTCTCTTTCCAGCACTTCTTGGGCCTTCCTCGTCCTCTCTTAGCCGGCTCAACATCCCAACACTCGCATCTCCTAATTGGTGCATACGTTGATCTTCTTTGTAAATGACCAAACCATCTTTAGCGGTTTTCTCGCATCTTATCCTCGATCAGAGCTACACCAACTTTCTTTCTAATTTCATCATTCCGAATCCTATCTTTACATGTGTGTCCACACATCCACCTTAGCATTTTTATTTCTGCTACAACCATTCTCTACACATGTCTATGGTTCATAGGCCAGCATTTAGTTCCATAGAGCATAGCAGGTCTCACGGCTGCTTTGTAAAACTTTCCTTTAATTTTAAAGGAATTTTCTTATCACAGAGAACAACAGAGGCTCCTCTCCACTTTAGCCATCCTGCATTTATTCTATTAGTAACATCTTCATCAATTTCCCCATCATGCTGCAAAATAGATCCCAGATATCTAAAAGAATCTCTCTTCTGAATGTTATTGTCACCAATCTTCACCTCAAATCCTTCATCATTGCATCCATAAAAGGTGCACTCCATATATTCCGTCTTATCCCTACTTATATGGAAATCCTTTAGTCTCCAATGCATGTCTCCAGACCTCAAGCTTCTCATTTACTCCATCTCTAGTCTCTCCAATAAACACAATATCATCGGCAAATAACATACACCAAGGTAAGTCATCCTGAATGTGACTTGTCAACTCATCCATAATCAAAGTAAAAATAAATGGACTCAGAGCCAAACCTAAATGTAAACCAATGTTGATGTCAAAATAGTCAGTCTTCCCAAACGGGGTCCTTACAAAGATAAAGCCCTATCATACATGTCCTTTATGAGTACCTATCCTATACATTAACCTCATAAAGGACATGTATGATAGGGCTTTATCTTGTGTAAGGACCCTGTATCGGAAGTCTGACTATTTTGACATCAACATTGGTTTACATCAAGGTTCAACTTTGAATCCATTTCTTTTTACTTTGATTATGGACGAGTTGACAAGTCACATTCTTGATGAGTTACCTTGGTGTATGTTATTTGATGATGATATTGTGTTGATTGACGAGACTAGAGATGGAGTAAATGAGAAGCTTGAGGTCTGGAGACATGCATTGTAGACTAAAGGATTTCCATATAAGTAGGGCTAAGACGGAATATATGGAGTGCACCTTTTATGGATGCAATGGTGAAGGATTTGAGGTGAAGATTGGTGACAATAACATTCAGAAGAGAGATTTTTTTAGATATCTGGGATCTATTTTGCAACATGATGGGGAAATTGATGGAGATGTTACTAATAGAATAAATGCAGGATGGCTAAAGTGGAGAGGAACCTCTGTTGTTCTCTGTGATATGAAAATTCCTTTAAAAATTAAAGGAAAGTTTTACAAAGCAGCCATGAGACCTGCTATGCTCTATGGATCTGAATGTTGGCCTGTGAACCATAGACATGTGCAGAGAATGGCTGTAGCAGAAATGAAAATGCTAAGGTGGATGTATGGACACACATGTAAAGATCGGATTTGGAATGATGCAATCAGAAAGAAAGTTGGTGTAGCTCCGATCGAGGATAAGATGTGAGAAAACCGCTTAAGATCGTTTGTTCATTTGTAAAGAAGATCAACGTATGCACCAGTTAGGAGATGCGAGGGTTGGGATGTTGAGTCATCTAAGAGAGGGCGAGGAAGGCCCAAGAAGTGATGGAAAGAGACTATACGAATGGATCGTAGTTTTTTTGATATAAGCCACAGATTGACCCAAGATTAGATCTGAATGGAGGCGAAGAATCCATGTAGCTGACCCTACTTAATTGTGGAAAAAGGCTTTGTTGTTGTTGTATTATTTTATTTTATATATTTATATCTTATTTTTATATACATTATATTTTTATCAGATTTTTATGATATTTTTTTGTATTTTTAAATAAATAGATATATACAATATGTAGGTATATATACAGGTGTTATACCTATGCATATAGCTATATTATTTATTTTAAAGTATTTCTTTTGATTTTATTTTATCTTTTATTTTAATAGAATACAAATAATATATACAGTAGTATAAAAATATAACTAAATAAAGAATATTTTCCCATTTTTTATATACTTGTATTCTTGTAGGTATTTTGACTATATATTTAGGTAGACTTATTTTATTTTGTATTTTATATTTGGTTTTATTTTGGTTTTAATATGCACATAAGCCATAAATAATATTTACAAAATTATAAAAAATATAAATTTGTAAAAATAATGCAGAATGATTATAATGAATATTTTATATGGGTATCATGTATAATGAGGGTCCAAAGCCTAACTTTCACATCTCAACTCCAAAAATTATGAAACCACCTTCATTAAATAGTTTATGAAAAGTTATATACAATTAGAGGTGATTTTGATACAATAGTTTTTATTTGGAGATATGGGTTAGTGAAGATGGGATTTTGGCTTTTTGTTCTGTGTATAAAAAGTACAATGTATATTATTTTTGTACAAACTCAATTTTGTATTTTTATTTACATTATTATCTTCAACTTTCATGTACAAAGTTTCTTCATTTGATAAAAAATAATAAAGAATAAAATGGAGGTCAAACATGAATTATTGAATGAATAAGTAAATGAGTTTTTATTGTATTTGTGGCCCTTATCTTCCCGTACTTTATTCCTTGTCGACCAACTCAATTCTTGACTTGGTCTCAGGGTTTAGGTCATAAAATATCATTGATATTTTATTATTTTTCTTTTGTTCTCTTTATTCTAATTTTGGCATTAAAAACAATATTATTTACACAAGAAATGCAATAAATGATAAATGCTATTTTTTTACAAATTAATGTTATTTACATGCATTAGCTAGGGGTTTTAAGACCAAAATGATATAATAAAGGTGATGAAATGGAGATTCATCACCCCCTATACTTTCCTTTTCTAGTCCCTAGCAAAACTTATGCAATAAGTATAAAAAGAATAAAGAAGAAAAAAAGAATAAATGGAATTAATTTCAATTATTAAACTTGTCATTACAAAATCAAAGTTTGGAGCTCGGGTTAGACCTTGGTGTGAGAATGTATGTGGAATCTGACCAGGAACCAAATTTAAAACACAACAACTATTGAGAGTCACAGAACTCGGTTTAAACCACCTCAATAGCCAGGTCAGAACTTGCCTACATCATACGCGAACCCTTATGACTATGAATCTGACTTGTACAATGTAAGTGATAGCGGCTCTCCCCAATGGAAATGACAAGAGAACTGACTTCTCCAGAATGACAACCCAATAACTCCCCAATCCAGCAACTCTTTCCTCGAGGAGCGGGGTATTCCCTTCGAAGATCAAGTGGCATCCGATTAAGAGGAGGGGGTGAGCAGAAGAATGGACGGTAGCCAGTGTAGCTACCTATCCTGGGATGCATGACCAGTGTAGTCAAGTCATCCAGTTACAGGCTCACATGGTATTACTTTGATGCTCAAGCTTGCTTATTTTCTATACAACATATACACATACTCTGGTAGACATTTTATTTTCAGTTAGGCATGTCCACATTTTGGAGTTTTGTTTCAACATACTATTTACAAAAGAATTTTCGTAAGGAGTTTTTCCTCTTGAACCAGAAGGCTATCCCACTTTTGAAGCATTATTGCAACCCACACTCTCCTGTCTTTAGACCTCATAGCCACTAGATCGGGTTGGGGTGCACTTCCCTCCCTAGATGAGGACAAATGTTTCCACTCGTGTGCGTCTCAAACCAGAAAATCCAACCCCCTCACCACTCCAACTGAGTTGAGCCAAGTGAAAGGTGCACATGTGCAAGTTAGAACACGACTGACAAGAGTCATGCGTGCGTCTCGAAATGTTCTAGTTAGTCAGTTGAGATGACTTGAACCCAACCTTGAGTCTCAAAGAATTAAGCTTGAATAGACTTGAAATACCTTAAATCTAGTTCCCAAAAGGTTCCTGTGCAGTTAGGTGCAGTAAGGTCCAATCAAGCTCCAATCTTTGATTTTATTTGGACTAGTTCAATCATCAAGCTCAATCAGAAAGAATATGAATGCTATGAAAATGCTATTTACAATGCAGAAAATATTTTCGTGATGCACTTTCTTCAAAGTCTTGATCTTTTGAAAAGATGATGCATATGCAAAATTTTATTTTATTCTTAAAAAATGAATTTGGTATTTTTAGTTGTGCAAATGTTTTTGTGATTTTTTGAAAATAGAAGATTTTAGATAAGAAAATAGGTACAAATATATACATGGGGATGCATCTTATATTTTACAAGAGTCAGGTTTTAAAGAATTTACAAGGGGTAAGTGATCACTTTTATAGACATATGTATAAAGAATTTTAATATGTGTGTATACTCAAAATTATTTGAAAATTATTTTACGACAATTTTGAAAAACCATAGTCCCAAAAAAATTTTTACAAACAATATTTACAAACAATTTTTACAAAAAATTTTTACAAACATTTACACACATTTGAAAATCATTTTGCAAAGGTTTTTCGAACATTATATATAGATTTTCAAATATTTTTGAAACCATTTTTCAAACCATTTGCAAATCATTTTTCACAGATTTTTATTTCACGCAAAGAAAATGATTTTTTTCTGCAACCAAAATCTTTTTACAAAGTTTTACCAGTTTTTATAAAACATTTTCCAAATAATTTTTCAAATGATTTTTCAAAAGGATTTTCAAATTAATTTTCAAATGTTTTGTAGAAGTATTTTCACCTGATTTATAAATCATATGTACATAAAGCTTGAGGAGATATAAGCATGTTCTTATTAGAAGATTTTAATGAATTAAACAGTATTTTTAGCCATAAGTATTATTTCAAAATATGAAAGTACGAGTTATGGCTAAAGTATATACATAGTATATATGACCACCTATACTTAGACTGAGCTATGTCCTCATAGATTGAAGAGAAAAAGAGAAGACATAACTCGGTCTGAATATAGAAAAGCCTAAAAATCATGAATGAAGGAATAAATGAATAAGAAGTCGACAGTCCCCCCTATACTTAGTATCAAATAATCCTAAGTATAGCAAATTATACACCAAGCAGGGAGGGTCAAGGGTGAGACTGAACATATCGTACTCAAGTTGTCTCCCCCTATACTTAGGGTAAGATATCCCTGAGTATAAACAAGAAGAGGGGACAGGGGAGAGGATCAAAGAATGAATCAAAACGGGGTGCACACCCCCTATACTTAGGACAAAGTGCGTCCTAAGTATAACAGACTAGCAAAAAGGGGTGATACACTTTCACATTTTTTTAATTTTCTTAATGGACAACGGATGTGGAAAATGAAAAGTACAAAAGAAGAAAAGAAGAAAAGTTAAAAAACGTAAGGAAAAGTTTTTGAGTTGCATTATCTGAATCTTTTGATGTGGCTACTGTTGTGGATGTATCATCAAAGCACAAGACATGGATAGGGTCAACGAAGACCAAGAAAGTTTCATGCTCGAGGTAAGGCTTCGGGAGTTGACCGTTGATGACAAATGGTTGTGCTTCAGGAGATAATTCTGATATTGCAATGTTGTTGTTGTCGCGCACTTCTCGAACTTGAAACGACCATGTCCATTTGCTTTTCAATTTACCCAGGAAGATCTTCAGCTTTACATCAAATAACCACACTTTCTGTCCAGCTTCAAAGGTCTTTCGTCTGATGTGTCGGTCGTGCCAGCGTTTCACCTTCTCCTCGTATATCAATGTGTTATCGTATGCATAGTCTTAAAATTCCAAGAGCCTGTTCATATCATCTTTTCTTTTCTGACCACTTTTTTATGAGTCCAAATTGCAAATGTTTATAGCCTATAAAGATTTATGAATTAATTCCATGAGAAGATGACATGGTTTCCCATATACAAGACGGTAGGGCAACATGCCCAAGGGAGACTTGTAAGCGGTTCTGTACGCCTACAGGACAAAGTCCAAGAGTTGGGACCTATTCTTTCTGTCCGGCTTCACAAGCTTCTGGAGGATCATCTTGATTTCTCTATTTGATAACTCTGCCGTGCCATTGGTCTGAGGATGGTAAGGAGATGAGACATTGTGCTCCATGTCGTACTCCTTCCTTAGCTTCTTGACATCTCTGTTTATGAAGTGACTATCCCCGTCTGATATCAGTATCTTCGTAATCCTGAACCACGAGATGATATTTTCCCTCAGAAAACGACACACTGTCCAACCATCTTTGGCTCGAGCAGGGATAGCTTCAACCCAGCAACTCATGTAATCAACGGCAAGAAGGATGTGCTCATATCTCTAACTGTTGGGAAAAGGTCCCATGAAATCGATCCCCCAAGCATCGAATACGTTTGCTATCTGAATGATCTTTAGGGACATTGAATCTTTTGCTGTGATGGTACCTTTCAATCTCTGACAATCATTGCATCGTTTGATGAAGGATGCTGCATCCTTATATAGTGTGGGCCACCAGAGACCACACTGAAGTACTTTCGCTGATGTTCTATCTCCAGAGATCCTTAAATAGTGTGGGCCACCGGAGACCACACTGAAGTACTTTCACTACCGTTCCATCTCCAAAGTGACGTCCACCAGATTCGAGCGAGTGACAATGCTCGAGGACACTATGATGCTCCTCCTAGAGAATACACATGCGCCAAATGAAATCTGCTCCTTTCCTGAATAGAAGTGGGTCTTCCCATTGATAAAAATGAATAGTCGATAAGAACTTGTTCTTATTGATTTTCATCCAATCTTGTGGAACCACAAGATGCGAGGTAGTTCACAATATCGTCATACCAAGGGAGCGAATCCACAACCAAAATTGATTCATCAGGAAAGGTGTATGTGATGGGTGTACTGCTCGGTGGAGTCTCTTGCTGCTTAATTATGGAGAGGTGATCTGCTACCACATTCTGAAATCTAGGTTTGTCTTTTATTTACAAATCAAACTCCTAGAGGAGAAGGATCCATCTGATCAATCTGGGTTTGGCATCCTTCTTCTGCTGTAAGGATTGGATGGCAGAGTGGTCGGTAAAGATGGTGACTTATAATCCAATCAAATATCATATGAAATTCTCCAAGGCGTATACCCCAACTAGCAATTCTTTCTCTGTCACAGTATAATTTCTCTGAGCTTCATCTAATGTTTTGTTGTCACAGTGAATGGCATAGGGTACCTTGTCTTTCCTTTGTCCTAACACAACCCCAACTTCAAAGTCTGATGCATCAGTTATGATCTCAAACAGAAGAGACCAATCCGACGGCTGTAGGACTGGAGCTTGGGTGATTAGATCCTTTAGCTGATTGAATGAAAGGAGAACATGCTGATCAACATTAAACTCAGTCTCCTTACATAGTAGCTCTGTGAGAGGTCAGTCAATGCGGCTAAAATCACGGATGAACCTCCTGTAGAATCCCACATACGCAGGAATGACCTCACATTCTTCACTGTCTGAGGTGGCTCAAGATTGGCAATCACATCCACCTTTGCTGGGTCGACTTCCATGCCATGTTTGGAAACGACGTGACCCAACACAATCCCTTTTGTAACCATGAAACGGCTCTTTTCCCATGACAATACAAGATTAACTTCACAACATTTCTGAAGTACTGTGTACAGGTGCTGAAGACAAGAATCAAAGCTGTCACCATAGACAGAGAAGTCCTCCATAAACACCTCGAGAAAATTGTCAACCATCTTAATGAAAACTGCAAGCATGCATCTCTAGAATGTCACAGGTGTGTTGCATAATCTAAAGGGCATTCTCCTGAAAGCAAATGTGTCGAACGGGCAAGTGAAGGTCATCTTCTCTTGGTCTTATAGGGCGATTGCCACTTGGTTGTACCCGGAGTACCCGTCCAGAAAGCAGAAGTACTCCTTGCTAGCCTGTCTGTCTAAAACTTGATCAATGAAAGGCAAGGGAAAGTTGTCCTTCGTTGCTGCATTAAGACAATGGTAGTCAACACATACATGCCAGGATGTTGGTACCTGAGTAGATATCTCCTCTCCTCTGTCATTTGTAACAACAGTAAGCCCTGACTTTTTCAAAACAACGTGCAGTGGGCTTATGCATTTTGAGTCGGAGATGGGATAAATGAAGACTGCATCACACCATTTCGTTATCTCCTTCACGACGAAGTCCCTCAGATTCGGATTCAGTCTTCTTTGAAACTCACGGGATGGTTTGGCATCTTTTTCTAGGTAGATGTGGTGTGAGCACAACGTAGGATTTATGCCGCGGAGATGTGAGACATGCCAACCAAGTGCCTTATGGTTTTTCTCTAGAACCTCAAGAAGTCGAGATTCTTGCTTCGGGGTCAACCTGCCGCATATGATGACTAGATACATGTTTGCACTCGCAAGGAAAGCATACGTCAGGCCTACTGGAAGTGGATTGAGTTTCGGTTTTGATCTGGCCAACTTATCAGTTACTTCTAAGACAATGCTGGTGGGAGGATGTGATGCTTGAACTTTTGCAGAGTTGCCAACCTCAGTGCTTTGTTGAGATTCTGATAATTTGTCGAACAGATCCATGATGGGGTCATTGTGTTCAGGTTGGAGTGAATCATATGCGTTAAAAAGATGCATCAGCAAGTTGGAATCTGTCTCCCAAATGTCCTCGGAGCTTTTGTGTCTACTGTGCTTTCCAGATCTTCCTCTAGCGAGAGGATTTCTTGGGTCCATGGATTGTTCAAGGAGAGTTGTGTATCTTTGATTTCTATAATGAAGTCACAGTCTGCTTCAGACGTCGCTGCATGTCCCTTATCAGTTATGACTTTAGGCTCGCTGATCATGTCTATGGTAATTCTGCTGTTGCCTGAGCTAAAGGTGATCTTGCTAGACCCATAGTCAACCATGGCTTCTAAAGTGCGCAGGAATGGCCAGCCTAGGATGATGGGAGTCTGGAGTAAGAGTACGGGTGAGTCCATATCAAGGACTACAAAATAGATGGGAAACTGCATGTCCTACACCCTCACCACAACGTCTTTCACAAGACCTCGAGGTTGCTTGATGGATCGATAAACAAACTGAAGGATCATATGTGTTTGCTTGAGAGGAACCAGCCCAAATTCTTGCAGTAATGACAAGGGAAGGAGGTTGATGGATGAACCGCTATCAAGCATGATTCGCTCGAAGATTTGATCGAAAATCTCGCAACTGATTAGAGGCGCTCCTTTATCTTGCTTCTTCTGCGGGAGATTGCTGATGGCTGCAAATGTGGCCATGGTGTGAACACGCTTATCAACTTGTTGGTATCTGTTGGTTGATGCTTACTTGTACATGCCTCTTTCAATCCTTTCTTTACTGCTGGCATGTATTCCATAACCTTCATCAATGGAATCTCAATAGTCAAGTTATTAAGAATGTCTACAACTCTGGGATCAGATAATGCATTTTTTATTTTTGCAAATTTTTTTGAATTTTCTTTTGCTGTAGGAAAAGGAATATGTACAGTACTAAAATCACAAATGGAGTTCTTAATTACAATAGAATCCTTGTCCACAATATGTTGCACATCCGGATTGCAAAAAGGAGTACAATCTGGAAGCTGAGATGCTGGTGCTAGTGGACAGGCAAAAAATGGGGCCTCCTCTCCACGACTGGTGTAGGATCGGTTGCGGCTAGCGGCTCCTCCATGGCTGGCATGGCTTCACTTTGGTGACGATCATATTTTTGATCTTTTTGCTTTTTCTAATTTTTTATTCTTTTTGATGATGGAGATGGTAGTAGGTGGCAATTAGAATGGCTCTTCCTTCTTCTTCTTCCTCACCCACCCTTGTAGCTGGCACGGTTGATGCAGAAGATGAAAATTCAACTGAAGCATTATTCTTCCCCTGGTTTGTGGTGGGCAGAGGTAAGGCCCTACCTTTCTTGAGAGTGACGACATTAGATAAAACAATAGCACAATCATCTGACTCTACTGGCATAAACATGACATCATATTCTACCTACTCTCTTATCTTGAAGCTCTTAGGATTGGCTTCGACCTGCGCCAGAATGGTAGTTTTCGTGGCGGTCAGGTCATGTGACTTCTTTATCATGTCTGCTAGGCCTTTGACAAGCTGGGCCAAGCAATCAAGGGTTAGATTCATAGGATTTACCTTAGAGGGTTCAACATGCAATCAACGTTGCTGCTGAGTGTTTTGGGACTGAGGCTGTGACTAATGGTGGTGCTGAGGTTGTGGAGGAAGATGATAGTGATGATAAGAGGGAGGAGGATAGTGCTGGTACTATCGAGGTGGTGCAGCCGAATACTGGTGGCATGGCTGTGGCGGACGGTATTGTAGCTGCTGGTATTGCTGATTCTGCCTCCATCGGTTGGAATACTGAGGAGGCTGGTGATACTGAGGTGGGGGTTATGAGGAGTGCCCAAAACGACTACCTTGTGGTTGGTGGTATTACTTGTTGGCTTGTTACTGGCCCTGGGGGTGTCCAGTAGGACGGGCCAGCTGTGCATCATTACTCCAAACTCCATTGACTTCATAAATAAAGGGTGGTGATGGGAAGGCTAGATCGAGTGATGGAAGGAAGTCTGGCTGGTCGGGCCCTGATCGGGCACCTGCACGTAGTACACGTGCTAGACTGCCGGTGGCTGCTAGCTCGGCTGAGGTTGTTGTGACAGTGATGGCTCATCTTTCTTCTCAGTTGGAGATTTTGTGGATGGTGTCGCCGACTGGACTGAACTGATGGTACCCACCAGCATCTCCAACTGCTTTGTGATATTGTCCAGCTTTTCGAGGTTTTATGTCCTCTTTTCGATTACTGTGAGTTTCTCAAGGTCCTGTGATCACTTCTCAATAATATCAACCTTTGAGAGATGGCCATCGATGATGCTGAGGTTGGAGCTCTCATCTCTCTGTGCCTCACAAGACACTGCCATATGGACTTGCTTCTGGAGGATCTGGAGTTGCTTCAGATATGCCATGGATGAAGATAGGGCAGCTTATCCTTCGATCATTTCCTCAAAAATCTGCCACACTACGTCTTCATCCTTGTTGAAATGTGATCCCCCACAGGCTGCGTCAACGAGCCGTTGGCTTTCTACATTTAGCCCCTGGAAGAAGTGTTGGATCAAGCTGGTCCTTGGGATTTCATGATGGGGACATTTATCCTGCAGATCTGTAAACCTCTCCCAGGCTTCATGAATAGACTCATGGGCCCCCCAGGAGAAGTTGCTAATTCTGGCTTGCATCTGGTTGAGCCGACCGAGAGGATAGAATTTGTGCAAGAAGGCAGACTTCAGCTCCTCCCATGTCGTCACGACCTTTCCCAGATGATTGACCTAATATAGGGCCTTCTCATGTATACTGAAGGGCAATGCCATCATCTTTACTACATCCAATGGAACATTGGGGTAGTGGGTAGTACAATAGATGCGTAAAAATTGTTGAAGGTGAATGTACGGTTCTTCACTGGTGTTCTCGTGAAAAGAAAGGAGAAGAGCAAGGAACTGAGGCTTCATCTCAAAGTGAGCATGCACCAGTGGTATGAGGATCAACTCGGTCATCTGGCAGTCTCCAGGGTTATGTCTCTTTCAGTGTGGGTTTCGACCTCCCTTTTTCTGGCTCTTCCTCGTCAGGGTTCTCATGGGGTCACGTCCTCCTCCTCCTTGTCTGTCTCCTTCTTTTCCTCCTACTTGTCTATTCATGACATCATTTAACATATCCTGAAACGTAGTCATTGATAGGGCTTGCTCTGTCAGTTGCTGCTGAATGGTCGGGATAGATGCCAACAACTGAGCATTTATCTGATTCTGATCAGGCATATGTCCTTACTCTGGCTGAAAAGGTGGTTGTTGGCCCTTGCCCTTTCCTTGAGGAGCCATTCCAAGGTCTGAGTCTGAAGATATGAATTCCGTGTTCGGATCAAGGACTGGGACTATCTTCTATCTACAATGTAAAAAATCCCCAATCAGACCATTTGCAATTGAATCTTCAGCTGCCAAGATGTATATGAAATTACGGTCAATTCCAGAGTGTTGTGAAAAAAAAGATGGGGGCTGTACTCGACTCTCATGCACAATGGAGAAGGTGGTATGATGAATCTCGGATTCATCGCTCTAAATCTCATTTATTAAGCTCAAATCCCTCAAAATCAACAACATTTCTGCATCTATTATGCATAATTAGCATTCATGTATGTTTTAATAAGAATTGCATTTTAGCACTAATTTATGCACAAAATAAGAAGCCAAAAATCTCAGCCAAAATTGACCTATAAATAGCCTAACTTCCCTGATTTTTAACTCCTTCATGCTAACTCAGAATGATCCAAAACCACCTCCATTGTGTACATATCAGTCACAAGAATAATGAAAGATAAAAAAAAATAATTAACCCAAATAAGTAGACCAAAAACCCAAACCCTAGTTTCAGAATTTTCGGACTAAAAATCCTATATCTTCCCCATCCAATGTCCGTTTTGATCCTACTCACTTTTGAACTAATGTACATTCAATTATCTTCAAAACAAGACCATGTTCAAGTTATTCGGAGCTCATATGTGAAAGTTGGGTTTTGGGCCTCTTTTGTACATTTTATATTTTAGCGGGTTTTGATCAGATGTTTTATTTTTTCTTTTTCTTAATTAACAAAAAAATCCAAAAAAATAGATTAATGTGTAAGTATTTATTCTTGATTTTACCACTTTTTTTGGATGTTTATCTAGTTTAAAAATGACAAAAAAATACAAAACCAAAAATCAAGGTATTCTATGTACATGGGATACCCCAAAAAAATCATTTTGTGCATTTGATCTATTTTTGTTTTGATGTCTTAATAAAAGTGTAGATCTCATCGATACGAGCAATTTTTGCGAAAGAACTTTTTCGATCCAAGGTCGTTTGCTATTTATTTTGTATTTTACAAAGTATTTCTTTTTCGAATTTTCTAGTGCTGACACGTGGCAGCTCCTGGAGCCGCCACGTGTCAGCCATTTTTGGCCTTATTATAAATTCATTTAAAAAAATTAATTAATAAAATGCCTCCGCACATGGAGGCACGTGCCACCCAGGCACGCACCAAGCACGTGAATCACGCGCCCTTTAGCCCCCATCTCGCCACGCGTCACCATCGTGGCCGTCCGATCTCGGCCAATAGGACGGCTACTGCTCGTCTTCCATCTCTCGTCTCCTTTCCCAATCCTCCTCGCTGCCGCCTCGCTCCGCAATCTCCGCCACGAATCCCAGCCATATCCCCTTCTCCCTCTTTCATCTCCAATCAAATATCGCGCCGCCAACCACCTTCCATAGCCAACTGCCTCCGTGATTTCATCCCCCGATCTCGCCAACCACCTCCCCCGTGATCTCCGCCAACGGCCAACCTCCTCCGCATATCTTGCGATCTCCAAAACCTCCGACCTTCCATCGCCGACCTCTTCCCTCTCTGCTATTTAAAGAATACGGCTGCACCCTGACTCCCCCATCCACCGTTCAACTCCTAAGGACCAACCCCCGGAAGTGATAGCTCGGTCGCCATCCTTCAAGGCGTGATCTGAGGTTCCCAAACCTCGCTGCATCCCCGCCATCGAGCTGCTGCCTTGCTCTGGTTACGACGTTGAGCACTCCTCCTCCAGATATACCCTCCGCTACTGTGCATCACCATCTTCTCCCGATATCATCCTCGATCACTTTGCTTCTTCGCTCTGCCCATTCTCCTCTCCTTGATCGCACCGTCCACTGCACTCCATCTTCGTCTCCGGTATCGCGACAAAGCGCTACGTCTAGGAGCTTTGATCTCCACCCTCCGACAGCCTACGCTTTCTTCATCGACAACCGTCACAACCACCGACGACAAGCAGCTCCAAGCCGCAACCCCGAGCTCCTTCGACCGTCCAAGCTCCTCCTGAGTGCCTGCATCACCGGTCGTCTTCATCATCAACACCGGCATCAACGTCGATGACAAGATACGTCACGGCCACTTCCCCGACACCCGCCGGTCGTGTGTCGGCCAACCACGGCCGACGGATCAGAGCGGTGAAGATCCGACCGTCCAAAGCTCAATATCATCAAGCATCGGATCAAGGAGAATCAACGGTCCTGATTTGCTCCGAACCAAACTTCCAGACCTCTAGCCTCGGGCCACCTGAAACGCACGATATCAACACGTGGAGCACCATGCCTTGTCTCCACCCAAGCCTGTCACCGCACACGCACATCACATGGTGCGTGGAAATAATACGCGGAAGCCCTGGAAACTCAGTTATCTGCATACAACCCCCACCGACCTAGGGATCACGTGTAAAACACATGATCGTCTGGAAATTTTGCAGAAGAACCCCCGAGGGTTTAGCTAATTACGTTTATACCCCTGTTTTGCATTATTTTATTTTACGGTATATTATTACCCCTATCTTTCCCTATTGTTTAGGACCTCTACAATGCATCGTTTTATTATCATAAAAATAACATGATGTTTCTTATTTAATTCTGTACGTGTTGACATATTGTGTTTATTTTTGTGATTAAGGGTTAATAAATATTTAATTGTTCTGTGAAAAATTGCAGATTTTGCCCAGTTAGTGCTTTTAAATTTTCCATTAAGTAACCGTTGCTCTAAAATTTTTTGAAGAATCACATATTGTAGAGTTTATTGTGCTTGATATTGTACCCAAAAAGAATTGCATTTGCATGCATAAATTGCTCTGTAAAAATCATTTTGCATATTTCAGTATTTGAATTTTATAGGTATTAAATCTCACACTTTCAAGGTTTAGGATTTTTCTAAGATCCATTACCTAGTGATAGATCTTAGATAATTTAATCCCATGAAATAAGTAGGTTTAATATTTATTATAATTAAATATTGAAATTGATT
This sequence comes from Ottelia alismoides, assembly GCA_037367405.1. Classification (NCBI taxonomy): domain Eukaryota; kingdom Viridiplantae; phylum Streptophyta; class Magnoliopsida; order Alismatales; family Hydrocharitaceae; genus Ottelia; species Ottelia alismoides. The sequence continues at coordinate 154,708 of JAZKJV010004609.1, forward strand.
TTGTTTGCATTTAAATATTCATAAAAAAAATTTATATTGCATCCAAAAATTCCAAAAAAGTTACAGTGCATCCATTTCATAATATTTTGCATAGTGGCCAAGTTTCATATTTTTCGGACATCATTTGAACGTAATTGACATTTTAATCCCTAAAATAGACCAAACTTGCATTTTGCATCCTTTATTGCATTAAAAATTACAAAAAAAAAGACGACCTCAAAAACCACGCGTGAATTTTGATAGACATAATTCTAGGTTATTCCTTTGCCTCCTTGTGTTCGACCTTGGGACTTGCCCAAGTAAAATAAACATAAAGCCACCTGATTAAAAATTGATTAAATTATTTTGTGGTTATTTCTTGACCGATTCCGATTGCCACCTACAACGAAACGACTAATCAAATCATTTTTTTAGCATGATCGAATAATACAACATCTCTTTCTTAACATAGCGAATTTCGGACTCGTCAGATGGCGCCGTTGCCGGGGAGACAAACAGCTTAGTTTTGTGTTTTGAGAATTTTTGTTCGGTTTTCCGTATTCGGGTAGTCTGACCCCCGAATCTTTCATTGTAAATTTCATTTTATTTTCCCTGCATTTATTTTCAGCATTTATTTCTCTTATTTTCTTTTTGATTTATTTTTTAGTCACTCTCTTACACAAATCTCTCTTATTTTTCTTGCGAGGTACCCGGCGTACGTGGAGCGATTTTTCAAGAAACCGATGCATCTTCACTGACATCTGAAAAAAGCCGCAATTAATTTAAGATCGAGTCGAGTCGTGAGAGAGCATAGAGTCTAGGTTTTTTATTTCTGTAATTTTAGTTCTGTAATTAATTGCTCATTTACAGCGGTGTCCGTTTGGACTCTCGCATGTGTAAAAAGACTCTGAACTTTTCTGTGGTGTGTCATGGCCTGTTTTACTCTCCAGTGAGGGTGGGGCCTGACTTGAGTGGCGATTAGGATAGACCTGCACATACAGCTCTCAGAGCATTTATATTTTTGATTGTGCTCGTAGGATCTAAGGCCACACTGTACTTTAATTGAGACACACATTAGATCGTTCAACTTAGCCAAATTTAACTCATTTCTTCCCCACTAATAGAACTTTTTGATTAGGTGCGGTTTTTCATCAGGTTGCATTTCATATACAGTAATTTTTTAGTTCTTGTATTCCATCCCACATGGAGATTGTGAGGATTCATTGTAAGTCTTCTAACTGAGCACGTGCATCGGCTTTTCCCGAACTTTTCCCTCTTGTTTTATCACATAACTCTAAAAGGAAATTGGGACTGGACGGTAGACGTGTATTTGTGCTCATTTTAATTCTTCAGTGATCACCTAATTAAAATTGGGACTGCTAAATATAGCTGATCTTAATAACCCATAAAATTAAGAATTCTTGCGGGAGAGCAACCCCGACATTTTTTGATTTTATCTTGCAGCGAGGAGAGAGACGCAAACTAGGATAGAGCCAAGCAAGGATTTTCATACTGACTACTGATTCTACAAAAAACGATTAGCTACTTCTCAGTGAGGATCTAACGGGTAGTCGGTAAATGGTCCGGATTTCCTTAGCAGAGTTGGTGGTTTAGAGGACACTGCGTAAGGCTCCGTCCTCAAGTAAAGGGTAGCCATTCTACGGTCCTTACTTAATCCCATACTGGCTGAAAGTAGGTGCAACTAGTCGTAAGAATTCGGGACAGTCGGTCAGGAAATACAGGCACCTAACAACTCGCTTAAACGGATTGCAAGACTTGAATTCTCACCAATTAAAACTGACAAGATAATTGGTCAAACTCTCACGGCCTTCACTGAGTGAGTTGGTGAAACAAACCCTTGTATTGTATTTGGATTGTGCATAGAAACTAGATAATCAACGAATGCCACACACTTGTGCCTAGATCATGAACCGTAAACCTCTTGCTGATCATTTCGAATCGAGAATGGAAAATTGTGGTAATTCTCATTCGGACTCCGCGAACCCTTCTTTGACTGCCACAACTTTTCCAATCTCAAAGGTTCGGGGGCACTCTTACTCAAGACCACCTCGGGTTCATGGACACCCTTCCCGTGAATCCTCCTCTTATGATTCTTCCAGCTTCCGGGAAGGAGGTCAAACCCATACTCTTGCTTTATCTCCTGATCACATCGAGGAAGACTCTCACCTTGATAACTCTGAGTCTGAATATTTCCATTCTATTGACTCTAATTTCTCCCATTCTGAAGGTGAAGAGAAGAAGAAGAAGATGTCGCCTAAGTTTCCTTCCAGGAAGGAACCAGAAGAGGGACATAATGAAGACCCAATACAGATGATTTTTGCAAGACTGGCTGCATCTGAGCAGCAACAACTGTTACTGAGGGAACAACTTGAGCAGTTGAATGCTGGGGATGAACCGCCAATGGAAGCAGCATACAATCCTGGACAGTACAGAGTTACAAATTACTTGCAGCCACCTCAGCCACGGATTAACTATGAACTGAAGCCACACTTCATGAGTCAACTACCCTAATTCCATGGTAATGCGACTGAAGAGCCATATGAATTCTTACGAGACTTGGAGCTGATATATTCTAATCTGAGGCACCCACAAGTCAGTCAGGACTACATTCGTCTCACTGCACTACCTTTCGCCTTGAAAGAGAAGGCATATTACTGGGTGAAAAACTTAGGAGTGACTGTAACCACTTATGATAGGTTCAAGAACCTATTCTTAAAGAAATTCTACCCTTTGAGTCGGACCAACCAAATGAAAACCCGCATCACCAGTTTCTCTCAAATGCTAATGAACCACTCTGTGAGGCTTGGGATAGATTTAAAGATCTGCTACAGAAGTGTCCCTGCCATGACCTGGATAACAACATCCTAGTTCAGTCATTCTACTCTGGCCTCAACTATAAGATTCAAGGGTTAGTTAGCGCTGCCTGCGGAGGCAATTACACATCACGAGCTGAGAACGTCTGGAAGGTACTGGAGCAGATGGCAGAGACAAGCCGTTCACAGATTGCTAGTAGAGCATACACAGATTCCCTGAATACTTTTCAAGCCAAAGGATGAAAGCAAACGGTGGTAGAGATAGCAGAGGATTTGATTCCAAACATGAACATCATCGCCGATAAATTGACAGTGGTGGATCAAATTCATAAGCGAATGAACGACGTTGACAACAGGATCTCCCAATTTCCAAAGCAAATGGAGGAACTAACTGAGAAGGTATCCAAGATAGGGATACCCACTGCACCTACGTCCCTGATATATCATGTGCATCATGTCCAGGAGCAGCCAGGGTCAGAACAATAACAACCATGGGCTCATGACCAATCCTATGCCCAACCTTCCCAGCAACCACCCCCACTGGCCGAGACAGTCAAAGAAGCCCCGCCTCTGACGTTCGAAGTAAACGGCATTTGGTATACACATGACACTACCCAACGGGGTAATATGGGGGACCGTCATCCTTATCAACGTCCGCCCACTTTCTATAATGCGCCATTCACTCCGGCTCCACAGCACACTCAGAACACTGCATCTTTCCAACATCAGAAGCAACAACAACCCTACAATCGCCAGAACCAACCTCAACAATACCGTCAGCAGTATCAATCTCCTAGACAATCAACTCAATCATCCAACCATTAAAAAGAACCGGTAGATATCCAGAGACAAATGCTTAAAGAAATTCGCAATTTCCGAAATGAGCTGCATGATCTACGGGTTGATGTTAATCGCTTGTCCCCTTGGAAGGATGAACAGACAGCCCCAGCCACAACCATTCCCGCCCAAGTTCAAGTTAATTCCAATAGCTTGAACAAATCTCAATCGTCTCAACACAATGGCCAGGTATACTATTTAGATTTTTCCACATATGAACATGAGATCCTTTCGTTTGACAATATCAATGCCATGTCACTCATCAGTGGAAGGACCGTGGCCGTACCTGACCGGGCAGGGGAATCGGATCAGAAAGACTCAGAAGATCAACTGGAGGATGCTTCTGAGGATGAAGAAGAAGGACGCCTGAAGATCTTAGCACAAGAGAAGGGAAAAGCATCTATGAAGTCTGTAGAGGACCTTGAACCTCTAGTTGCTGCAAAAATCCCTTTGTCACCTTTTCAGCATCCTGATTTTGATTATTATTGTAATAAGAACTCCATTTCTAATAAAGATGCTCTTATTTATGATTCTGGGTCTCTATCTCCTATCTCAAATGCTTCCCTTCCTTTCCCCCATGCTCTTAAGAAAGGAAAATAAAAGAAAAACATTCTAGATGACCCAGAAATGGATCGCTTCTACTAAAAAAATATCACAGTCAAAGTACCCTTTGATCAGTATGTGGCCAGTAATCCAGCATTTCAGAAGTACTTGAAGGTGAAATGCACACCCAGCAGGACTCATACAAAGAAAACAAGTCAATTTGTGGAGACTCGTATCTTGACAGTTGCCACTACCAAATGTATCAAAAATCAGCATTTACCAAGAAAGAAAAGGGATCTGGGTGCTCATTAAGTGGAGAGTGGCATTGGCGGCATTGCGTTCGCACTCACACTTCTCGACAATGGTTCTTTCATAAATCTTCTACCCTTATCCTTATATAACAGATTGGAGTTAGGTCCTCTCAAGAAATCATTATCTTTTCTCCAATTTGCTGATAAATCCAGTAAAAGACCTACGAGAGAAGTAAAAAATGTTATCATCAAGATTGAGGGCACGGAATACAAAGTGGACTTCACTGTCCTTGATTTGGAGACCTAGAACCATTGGAAGGAATCACAAATCATTCTTGGAAGACCACTCTTAAGAACCGCCAAAGCTGTATTCGATTACGGTACCAGAATGATGAAATTCCGTTCTCCGGGCAGAGAAGTAGACTTAGAGATGAAACAAACAAAGTGGCAAAGACCAGACTCTGAATCCACCACTGAATATGCCGAAACATCAGAATGCAATCTCCTCAGCACTACTGGGCTGTGGGACCAACTGCCAGACATTCAAATTGAAAGCACATCATCAGAAGAAGAAACAATGTACAATGCAGTTTGTAAGACATTACCAAACCTATCTTGACACCCAGATGCTTATAACCTTGATGACACAGAAATCCTTTCGGATTTGTCAGTCCCATTTTCTTCGGGATAATCAAGAAATACCGATGATGAGTCGAACGCGGCTTTGGCTGAATTATTACACTACTTTAGTGATTCGACTCACCTTTCTTCGGAATTGGTAGACATCACATCATAGAGTGATTCACCGCCAACCGACATTGAGCCAGATGCAAAAATCATTCAAATAGACTTAATTGATGATTCAGATTTTCCAAAACTGAAACCACTGCCTCCCACACTGAAGTATGCATTTCTAAATGGACCCAAAGAAAAATTCCCTATGATCATTAGCTCATCATTAACCATGGACCAGGAATCTAGATTACTTGAAGTCCTTGAGCGAAATTGAAAAGCCATCGGTTGGACTGTGTCGGATCTCGTTGGAATAAACCCCGCTCTCTGATCGCACCAGATTTATGTTGAGGATAACACAAGGCCTTCCCGTGAATTTCAGAGAAGATTAAATCCCAATCTTCGGGAAGTTGTTAAGAAAGAGATAGAGAAATGGTGCAAAGCAGGATTTATATACCCCATTTCTGACTCCAAGTGGGTGGCCCCCCTTCATGTCATCTAGAAGAAGTCGGGAATCCAAATGGTCACCAACGAGGAGGGGGTGGAGATAGCAACCCGAGTGCCCACATCGTGGCACGTCTGTGTCGATTACTGGTGCCTGAATGCTATGACAAAAAAAGATTACTTTCCACTGCCATTTATTGATCAAATCTTGGAGAGACTTGCAGGGAATGTATTCTTCTGTTTTCTTGATGGGTACTCTGGCTACAATCAAGTCGCTATCACTCCCGAGGATCAGGAAAAGACCACATTCACATGTCCCTTCGGTACCTATGCATTCAAGCGCATGCCACTCGGGCTCTGTAATGCCCCAGGCACATTTCAGCGGTGCATGATTACCATATTTGCCGAAATGGTTGGTGATTTCCTGGAAGTCTTCATGTATGACTTCACGGTTCATGGTGATTCATTTGATACATGTTTAGTGCACTTGGACCGAGTCCTACAAAGATGCAGAGAGGTTAATTTGGTACTCTCATGGGAGAAAAGTCAATTTATGGTAACTGAGGGTATCGTGTTGGGGCATGTCATCTCCAAAAAGGGAATGAAGGTCGATCCTGCCAAGGTGGATGTGATCAAGAAACTTGAGCCACCAACCAAACGTCAAGTCAGTGAGGTCATTCTTAGGGCATGTTGGATTTTATCGAAGGTTCATCCCTGATTTTTCAAAGATCGCCCGCCCACTGACTGAGCTCTTAGGAAAACACACTGAGTTTATTATGAATCACAAATGTATAGAGGCCTTCGAGCTCCTGAAGAAGAAAATATGTGCATCGTCGATGTTACAATCTCCCGACTGGTCTCTTCCCTTCAAGATCATGACTGATGCATCGGATTTTGCTGTCGAAGTGGTACTTGGACAAAGAAGAGATGGAATTCCTTATGCAATTCACTACGCGAGCAAAGTGTTGGATCCTGCACAGAGAAATTATAGAGTGACTGAAAAGGAAATGCTCGCAGTTGTTTGGGCCCTTGAAAAATTCAGATCATACATATTGGGCTCCAAGGTGACAATCTTCACAGATCACACGGCAATTAGATATCTTATGGATAAGAAGGATGTTAAAGCACGACTTTTGAGATGGATCTTGTTAATCCAGGAATTTAATTAGGAGATCAAGGATAAACCTGGAATAAAGAATGTTGTTGTTGATCATCTTTCCCGAATTGAGCAAAACGTTTATCCTGACACTGGACCTATTAAGGAGATTTTCCAGACGAATCAATTTGCGTTATTGATTCAACCCCATGGTATTCCAACATCGTGAACTATATTGTATCCAAGAAGGTTCCCTTCGGTTGGACCAAGAGAATGATTGATCGATTGAAGTCGGATTCAAGAAAATACCATTGGGACGATCCTTTCCTTTTCTATGAAGGAGCGGATTGTGTTTGGCGAAGATGTATTCCTCAGGAGGAATACCAGAGTGTCCTCACACATTCTCATTCTCTCGAGGCTGGAGGACACCATTCGGGAAAGAGAACCGCGCACAAGGTACTCCAATGTGGATTTTACTGGCAGACCTTACTTCGAGATGCTAATGAATTTGTACGGTCATACCCGATTTGTCAAAGGATGGGAGGGACTGTTGGTTATAGAGATGAAATGCCCATGCAACTAATGATTTTCTGTGATGTTTTTGATGCATGGGGGATTGATTTTATGGATCCCTTTCCCAATAGAAATGGATTTGAGTACATCTTGTTAGAAGTGGATTACTTATCAAGATGGGTAGAGGCTATTCCAATACGAACCGCAGATAGCAAAACCGTCTGTAAGTTTATCAAGGATAATATCATTTCAAGGTTCGGGATACCAAAAGTTTTGATTTCTGATGGAGGTAGCCACTTCGTAAATAAGGAAATGAGATATTTGGCTAAAGAGTATAAATTTGAGCATAGAATAGCCAACCCATGTCATCCACAATCTAATGGCATGGCAGAGGTTTCTAATAGAGAGGTGAAGGGTATTCTTCAGAAGTTGGTTCGCCCAGATAGGAAGAACTGTCGAAACTGTTGGACCAGGTTCTGTGGGCCTATTGGACAGCCTATAAGACTCCACTCGGAACTTCACCTTTTAGGATGATCTATGGAAAGCCATGCCATCTACATGCAGAATTGATTCACAAATCAGAATGGGTGATCAAAAAGTTGAATTGGAGTTGTCACCTTGGGAAATTATGTCAAGACTTAAATCTGAATGAGCTAATTGAAATCCGAAATCGGGCATATGACAACAGTGTGATTTATAAGGACAAGGTCAAGAGATGGCATGATAGACACATTCGAGATAAAACCTTTGTCCCTGGGCAGAAAGTGTGGTTGTTTAATGCTCGGTTGAAGATTTTTCATGGGAAACTAAAATCAAAATGGACGAGTCCGTACATTGTCATCGATGTGCATACCAATGGAAGCGTGGATATTGCCGAACTCAAAGATGATGCACAACCTTTCTCAGTAAATGGACAATTGCTGAAGCCATATATTGAATCACACAAAGAGCAGCCAGTTCAAGTTGAGGTCATCTACTTCACGCAGAGCAAGGACATTAAAGATTCATCAGATCAGACCCACTCTCTCCCCTGACCACATCGATCTCCTTGTACAGCTTCTTCCTCTACATAGGCCAAGGCCTAAGTATGGGGGGACCGATGCCATCTGTACATACCATTCTACTCCTATATCCCGATCGATCCATTTCCACCCTTCGTCTATACATAGGCTGACCAGAGCCTAAGTATAGGGAGAACCGACACCCACCTGTATATACTCTCTTCATCCACATCTCTCGACCGCTTCATTTTTCTGCTCTTCTTCTATAATTAAACTGTTCACAGTCTAAGTATAGGAGGGCAGACTTGTACATCTTGTTCTTTTTCTTTTCTTACTCTCTTACGCTTAGCCCGAGCTATGTCTTCTTTACGCTTCTTGTGCTCTGAGGACACAACACTCGCTAAGTATAGGGGGGTGTGTATATATACTTTGTATATATTTTACCCATATCTCGTACTTGCGCATAAGTCTATATGTATTTACAGGGTGGGTAATTATACCTAATAAAAAATAAGAAAAAGAAAAAAAGTTTTGCTGCTAACACTGACTTTGCCCAAATTTTTTTAAAAATGGCTTCTTATTCATTTTTGCATAAAAAAATGTGTCTGTATTTCACACACCTGCACTTCATCCAGCATCGCATTCATTTACATCTATGAAAAGTCATTGGGTTCTGAACCGAGTTGTGAGAAGAAACCGAGAATGGTCTGGACATGACCTTAATCCACCTAATTTTCAAACGAACTTCACCGAGAAATAGGATTTTAGAAACTTCAGGTCTTTGACTTAATTCTTTAAGTTCCACATGATAATGTGCAGCGTTTGACTCGTAGTGTCTAACCCGGTCTCTTGATTTTGGGTATAACTCTCGAACAGGGAATTAATTTGTACTCTCGCACTATGCACTTAGCTCAACTCAGACGAGATGTTGGTAGACTATTTGAGTTTCTTTTCTGGTAGCGTGGAAATCTAAAGACCGGAGTACGGGTTGAAATAAAGCTTCGGAAAAGGGATGGACAGCTGGGCACACATTTTTCTAAGACCCCAAACAATGTACGGAACAAAAAATTTTTATATCCGTAGGGGCACAACAAGATCCAAGCAGAACCGCCAAAAATTCCAAATACAAAGAAGCATTCTACCAAATAAAAATCTGACCAAAAAGGTCCAAGCTTTAAGAAACCTGCAGATCTTGGTGGAGACTCGGCTACACTGGCCATCTTCACAAGGAGAGGTGACTACACTGGCCACCCTCCAGTTCTTTTCCCCTTCTTCTAACTTCTCCCCCAATTCGATTGTGAACACAACGCGACAGACCTTAGAAGGAAATACCTGACTCCCCGAGGACGAGTTTCTGGAGAGGAGAGGAGCATGGTACTCCGGCATTCTGGATGGGAAGAGCTAAAATCTTTCACACACATGATTCGGTTGTTCAATGTTCATAGGGTATACTTTGGGAAGAGGATTGATCTAAGATGACTTCTGAGCCGAAACTGTGACAATGATGTGTAGAACTTGAGGGCTATTGATTTTAAAATTCTAAGTCTCACAGAAGTTCTACCACACTAATAATCCAAAGGTCGAGTCTAGCTTCATTTTCACCTTCAGCTCATGGTCTTGGTATGGAACCCAATCTCATTTCACCTCATGGCATTTCTTTTTGATGCTCAGGGACGAGCTTGGTTTAAGTATAGGGGGATGATGAATCTCGGATTCATCACTCTAAATCTCATTTATTAAGCTCAAATCCCTCAAAATCAACAGCATTTTTGCATCTATTATGCATAATTAGCATTCATGCATGTTTAAATAAGAATTGCATTTTAGCACTAATTTATGCACAAAATAAGAAGCCAAAAATCTCAGCCAAAATTGACCTGTAAATAGCCTAACTTCCCTAATTTTTAATTCCTTCATGCTAATTCCGAATAATCCAAATCACATCCACTGTGTACATATCACTCACAAGAATAAATTAAAAATACAAAAAAATAACTAACCCAAATAAGTAGCCCAAAAACCCAAACCCTAGTTTCAGGATTTCCGGACTAAAAACCCCATATCTTCCCCATCTAGTGTCTGTTTTGATCCTACTCACTTTTGAACTAATGTACATTCAATTACCTTCAAAACAAGATCAAGTTCAAGTGATTCAGAGCTCATATGTGAAGTTGGGTTTCGGGACTCTTTTGTACATATTGTATTTTCACGGTTTTTGACCTGATTTTTTATTTCTTCTTTTTCTTAATTAACAAAAAAATCCAAAAAAATTAGATTAATATGTAAGTATTTATTCTTGAATTTACCACTTTTTTCGGATTTTTATCTGGGTTAAAAATGACAAAGAAATACAAAACCCAAAAATCAAGGTATTATTTGTAAATGGGATACTCCAAAAAAAATCATTTTGTGCATTTGATCCTCGCCGCCGCCCCGCTCCACAATCTCCACCACGAATCCTGGTCGTATCCCCTTCTCCCTCTTCCGTATCCAATCAAATATAGCGCCGCCAACCACCTTCCATAGCCAACTGCCTCCGTGATTTCATCCCCCGATCTCGCCAACCGCCTCCCCTGTGATCTCCGCCAACGGCCAACCTCCTCTGCATATCTTGCGATTTCCAAAACCTCCGACCTTCCATCGTCGGCCTCTTCCCTCTCTGCTATTTAAAGAACACGGGTGCACCCTGACTCCCCCATCCGCTGTTCAACTCCTAAGGACCAACCCCCGGAGTGACAGCCCGGTCGCCATCCTTCACGGCGTGATCCGAATTTCCCGAACCTCGCTGCAGCCCCACCTTCGAGCTGTTGCCTTGCTCCGGTTACGCCGTTGAGCACCCCTCCTCCAGTTATACCCTCCCCTACTGTGCATTACAATATTCTCCCGACAGCATCCTCGATCATTTCGCTTCTTTGCTCCGCCCATTCTCCTCTCCTCGATCGCACCATCCACTGCACTCCATCTTCGTCTCTGGTATCACGACAGAGAACTACGTCTAGGAGCTTTGATCTCCACTCTCTGATAGCCTACACCTTCTTCATCGACAACCGTCACCACTACCGACGACAAGCAGCTCCAAGCCGCAGCCTTGAGCTCCTTCGACCGTCCAAGCTCCTCTTGAGTGCCTGCATCACCGGTCGTCTTCATCATCAACACCGTCATCAATGTCGACAACAAGCTACATCACCGCCACTGCCCCAACGCCCGTCGGCCGTGTGTTGTCCAACCACAACCGGCGGATCAGAGTAGTGAAGATCCGACAGTCCAAAGCTCAATATCCTCAAGCATCGGATCAAGGAGAATCAACGGTCCTGATTTGCTCCGAATATACCTTCCAGACCTGTAGCCTCGGGCTACCTGAAGCGCACGACATCAACACGTGGAGCACCACTCCTTGTCTCCACCCGAGCATGTCACCGCAAGCGCACATCACGTGACGCGTGGGAATATTATGCGGAAGCCCCTTGAAACTCAGTTATCTGCATACAACCCCCACCGACCTAGGGATCATGTGTATAGCACATGATCGTCTGGAAATTTTGAAGAAGAACCCATGAGGGTTTAGGTAATTACATTTATACCCTTGTTCTGCATTATTTTATTTTACAGTGCATTGTTACCCATGTCTTTCCCTATTGTTCTGGACCTCTACAATGCATCATTTTATTATTATAAAAATAGCATGATGTTTCTCATTTAATTATGTACGTGTTGACATATTGTGGATATTTTTGTGATTAAGGGTTAATTAATATTTAATTGTTCTGCGGAAAATTGCGGATTTTGCCCAATTAGTGCTCTTAAATTTGCCATTAATTAACCGTTGCTCTAAAAATTCCCGAAAAATCACATATTGTACAGTTTATTGTGCTTGACATTATTTCCAAAATTGCATTTGCATGCATAACTTGCTCTGTAAAAATCATTTTGCATATTTCAGTTTTTGAATTTTTGTAGGTATAAAATCTCACACTTTCAAGGTTTAGGATTTTTCTGAGATCCATCACCTAGTGATAGATCTTAGATAATTTTGTAGGTTTAATATTTATTATAATTAAATATTAAAATTCATTTTGTTTGCACTTAAAAATTCATAAAAAAATTCATATTGCATCCAAAAATTCCAAAAAATTACAGTGCATCCATTTCATCATATTTTGCATAGTGGCCAAGTTTCATATTTTCCAAACATCATTAGGACGTAATTGACATTTTAATCCCTAAAATAGGCCAAACTTGCATTTTGCATCCTTTATTGCATTAAAAATTACAAAAAAAGACCGCCTCGAAAACCGCACACGAATTTTGATAGAAATAATTCTAGGTTGTTCTTTTGCCTCCTTGTGTTCGACCTTGAGACTTGCCCGAGTAAAATAAACATAAAACCACCCGATTAAAAATTGATTAAATTATTTTGCGGTTATTTCTTGAACGATTTCGATTGCCGCCTAAATGAAATGACTAATCAAACCATTTTTTTAGTACGATCGAATAATAAAACATCTCTTTCTTAACAAAACGAATTTCGGACTCGTCATGGGACAAAGGTGATCTTGGTTTATTGTGTGGTTAAGAAGGATGGATAGAAGATGAGGAGTCTAGAGATCGACCCGCAAGGTCCGGATCGAGTTCTTGAGAATTGCCTCGAATTATTAAGGGAATCAAGTCTATGGAATAGATGTATGTGTCGGCGGGGTCTCGACTAAACCATCCATGATAGACATCATGAAGAAAGAAGGTGATAGATGCTGGAGGAAAGATACGACGGTCAACGATGAAGAAAAATGGAGTGTAAAATAGTAGCAAGGCTCGAATCGAGCAGGGGGGTCAAGAGGAAGACACATACACCAAAATTTGCGCAAATGCGAGGGACTTTATTCTTTTAATCTTAATCTAGATCCATACAAACACAATATAAAATTGGGTTCACCTCACACTATGTGAAGCCGTGAAGGTTCACCTATTTATTATCTTTTCAGTTTTAGAGTTGTTGTTTCAGGCATATCTTGTAACAAGTCCTTAGCATGCTAACCCTATTGGAGAGAGAGTGTATTGCAAGAAAAGTATCATGTACTTGTCCTCCTCCTTAGTAACCTGTAGTCTGCACTTTTTGAGGTCCTTGTAATCCTTCTTACATCCTTTCTCAGCCAAAGAAATAGAGAGAGGAAGCCGATAGGCGAAACCGCTACTTCGGTCCTCACTCGTAATGGAATCACCCGTAAGCATGCAAGAACCTACTTGGACGCAAACTGATGAGACAGACACCCCCGTGAAGGTGTGGCCTATGCTCAGTACTTCATACCATGTCAATGCTCCACACAAGGTAAGAGCACCATCGTTGACAAGACCCTACTCAATCACTTACAATAAAGGCATTATTACTTCAGAAATCCAGGCGATATACAAGGGAGTTACAGACTGGGTTTTTGGCTCTAATCCTTAGCAGGTCATGTCTCGCTCATAGGAGGGATTTTGTCCCCTCCTAAGGTACATGAAAACAATGAGGGCTTTATGAACCCAAGACAATGAAAGTTCATTACATATTTTAATTAAGGTCAAAGTTTATTTAGCAATCCCCTTGTTTTATTTTTTTTGGGTTTTCACTTTTTTGGGGTATTTTTCATACAACGCTTAATGATTTTGTAGTTTTTCATTAAGTCCTATGTGCAAGTCGATTCAATGGTTGAAATCTCACCATTGAATCTAATGATGCATGCTGAGTTAGAGAACTTATAGTGCTTCCTAGCTCTCTACATGTGGTATGAAAAACATAATCTTTTAAACCTATTCTACATGGCGTTGTGCAATCAAAAAATCGCCCTAAACAGTAGCTGCTATTAATTGTAAAGAACCAATTGGTAGTTATTCATAATTGAGACCAACATCCAGTCTTTGATGCCGATCGGTGTCTGCCACAGTAGGTCCTGCAAGCGTTGTATACAACCTCTCTCGGCATGCGGTCTCAAGTATAAATTACTAACATTATTAATTTGACTAGATCCAATTGTAAAGGACTATTGTAACAAGCATTCTTATTTGGGTTTGGACCTAGATACCGAGTCAAGCAAACTATGTCTATGGGCTCCATACAGACAAAACAAAATAAAATAAGGCAGAAAACTCAAAACAACGGGAAACAAAATAAAAGAAGGCAAGAAAATACGTGAAAACTACGACGAGGACCCTGGGTGAACAGACACCCAGGCACTAGACCTCAATGTGGAGAGTAGAGTCCAATACATACAAAAATTGTCTCCCTGTCACAAATAAATACATGAATGAAATATAATCTAATTCTAGGCTAAATCCTTCTCCTTGTTTCCTTTGTAGCCTCTCCAACTAGTGACCAAGAGAAGCCCGTCCTCCTCCAAGCTTGGATACATTGGACTCCTAGAAACTGTCCTCGCATGGCGGGCCCTCGCAACAAAGTCACAAAGATATGGCATTAGCATAAATAATCAAATAAATCAACTTGAGTTATAGGCGAAGAATTATTGAATGAAAATAAATCAATAAATATTTATAGCAACAATCAATAAAATTGAATAAATAACAATACAAAAATATGAATGACTAAAATAGGCTACGCTCTTTGCTCCCTAGCAATGGTGCCATCTGACGAACATGGACGAATAGAGGGTCGTACGGTTTCACGAGACGAAACCACAGTCGATGTGTTGACCACTCTAAAATCCACAGCTAATCAGCAATTAACCCACAATATCAATAAAGTCATGAATAACAAAAAAATGTGAGGTTAAAATTTATTATTCTCTACGAAAATATGCATAGTGATTAAGCATGTAGAGATCGAACCAGAGAGAGCAAACTGGTAGCCTACGGTTATTTATCTACAACCCTATCATGTACCATGTAAGTACATATATCTTTTTATGGGTTTTTATGTTTATATATTTTTAATTTTATTTTTGTTTTATATTTTTTTGTGATTTTTAATTTTAAAATTTTATATATCGTTTTTATTTTTTTTAGATTTTTATATTTCTTATTCTTTTAAATACATATATATGAGATATGAGGATACATATATATAAGCATATAGAATAATATATTTATAAATACTAGTAAGTATAAATAAAATTCAAAATAAAAATTGTTTTTGTGTTTTATATATTTTTCTACTGTTTTTTTAACTTTTCTCGAAATTTTGCTAATTTCTATGTATTTTTAAAATCAAAAATATCCCACATAATGGATTAAATAAATAGGTCGAAATTTATTTGAATATTAAAAATAGTAAATATGGTCCAAAATTACTCAAATCAATTTTAATAGATAAATATTTATATAAATAAAATTATAAGATAGAAAACATATTTTTGGATTTTTTAATGATTTTTTTAGATTTTTATGAAAGATTTTGGGGGTTTCAAATTTTAAGCTTTTCTTTTTCCTTATTTAGTGATTTTTTGTCTGTAATTGAAATGGATAAAATATATTATATATAATTTTTTTGGAATTTTTAGAGACGTTTTTACATTTTTTTGTATTTTCTAAGCTAAAGAGCACAAAAATAGGCTCCATTTTCATAAATGATTAAAATCCATAAAAATGCAAGTTAAAATATGGGCATGCATGTTCATGGCATGAGGCATTTAATCCTATTTTTCCGAATTTTTCGGAGCATGGTAGCTATTTATAAAAATTAGATGAAATGCATAAAAATACAAGTCTTGGTAAGGGCGTATTTGCAATTAAAATAAACATAAGGGTCCGTAGTGCAATTTTGCCAAAATAATACAATGTACTTTAATTTTTATTGGACTAAATAAATTACAAAAATACCATGGTACTGTATGCAATTTCGCCACGTCACGTGGGACAATACGTGAGGTGATGTGGAATGGACACGAATGCAATTTACGAAAGTACTGGTGTCATCATGCAAAATTTTCAATTTATTTTAAATGTTATATTTTATTTACAGGACTAGACATTAAATTTACAAAAAGGAGGGGCAAAAGATGAAATGTACCCCTTTATTTCTCAGGATCGAACGATGCAGATACTTTCACTTGACACGTGGTCGCTACACATCGCACGATGACGCTTCGGCCTTGGCCGGCTGAGATTAGATAGCAGATGACGATCTAGCAGTTGTGATGCGGCTCATCCAATGGTTGCTGGGAGACTTGGAGGAGTGTCCCCATCCAACGGCTCTGAAGATGCTCGGAAGAACAGGGAAGAACCCCGTACCTCCCGAGCTTTGATCATGTGTAGCTTCCATCGTCGACGACCTGGGTTGCTTGCAAGGGACGCAAAACATCGGTCAATCTCCTCCGTGTCTAATGATGGATTCAGGCGGTACGCCGGATCCCCAGTGATGGCTAGAGAGCTCAAGAAAATGGGGGGCTCAAGGTATCTCCGATCTAGCGACCCCTCCAAGGGTCTTTTGGTCGCTAGCACCTACGAATGAGATCCAACAATGAAATACAAGGGGGCTGGGGCTTTATTGGGTGGAATGGACGGAGGGTGAAGTGTGGCAGAGGTCTTCGGCGAAGGTGACGGCGGTGGAGACCTATTTTTGGATCCACGATGGATCTGGGGGTATGAAGGTTCTTGGGTTGTAGGGAAACAAAAGAGGAAGAAGATGGGGTGGTCATGGAGATCGGAGACGACGAGTTTAACAACGAATCATGGCCGGAGCCGAGAGATCCGGTGATCGAAGATCTCAAACCTACACTACTCTACTGATACATATTCTAAACTAATGACTGGAGCAACAAGGCAAAGCAAAAATCTACCTAGAAATATGAAAAAGATGCAGCATTTATAACTGAGAGAGCTTAGGGAGCAGGGCCACCAGTGACGACCGTGGGTGCACCTCCGACCTCCTAGTGCTCCGCCTGGCCACACAAATACTCCTCCTGTCACGATAAGACTCGCTAGAGTAGAGGTGAGGGTTCCTAGACTCGAAATGCTGACCAAAGTTTGAAGGAAGATTAGAGACTCTTATTTATAAACATTCTGGGATACCTTTATTGACCGGGCAATTGAAAGAATTTGGGTGCATATACAAGGGATCTATGGGTTAGGCGTGGATCATGATTGATCTGGGAGCAAATCTCATGAAGGGATCTAGGACGTTTGATCGAGGGATTAAGTGGGAAAAATGGCGGAAAACACGAAAGAAGACGGATTTGACAAGATCAGGTGCCTGGAAGGATAGTTGACAGGAGGTCAACTATCGACGTGCTACGATTGGTCCACATCAACGGTAAAAGACAAAACCGACTAATTAATTATAAATTTATTAATTTAACCTAATAACTTATTTATTATTTTTTTCTTATAAAATAAAAAGCATGTATTATTTAATGTAATATTTTAATATGATATTTATTTATTTATTAGTGTTATTTTTTAGTAGTTAATTTTTAAGGGTATTATTATAAGTATATTTACCTATATTTTGACTATATTATTTTATTTTGTATATTTTATTTCATTAGTATATTATTTTATTTTATATAATTATAGCTTATTTTATATACATAAATATATTTTTATTATATTTTTGTGATATTATTTGTATATTTAAATTAATAGATATATACAATATGAAGGTATATATACAAGTGTTATTCTTATGTATTTAGCTATATTATTTATTTTAAAGTATTTCTTTCATTTTATTTTATCTTTGTATTTTTAATAGAATAAAAATAATATATACAATAGTATAAAAATATAAATGAATAAAGAATATTTTCCCCTTTTATTTATATACAGGTATTCTTGTAGGTATTTTGCCTATATATTTATGTAGACTTATTTTATTTTGTACTTTCTCTTTGTTTTTATTTTGGTTTTAATATGCACATAAGACATAAATTTTTTACAAAATTATAAAAATATGAATTTTTAGAAATAATGCAGAATAATTATAATGAAAGGTATCATGTATATTGAGGGTCCAAAGCCTAACTTTCACACCTCAACTCCAAAAATTATGAAACCACCATCATTAAATAGCTTATGAAAAGTTATATACAATTATAGATGATTTTGATACATTTTGAGTTTTTATTTGGGAGATATGGGTCAGTGAACTTGAGATTTTGGCTTTTTGTTCTATGTATAAAAAGTACACTATATATTATTTTTTACAAACTCAATTTTGTATTTTTATTTACATTATTATCTACAACTTTCATGTACAAAGTTTCTTCATTTGATAAAGAAATAATAAAGAATAAAATGGAGGTCAAACATGAATTATTGTGGGTTTTTATTGTATTTTTGGCCCTTATCTCCCCCTACTCTATTCCTTGTCGACCAACTCAATTCTTGACTTGGTCTCGGGGTTTAGGGTCATAAAATGTCTTTGATATTTTATTCTTTTTCTTTTCTTCTCTTTATTCTTTAATTTTAGCATTAAAAACAATAATATTTGCACAAGAAATACACTAAATGATAAATGCTATTTTGTAAAAATTAATGATATTTACATGCATTAGCTAGGGTTTTTAAGGCCAAAATGATAGAATAAGGGTGATGGAATGGAGATTCATCAATGAGGAAACTTAAGCATGGACTTATATTGAGTCGGTCAAAGCTATCAATAGCAATAACCGTCAAGCAGTAGATGAGCCCTACCCCATTAATAAGGGAGTGATGAAACAGGTTTGGATTTTAGTGACTCCTCTCAGTAGAGAAGTAACTTGATCTTAGTCCAAGTGTTGGGCATTGATCTCAATGAGATTCAGATGCAATAAGAAGATTAGGTTTACGGACTTGATTTAATCAAGCATCTAGGGGAGGTTCGTGAGATCTGGATTTGAGATGTGATCTCAATATCGAAGTCACTATACATGGAACAATACAATTGCCATGTCCTTATCTCCAAGTACCTACGGAGAATACGCATTATTCTTGAAAGAGTTCAAGAATAATTCTAAGGTTGAATTATATATGAGAATTGAGAAATGGATAATTATATATGATTTAATTATCATGAATAATGTGAATTCGATTCACATTATCTGAATGCATGAGAATGAGTATCCAATGTAATTAAATGTGATTTAATTAATGTGGATATGGATGATGTGGATAGCACTATCCAATTATCCATGTATATTATAAATACGATTTATAATATACATTAGAGAGAGACTTGTGTGATTTATATTTGTTGACTAATTGTTAATGTGATTGGGATTTACATTGACTAATTAATTGGAAATATAATTACATTTAGTTTTCGGTTGTGAATGACATTCACAATTTTTCAATGGCTTGATTGATATTTTCCTAAATATAATTTAGAATTATTTTTTGTGAAAATTATTTTCGACAAGGGTTATAGGAGATATCATGAGATAATAAGATCTCATGATATATTAGGAGATTGACCAAGTCATATCTAACAAGAGAGGACAGCTACAACTCTTCATGTGGAGAGGAGTAGCTGCCCCCCCTATTTACGAGTGGACCATGGTCTTCTCATTATCCTCTCTCTAGTCAAATGTGATTTAATTTGAGATTAATTGTATTTATTTATCAATATTAATTAATTTAAATTAAATCACTTCTTGTTGTATTTTACCAACAACATCCTAGCCATTGAAAGGAACACAAATCAATCTCATCCATTGATTGTGTCTTGTCCATGGATTGGGATCCATGGACTCCCAAAACCCTATATAAGAAGAGGCATGCCTTGCTCTTCGAGATACACCGACTTGACGAGGTATCTCTACTCTCTCTCTCTCTCATTCTCTCGTGCCCTCTTCCTCCTCTCTCTTGGGTGGTTGTCCACCCTACCCTAGAAGGAAGAAGGCCCTCATCGTTGCCTTGCGTTGTGCTTCGACGACTCTCGGTACTCCATCTTCTTTGGTGCTTCTCGCTCGCGAAGAAGACATATGATATAGTGTGACGAGATCAGGAGTTCCCTTGCTTGGACAACTACTTGGATTACGAGATCACCGCGACTCATCCCCGCCCTTACGGGCGTCTCCTCTGAAGGTCGGACTTGAGACAGGAGGCTTCTTCTCATAGAAGCTCGATTGCAACCACGCTACAACATGTATTCCTATATCTACTATGTAGTTAGACAAAACAATTCATAAATGGTTTATGGATCATGTGGTTTCATCGTCTGAAAATTTTTAAATTCTGTTGCACCGATCAACTAGTATGACTAGTCGCTCTTGATCGTATATGATATGATCATCATGCTTCTGTGATGCGCTTAAGGATCCTCTCGTATCCTTCAGGATTAGCATCCACCAAATGACTCACGTAATCCAAGGTAAGCATGATGTATTCAAATCCTTGAATGTTAGGAAATGGGTCCATAAAGTCAATGCTCCAGGAACAAAAAACATCTGAGATCTGAATAAATTTGAGGGATAATGAATATTTGGAACTGAGGGTTCCTCCCATTTTCTGAAAATCAATGCATCCTTTCGCATAAGCTACGACATCCTTGAATAGTGTAGGCTACCAGAGATCACATGGTAATATAAACACTGTCGCTCTGCTTCAAAAATGGTGTTCTCCAGATTTGAGCTTATAACAATGCTTGAGGACATTGGTGTACTCCTCCTGAGGAATGCATCGATACCAAATGCAATCTGCACCTTCCCTGAAAAGGTATTTATCTTTCCACTATTAGAAATGAATATCAGACAAAAATGTGT
This sequence comes from Ottelia alismoides, assembly GCA_037367405.1. Classification (NCBI taxonomy): domain Eukaryota; kingdom Viridiplantae; phylum Streptophyta; class Magnoliopsida; order Alismatales; family Hydrocharitaceae; genus Ottelia; species Ottelia alismoides. The sequence goes on from JAZKJV010004609.1 coordinate 175,606, forward strand.
CCTTTATTCTTGTCCAATCTTGTAGAACTTTTTCAGAAATGATATAGTTCACAATATCAGCAAACAAGGGAAGAGAAGAAACATTGAGAATTGATTCATCAAGGAAGGTCTCATTGATCACTACAAGGCTCAGTGGAGTCTCTGATAATTCTGTTATGGAGATATGGTTTGCTACCAAATTCTTAACTTTAGGTTTATCTCTTATTTCCAAATTAAATTCCTGGAGGAAAAGGATCCTTGTGAGTAGATGTGACATGGCATCCTTCTTCTGTTGTTGGTGACAGATAGTAGAGTGGTCAGCGTAAATAATTATTTGGAACTTAGGAGATGGGATCTGAACTTTTCTAGGGCAAAAACAACTGCTAGAAGATCTTTCTCTGAAACTGTATAATTCTTATGTGCATCATCTAATGTTCTGCTAGCATAATTAATGGTGTATGTCAATCCTTCACGATGTTATCCTAACAAAGTCCCAATGGCGAAATCGGATGCATCCGTCATGATCTTGAATGGGAGAGACCAATCCGGTGGTTGTAGGACATGTGCTTGAGTAACAAGTTCTTTCAACTGAGCAAAGACTTGGAGAACTTTCTGATCCATGATGAAATCGGTCTCCTCAAAAGAAATTATGTAAGAGGTCTGGCAATATTGCTGAAGTCCTTGATGAATCTTCTATAGAAACAAACATGCCCCGGAAATGACCTTATATTCTTCACTGTACGAGGTCGCTCAAGTTTTGTAATGACATCCACCTTTACCGGGTTGATCTCAATACCTTGTTAGAGACGTCATGGCCCATCACAATTCCTTCAGTTACCATGAAGTGACTCTTTTCCCATGAAAGAAAAATATTGACTTCACAACATCTCTTAAGCACTTGATCTAGGTTGGCAATACAAGCATCAAAACTATCATCATAGATCGAAAGATCATCCATGAACACCTTGAGAAAACTACCCACCATGTTGGCAAAAAAACCAACATACATGTTTGGAATGTAGCAAGCATGTTACATAATCCAAAGGGCATCTGCTTGAAAGCATAAGTGTCGAACAGACATGTCAAGTGGCTTTCTCTTGATTCTCAGAAGCGATTGCCACTTGGTTGTACACGGAGTACACATCCAAGAAGCAAAAGAACTCTTTCACTACAACCATATCAAGAACTTGATCAATAAAGGGCAGAGGAAAGTGATCCTTCTTGGTCTCTAAATTCAAGTATCGATAATCAGCACAGACGAGACATGATGTAGGTACTCGAGTAGAGGTCTCCTCTCCTTGGTCATTTTAACCACCATAATTCTGGATTTCTTCGGAACTACGTACAATGGGCTAACCCATTTTGAATCGAAGATGGAATAAATGAATCCATCCTTACGCCACTCTATTATCTATTTAATGACTACATCCTGAAGATTAGTGTTTAACCTTCTCTGGAATTCGTAGGATGGTTTACAATCATTCTCTAAGTATACATGGTGTGAACACACGTTGGATTTATCCTTCAGAGATCAGAAAAATTCCAACCAAGAGCTTTGTGGTTTTTCTCTAGAATCTCTAGCAAGCAATATTCTTGATAAATGGTCAATCTGGTATCGATGATGACATGATACATATTCAGCATATCCGCAAGGAAAGCATACTTAGGATCTATCGGAAGCAACTTTAATTCTATCATATTCTGAGTCGGTTTCTTAGGCACTTCTGAAACTGTGATGGTAAGTGCATGATTTACGGATGATAAGGTGCTACTCTCCTTCGTTACTCTTGGCTCAAACATTATTGTACCAGACATATTTGTAATGATTTCTTCTTGTTTGGTTTGGCATGAATCTTCTTTAAATAAATCAATCAGTGCCTCTGAATCAATCTCTCTGTAAGCAAAGGAGCAAGAATGAATTGTGATGTCCAGATCCTCCTCTGGGAAGAGGATTTCATGTAACAAGATGTCATTCACTGAAATACTTGGTTCTGTAATCTGCACAATCATGTCCCAGTCTTCTGTAGACGGTTTTGTCTATCTTCTCTCAGATTTTCTCTCTGCAGCTTTCTACTCGATGATCATATCCATTGTAACCTTGTCACTACAGGAGCGGAATGTTATCTTTCCAGACTCACAATCAACTAGCATTTCAGTTATTCGAAGGAACGATAGACCAAGAATAATTAAGGTCTGGAGTAAAGGTGTAGATGAATCCATGTCTAGGACAACAAAGTCCATTGAGAATCTCATGTCCTGCATAGTTATGATAATTTCTTCCAATAAACATCTAGGTCACTTAATGGATCAATCAACAAACTTAAGGATCATGCATGTGGGTATAAACGGACCCAGCTGAATTCTTGAAGCAATGATGAGGGCATGAGCTTAGCGGAGGAATCACTATCAAGCCAAAGTTCACTCAAAGATTTAATCAAATATTTCACATCTGGTTGAAGGTGCTCCCTTATCTTTCTTCTTTGTTGGGAGATCACTGATATTCACATTAGACATAGTCAATATGTCCTTCTCTGATATGTTGTATCTATTTTTGTGGGGTTGATGCTTTAAGGTACATGCCTCTTTCAGACCTTTCTTCACAAAAGGTATGTATTCCATGTCTTTCAGTAACGACATATAAAGAAAGATGTTCTAAAGAATCTCAACAATTGCAGGATCAGACAATGCATTTTTCAATTTTCTATTTTTTAGAATTTTTCATTACATCAGGAAAAGGAATATTTACAGAACTAAAATTATTGTTCTTATTTACAACAGAACCGTTCTTTACAAATGACTAACTAGAAGGTATGGAATCATCCAAACAGTAGGAAAAGCAAACTAAATATGAGATTCGGTTTCTTCGATTGGTACGGTAGTTATTGATGTGTCTTTCTCCTTTGCTAGATTAGCTCGGTCTCGACTGTTATTATGTTTTTGGGATTTTTTGTTTTCTTGATTTTTTTTCGTAATTTTTAGTTATCTGGTGTGGCTCCTCCTCCTCCTTCTTCACCCAACCCTATTGTTGGATCGGCTAATGTTGAAGATGATGATTCACCAGTTGACACTTTATTCTTCCTCTTGGTGGTTGCAGACAACTGCAAGGTCCTACCTCTCTTGAGAGTCACATCACTATATAATATAGATTCATTTATAGCTGACTCATCAAGATTGGAGGACTCTTCACAAACTAACCGCTCTTTACGCTTGAAATTGTTGGGATTTGCCTCAACCTGCACTAGAATCGTACCGAATTAGTGGAGACGTCGACATCAAGGAATCAATGTTGGCGTCCATGGAGTTTGGACTAAGCCATCCAAGACCTAACATTTTGAGAAATAAAATGAGTAGAGATGAGGAATAATGAGCACATAGATTCACAAGAAATAAAAAGAAGAGAAAATGAGAAAAGACTCAAATGAGCAAAGTGAAAAGGAATGATACAAAGTGAAAATAAAAAGGCGTAAGAGCACGAGTATGTGAGAACTAATATGTGATTTTTGACCCATTCTAGATCGAAAACAAACACCAAGGCAATCGGGTTCACCAACTCAACACTGGTGAAGCTATGGAAGTTTGGCTTTTTATCTTGTCAATTTTATTGGTTGTTTTCAGGTAATCTTATCAATATTAGTCCTTAATGCTACCCCTATAGATGAGTGAGTACTACTAGACAAGTGTCTTGTACTTCCCATTGCCTTTGTAACTAGTTGTCTGCACTTTTTGAAAGTCCTTGATATCTAATCTGGACCCTCTACTCAGGCAAAGAAATAGAGAGAGGAAGTTGAGGTAGCGAATCAAATACTTCCAACCTCGGGGTACTCGGACGTGGAATGATTAGACAGGGACCCACCGTCATATTTCCCCTATGCTTAAGTAATTCGGACTAAGTTTGCAAGCAAACCTCACCCTACTCGTCCTACTCGCCCATGTACCGAAAGAAGTGAAATTACTTCATAGGCCCATGTGATAATCAAAGAAGCCACAAATTGGGATTTAGGCTCTAATCCTTGGGGGTCGAGCCTCACTCGATCTGGAGGGTACATGATGACATTGTGGGCTTTATGAACCTAATACATTGAAGTCAATTACATATGTTAATTAGGGTATAAGTTTATTTAGCAGTCTCCTTATTTTAATTTTTTAGTTTTGACCTTTTATGAGTATTTTCAATAAATGTCATGGAATGAATTTTTTTATTCTCAATTTATTAAAATTCAGTAAAATTCGGGGAGAAGTCGCAGAAGTCGATGCACACCAAATCAATGAATACATTCTAGAGTTAGAAATGTGTACCTTTCTCCAACACTCTACGTACAAAATGATACATACATTAATTAAAAGCTAATCTATGTGTTATGCAAGTGAGAACCATCCTAAATAGGAATTTCTATTAGCAGGAAGCAGCGACTAATTTGAACGTAGATGTCTATAGGAACAAATAATCTAATTAAGATTTGGACCTATTATTTACTGAGCTAAGCACAAATAAAAATCCTAGGCTTAAGGGCTCAAGCACAAAAGATATGGAATATGAAAAAATTTAGAAAACACTAAATGAGGGAAATAAAATAAAATAAGGAGAAAATAGGAAGAAATAAAATGTGAGAATGCTAGAAAAACATGAGAAATATGCGTGGGTCCCCAAGTGAACAAACATTTGGTAAAATAGGTACGAAAAGTCTAAGTGTCAAGTGTCTTTTCTTGTATTATTACAATTAATATAAAAGTCTTTCTCTCACAAAATAAAAACATAATTCCAAGCTATGCTATTCTATTATATTCTGCTCTTCTCAGCTCCTTGTTTGATCTGTCGCTCTCTCCTATCGGCTTGTGAAGAGGAAACTGATCTTCGCCTCACTTGGGTGATCTGATGCTCCTAGGAAATCTACATTCGCTATGCGGGCCCTTGCAACAAAGGCAAGCACAAGAGTGATTAGAATAGATTAAACAATTATTCAATATAAATAAATAAGGTAGGAAATGAAATAAAATATGAAACTATATGTACAAGCTACACAATGTTGCTCCCTAGCAACAACGTTATTTATTTCATTGATAGGTCGATAAACTAGGCTAATAAGCTAACCTAGCAATCACTATGTTGAACAACCATAAATTAAGCAACATATAACTAATAACCAACGTTTGACTAGTTGTCAAAATGAGTCGGTTCTAGATACCGCTAAGAGAAATGCTAATTAATCAAATAAAGACCAACAAAATATAGGAGAGAGAAATAAGAAATTAATCAGAAATAATGGATGATTCTCTCCTAAATTTTACTGTTTCACTATATTTTTAACTAGACACGTGTTATGTGTCGAACTCAAGGAGGCAGAAAGACGCGCTCAGATTTTGAGTGAAGACATAATTTTGTGATTTTTTATTTCTTTATTCTTTTCTTTGATGAGAAGTTCTTTTTTATTGGTTTTAATTTTTATCTATTTTAATTTATTTTTAATTTTCAATTTTAATTTTATTTTTTCAAAGAGATATTTTTCAATCAATTAATCTATAATATAGTTTATAGAGATGATATAGGATATAGTGATATTGAATACTAGATGAATCACTCGAGTAATGGGCTCGATAAAGAACTCAAAAAGATATCAAAATGATCCATTATCGAAGACTAAAATCCCAACAAAAATTTAAAAAAAAATATCTTCGAAATTCGATTCAAAATAAAATATAGAAAAATATATCACTCAAAACAATGTCCAAGAGTGGTCCACAAATGTCCAAGGTCTATGTAGTAAAAATACAATAAAAGAAATAAAAGAATATAACGCCTCTTTCAAATAGGTCCTTGGTTAGGGATCTATTTGTAAGTAAAAATTTTAGGAACTTTGCAATTAGGTCCCCATGTAGGGACCTAAATGCAAATTCAAAATATTATGTAGGTGGGATGAAGTTCTAGAGTCTTGTAGGGCCAATTATGAAATTTTCACACCCCTTCGCACTTGACGGCTGTGAATAGATTGGCAGAGTCAATCTGATCTGTTGTTGCGGGACATGTAGAGCAACTTTGTGCTTTGATTATTCTTGTGCCGTTCTTTCCTAATTCATGCAAGGAACAGTCGGTATTCATCTCTCCAGCGATTGCAGCTATGCAGGTGATGTCTACTGATGCCTTGTAGGGCTAGAAGGGGATGCCTCTCCCTTCAAACTCTCCTGCGATGGAGAGGAGATGGATGAAGATAATGGCAGCGAAGATCTTGAAGCTTAGCGATGGCAAGGGTTTGGCACCTGGACGAATATTGTTCTGCTGCTTGATAAATTCAATCGACGAAGAATAATGGATCTCCAAATAATGGAATTGATGCTCCAGACTGTCGTTAGCGACCTACAAATGAAATTATAGAAGCATGATTTGTGAATAAATCAGCCACATGATAAGAAATTTTGCAATTCAAATATGGTTCCAGGAAGGGGGTATTTCAAGACAAGATTGGATGGATTTGAATCGATTTACACGATGGATTTGATTTGTGATTCACATGTGATGATTAAGAGTAGATCTAAGATGTAATTAGAGAATAATTCATACATGAAAATTGAGAAATCAAAGCAGATGAAATGAAGGTACATGGGAGATTGAAGGTATCAGCCGCTCAAGTCATTACTCAATGTGTGGATAACCGGAGCTAGATGTGTTCGATGGAGATGATGCATGGTCGGCAGAGACCTTGGAATGCTCCTCTAACTATCATCCTTCCACATGGGGCAGTCCTCTGGCCTTGTAATGGTCAGAGTGAGGTGAGTTACAATGGTGGAAGTTGAAGTTCGGCCACTGTGTCAGGTGGTTAGGGAGAGTTAGTTTTCAATTTATGCATTTTGGATCAATAAATAGATGGAATCGAAGAGGTGTTGAAGTTAATTTGATGGCTAGCAAGTATCATGGTTGTTAGGACTATATCTTGGACAATTTAAATCAGGTGAAGATGGAAGACTGGCATGGAGGAAATGGTTGAAGATCAAGTGTTAGAACAAACTTCCAGCCAACAACTTCTTGAGGAAGAAGGTTGTGTTGCTGACACCTGTCAGCACTTAGAGGCCAGAAAATGAATTCATTATCAATTAGTTAATAAATAATAAATTATATTATTTTAAATAGTAAAAATGAAAAGTACAAATAATTAAATTACATAAATTATGGAATAATTTATTTCTATAAATAATATTTATTTATAAAATATAACTATAATATTAATAATTAGATATATAATATATTTAATAAATAAGTTATTCATTTTTATTTAAATAATTTAATTAATAATATATTAGTCTTATATTCTATTAATTATTATAAAAATAAATAGGAGTAGCATGAATTATTATGGATTTTTATAAATTAATTTATACATGTTAATAAATACATGTATCTCCTCCACAGTTCAAATTCATCTATAATTTAGGTTTTTGAATTATTTAAAACTTCAAATAAAGGTTTTAAATTCTGAATTTTTTTATACATAATCTATAAGATCAAGAAAATAATTAAAAATTGTAAAATCAATGCTACTATAAATAGTATTTACATAATGAAATAAATAGACAAGAAACCCAATTATCACGAGTCACAAAATTGACTTTATGCAAATGGACTCTAATTTTAACATAATCATATTCATTAATTAGAGAATATTATGTAGCAAACTAAAAGCTGAATAGAGTGAAATTGGAGTTCGTACGAAGAAATTACGAGGTTCGGAAGTTGAGAAGTTGGCAATTTAAAAGCAGGATTTCTTGATGTATTTATAGGTTAGTATTTTTTAATGATTTATGTGTGTGTGTGTGTGTGTGTTTATTTATGAATATATAGGAGAAGAGTTAATGAAAATATGTACAAATGAATTAATTAAAAATCCCTTAAATTTTGGTAAAGGCCATAATCAATGAAAGCTAAAGGCCATAATCAAGCTCCACCCTTTAGACTATTCCCAATCTTTAGTTCGAGAAATAAAACTTATTGTAAAAGATGTTAATGCAAACACAACCATGTTTTTGTGAACTAATTTTTCTGAATATTACTCATTTTTATGGATTTTAAATATTTTGCAATTCTTATAAATTTTACAACTTGTATTTTTTTGTACATTTTTCATTTTTATAAACAAGCATATTTACAAGAATTTTACAAGATAAATTACCAATATATTATTTGGATATTTTAAATACAAATTTTAAATTAAGAATTTTAAATAAGAATTTTACATATATTTTACTTATTTACAAGGATTTTATAAATAGAAAATAAATAGATTTTAAATAAAATCAACCCTTAACCACTTTTTGTGGATTCTATAAATATATAAAATACATAAAAGTACGAGTTCGTACAAAAGTATATATAAAATATATATACGCACACCCTATACTTAGCTTGTGCTATGCCAACATAGCATGAAAAGAGAAAAAGGAGGACATAACTCGTGCTAAGTAAAAGTGGGTGAAAAGAATGAAGGAATAGAAGTCAGTCGCCCCCTATACTTATGATATGTTCATCGTAAGAATAGTGGAAAACAAAAATGAGGTAACTGAGGGCAAGGAATATATAAAAGAAAGAAAGGAAAAAGAATAAGAAACGAAATCACTTGGTCTCCCCTATACTTAGGATCAGGCATCCTAATATAAAAAAGAATGTGGGAAATAATTAGGAACTAGTGATTGATGTAAAAGGAAGGGAAATCAAAACAAAAGTAAAAACTATAAAATTGAAAACAAGAATCAACAGATAATCAGCCCCCTCCATACTTGGATTTGTTATCCTAAGTATAAAAACAAACAAAAAATGAGATGATAGGGATGTAAGAGAATATACAAGTGATGTACTCCAAAACCTGAATGACTCACAAGTCTCTATAAAGGACAAAATGAAATGGAAGAGTAGTCATGAGTCATGTACAAAGTAAATCACCTCAACTCAGGCTAGATGATAAGTAGTCTCCACGAAGTTCTTTAGCATATGCACGTCCATCACGAATAGCTCTGCACTAGGTGACACATCTGATATATCTATACTTCCATTGTCGTGCAACATTCTGACTGTGTATGGTCCTCCCCACTTGCTTTTTAATTTGCAAGGAAAAATTCTCAATCATGTATTGAACAACCAGACTTTCTAATCAGAGACAAATTTCTTGTGACAAATGTGCCTGTCATGCCACCTCTTCACTTTATCCTTATAAATGAGTGTGTTCTTGTATGCTTCATTTCGAATCTCAACTAGCGCATTATGATCCATCTTCTTCTTTCTTCATGCTCTCTACATATCTAATGAAATCTCCCTGATAGCCCATTCATACTAGTGCATGATCTCTATGGGAAAATGGCATGACTTTCCATAAACCAGTCTGAAAGGAGAAGTACCTAAGTGATGAATCACCATTTCATCACCTTATTCTTTCAGTTTGGCCTTTAAACCCTACCTAATGCATATAAATATCATTATTTTGCATAAATAAAAATATATTATAGATTGTGTAAATGATGTACAAAATACTGTATTTAAAGAAAAAATAAAAGAGTAAAGAAAAGAAAAGGAAAATAAATAAAATACCGAAGGTATTTTATGACCTATACCCAGAGACCTAGGCATCATGATGACTAGGTCTACAAGGAATAAAGTAGTGGGAGATAAGTGTCAAAATACAATAAAATCCTCTTTCTTTATTCATCAATAAGTCCAATTTGGGACCTATTTTATTATTTATGCATGAAGTCAAGAAACTTTGTACATGAAAATTGTAGATAAAGTTATATAGAAAAATACAAAATTGATTTTACCCAAAAATAACATACAGAGTACATTCTGCACTCATAATAAAATCCCAAAACCTAAACTTCCCAGACATGTATCTTCTCTATATGAACTCAAAATACAAGAAAATCACTTTAATTATATATTTCAATTTTTATAGCTATTTATTGAAGGTTGTTTCATTCAATTTGAAGTTAAGATGCAAAAGTTTGGTATAGGACCCCTATTATGAATAAAATATTTTTTCATTCATTAAATTTTCATGATTTTAATATTTTTATAATCTTGTAAATATTATTTGTAATATATGTACATAATTAAAATAAAAGAAAACCATAAAAAATACTAAAATTAATAATTGTATCAAATACATAGAAGAATTACCTATATATACCTATATAATAAATTCAACTATTTATCTAAGGATGCAAATAACCTCAGAAAAATTCAATAAAAATATATGTGTTTCTAGTTAAATAAGTTATAATACATACATTAAGTGTATAAAATATTAAATTTTAAAATACAAATAAAAATAAAATACGTATTATATAGGTCAACATACATATGTTTATACTTATAAAAAGTAAAATGCAATGAAAAACTTGTAAAAATAAATAAAAATCACCATAAAATACTACGTAAAATAATAAATACTTTTTATGTTTAATTAAAAATTAATAAAATCGTTTATTATTTTATTTTGAATTAATAAACACATTTACTCACAGTTTTGTCATTTAATGTGCATACGTGGCCTAACGAGGGTCGAATCTCAATTGCCTCGGGTCAACTCTCCGCCCTCACTCTTCCTGTAGCTGTCAAAACTCTGACCCTCAATTTCCCTGAATTTATATGCCCAATATGGTCATTATTTTAGAATGATTCCTTCTTGACTTTTTATCCTCGATCAACAATCTTTCATGCCCCTTTGATTTTTCGATCAATGGATTATTGTTGTGGTTGGGACACTTCAAAGGCACCCCTGTACTTTTACCACCAATCGAGCTCCATTTGAGATTTGATCTCCCTTAACCCCTCAAAATCCCCAAAGTGTGTGTTATGAAGCTTCCTGGTGACAACAAGAGTGTCGAGGATCATTTTGGCATGGAGGAAGAGGACTCCAGGTTGTAGATCCAAGCTTCACCAGTGAGCTCCACTGCAAGCTTTGCTCCTTGTTCCCCTTGGCAGGTGAGTCTTTCTTTCCTCGCATTTTCGATTTCTAGGCATAGCGTTAGGATATATTAGGTTTTATTTTACGTTAATTTAGCCATTATTAATTAAAAACCCAATTCGTAATTCATCGGAGCTGAGCTCGGACGAACCTCCTCACCATTTTTGACCATGTTTTGCCCACTTTCTCGACTCCATTTCGCTCCTTGACGCATTCCCATTGCCCCAGGCACTCCCATCCACCTTGGTACCTTTCAGATTAAGAGTTCATCCCTCCTATTACCATCGTTCGTTGGAGGGCTCCGCTTAACCTCACGTCGGCTCATCTCGACCTGACACAACACATAGACCATGCAATTTAGTCCGTGTAACCTTTTTGTAGGTCTTGGAGTGGAAAAGGGCCCTAAACAGGTTGGTTTTGATTTTGAACGAGGCACCTGGGGCTCCTCTTTTTCGCCAACCTTCGAGGTCCCCTCCAGCGGCCCTCGGAGCCATATAAGTCCACCAGCAGGTCCAGGGTGCTCCCAGGCATCTTATCGGCCATTCTGCAGCTCTAGAGACCACTGGAGAAGCGAGGACCAGTTGATCAAAGCTCATCGATGACTCTGTTCATCCATGTTCTTCTTGATAGCGCCTCAACTTTCGATCGAGGCCCGTCGCCAGAAGCAGTAGCTTTTGTCAAACATGGAGGCCATTGACCATTGATCTCGTTGTTCAGACCTAATCTCAGCCGTCTGAAGTCGAAGCGTCATCCGTTGTCACAAAGTGGGTGCATTTAAGTCGTATTCTCGTATACAGGGGGTAATTTTGTCATATACACCCCCCTTTTTGTGATTTCATTTTAATATTTAAACTTTAGTCTATAGAGTAAAAATTTTTAAAATATTTACAATTTTCCCCTTATACTTTCCATATTTGCATTCAGGTCCCTCGTTAGATCACCTCACTTGTATGTGTGTGTAAGTTGCGGGCTTTTTGTAGAGGGGCTCCTGTATATTTGAGTATTTCGTATCAATCTAATTTTTCAGAATATTAGTGTAATATTTTCTAGATAAATTGCATCTGCACTCGTGCCCCCCCTAAACTTTGTATTGATTGTAGAAATACCCCTCGGGTATTTATTATTGGAAATATCTGGGAAAATTTCATTTTTGGCCCTATTGTTCTTTGTAGTGTTCGGGGTTAGTCTATAAACTTTAAATGTTTTCATAAATGCCCCTGCCAAATTGTATTTTCTTTTTGTAGATTTTATTTTTTTTAAAATTATCTCCAAACATATAAAAATTATTAGAGAATTACCATAAATACCTTATATATATCATCTATATTTTTGATTAGGTATTTAAGGTTGATTTTCTATTTATTAAAAAAAGCTATTTTTCTCGATTTAGCTTAAAAAAATAAAAAAATCAAAATGTTTAGAAAAATTACAATTTTTTATTTTCTTATTCAGCAACTAAGGCCAAAAGTCCCCAAAAATAGAAAAAGAAAAAAAAATCTGCGGTTTTATCGCCTTTATTTTCTTTGTTTTTTGAGTTTTGAGTTTTCTGTCTTATTTTTATTTGTTTTGTGGAATGATCCCTTAGTTTTGTTGGATTGTTTGCTCAGTAGTCTATGGACAAACAGTTAATATCTTGCATGCACCTATAGTCTGTACATTTGAACTAAGATCAAAATTAATTATTGAATACTTGACTTGAAACTACGTATCGTGAGAGGTCTCCATACAACGCTTGCAGGACCCACTGTGGTGGGCACTATGGAGCCTCCAAGACTAGACCTTAGGTTTCTACTCTTGTATATATCATTTGTTCTTCCCATTAATAGCAATTAGTATTTAAGGCGATTTCATCTTGTGTATATCACCATATATATTAGATTTACAAATTCCTATAACGCATCCCCAAGGAGAGAGCTGGGAAGCGTTGTAAGTCTTCTATCTTTGCATGCATCATTTGATATGAGGGTAGATTTCCATTCTCATATCCACTTGCATTGCTTTGCCTCTATCTCCCTCTTTTTGGATCACATAGGAATTAAAGATACAAAAAAATCATTAGGCATTTGATATTGAAGATGCTAAAAAAAGTAAAAACTAAAAATTAAAACAAGGGGACTGTTAATTGCACTTTCACCTAAAAAATCTTTAACGAACATCATTGTTCGAGTTTCACAAGCCCCCATTTATTTTAGGTACATTCCATAGAGATTGAGGCACGACCCTTAAGGAATAGAGCCAAAATCTCGATCTGTAGCTTCCTAACTACAACTTGGGACCGACGAAGTATTGGTGATTCTATCGTATGTGACATATTAGGGACTTATTAACGACGGTGTTCCCACTTTGTGTGGAGCATCTGACTTGGTCTGAAGTACTGAGCCTAGGTCATGCATATGTGTCTGTCTCATCAATTTGCATCCGAGTACCTCGCTTGCGAAGGAAGTAGTGGTTTCACCTATTGGCTTCCTCTCTCTTTTCTTTGGTTGAGTAGTCACCCAGGACTGGTATTGATGATCTCAAAAAGTGCATATCACAAGATAAAAAGGAGGTGGAACAAGTATGGGGAGACTCTTCTGGACGTAGATGCTCTCCTCTAGGGCAAGCCGCTTAAGGACTCGTGACAACTTTTTGCCTGAATCTATAACCCTAAAATTGAAAAGATAAAAATAGCCAAACTCTCATGGCTTCAGATTGGGTTGAGTTGGTGAATCAATTTTTTATTGTGTTTATTTGGATCTAGATTAGGATTCAACGATAAATCCCACACCTTTGCGCCATGTTTGTAACATTTTCTCTTTTGATAATTCCTCTTGACCCTTGGTCATCGTGAGCTTCTCCTGTTTTACACTCTTTTTATTTCTTGTTCTTCATCGTATCCTTCATCGATCCTCCTCACTCCCTTTGTGATGTAGACCTCTAGATGATTTCCTCAAGACTCTGCTAATAACAACATCGATTCCTTGGGTTTGACATCCGCCCAAATAAGGGGTGATCTCCAAGAAGATAGGACGGTCCCTACGGACTCCTCCTTAGACACCCCTATCTTCACTTGCTTCGGAAATGGATAAGACTCTTCTCTTAGTCTCCTTCCTTCCACCAGCTTTCTTTCACCAACAAATCCTTTAATCGAGACAAACTCTCATCTCAAACTTGCTCCATCATTTCTGAGGATTGATCGGGTATTATTTCCCAATGCAGATTCACAACCCGATCTTGAGCCAGTTCATTCACTGCGAACATTAGAAATGGCTCCATCAGGAAGAGGAAAGGGACTGTAGCTTTCAGCCAGCAGATTCAAGAGTAGGACATGAGTCAGAACGAAATCAATACTCAGTTATTAGATTCCATTCATACAAATCAACAGTAGTTGATTGACCAAGTACCTGCCCAGGTCACCTTCCAAGAAATGTTGAACGATCTGAGGAGGAGATCCGAAGAGAGGGAAACACCTCAAGAAGGAGGTGATGATGATGACAGAGATGATATCTCTGTAGATGGACCTCATATAGGAAGGGATGAAGGAGGGAGAGGCTAATCAAAGACAACACTCAAGCAAGTATACAACCCAGGGGCTGACAGCATCAATGAGTGGATCCAAATCTCACTGATCCATGGACATTTTGAACTAAAGTTGCAACTCCTTTCACTTCTTCCTAGATTCCATGGGAATTTAAAAGAGGAGCCATATAGCCATCTACAACAGTTTGGCCGCATCTGTAGCACAACTGACTACCCCAACATCCCATTGGGTGTAGTCAAGATGACTGCCTTCCCATTTAGCCTTCAGGGCAAAACACTATACTAGATCAATCATCTGGGGAAGGTGGTGACGACTTGGGAGGACTTGAAGTCAGCTTGAACACCATCAGTGCCTGCAATGCAGTGACCACCACACCTGAGCCTCTATCTAAGAAGAAGGAGCAAACACAGCAAACTGCCTCTGTTGAGTCCTAGCCAACCTCCGCTCCAGCACATATACTACGTGCAGGCCCTGGAGTAGCAAGAACCATAGCTGCAGACTAAGATGGTAGTCTACCAATCGCTTGAATGCCATCATCGGTACATCGAGTCTTGTTCCCCAACTCCCCAGCTCATTCAAGGGGTGAGTACCTTTTAGGAAATGATCAACAACTGACCCGTCCTCAGGGACAATAGCAGGATCTTTTAAACTAGGCCAATCGACCATATCACCAACAACAAGAACGGAGGAACTTTCGGCCCAACCCTTCCCACCAGCTGCAACCTCTGTAGCATGGATACAACTGGAGATAGAACAACTATCAGCAATAGTCTAATATCGCCAACAACAATATTAACAGTCGGTAGCTCTATACCATCACTAGTACTCTTTGCAGTACTAGTAGTACCTTCTCTTCCTCCTCCTCCTTACTATTCTTATGGTTACCAAGAACAGCCTCCCTCCTACCAGCAGAATCAATGGTCTCACCTGGCCGAACCTTCTGAGATTGCTCCAGTTAACCCAGTCACGGATTGTCTAGCTCAGCTTATAAAGAACATGATTGAGATGAGCCAGAATATAGACGATCTGACGGCCACTAAGACTTTCATTCCAGGCCAGGTCAAAGCAAACCCGAACAACTTCCGTCGTTAGGAGCAGGTAGCATGAAGTTCCCAACTCAGTTCAAGTGAAAATAATACCTTTTTATCTAATGTTCTACATCTCATGAGCGATAGGACACTCCAGCCATCTATGACAACGAAGGGGAAGAGCAAAGTGTCCGACGGCAAGTCATCATCCAGGACAGCGCCACGGCCAACATCATTTTTTGGAACAACACCACCTACACCAAAAACACAAAAAATGAAGAAAATACAAAAATATAAAAAGAAAGCAACAGTCCCGATGAAGTTGCACCAACCTTGGAGATGCCAGCACCCGCAACAGCGTTAGATCTAGCTGATGGAGTCGAGCCTGCCATTTTTGGTCCACAACATGTAGATGATTGTATTCGTGTTTGTCATCTACTTGTACAGAATTATATGGACAGAAATGTGGATGAAAACATTTTTGATAGTGTACATATGCCTTTTCCTTCCACCATTAAAATAAAAACAGTAAAAAAAATTGAAAATTGCTTTGTCTAATCTTGAAATCGTCCAAATTCTGCAAAATTTGATTCCTGAAATGTTGTTATTGAAAGACATGGAGTAAATGCATGTACTAAAACACGGACTTAAAGTGACATGTACAACAAAGCGTCTGAGTCGCAATAAGATGAAACTAGAGACATACATCTTGACCATGGCAACTGTTAATTCCATCAACAACCTCCCACATAAGAAGAAAGATAAGGGAGCACCTTTGATCAGATGCACAATATTCAACCAGGAGTTCAAGCAATCATTGTTTAACAGTGAGTCTTCTATCAACATGTTGCCATCATCACTACTCACAGAATTCGGGTTAGGACCGCTTAAACCTACCAAGATGATTATGCATTTCGTGGATAAATCAGTCAAGCGGCTGTGATTGTCACTATCTATGCGATGCATTTCCTTGTTAAGTTTGTTGTTTTGGATATGGACACTTCCACACCCTTACTTCATACCATGATCATCATTGTCCAACCTTTCTTCAAACATCCAAGGTTGTAGTTGACTACGACACTAGAGAGATCACATTCAGCTCAAGCACTGACAAAGTTCAGATAGAGACCGTTCCTGAGCCAAAACCTATAGAAGCTGTGTTTGAAATGAGTATGTTCAAATCTCAATGTTCTGAGGACTGCGATTTTTTAGCAGAGATCCGAGATACCAATTTATTTCTGGATGATAGAGAAACCCTGGAATTCCTCTCCCCTAAGGAAGGACATGAAAGCACATTCCATCTAACAGATGTCTTTGAAGATGAGGTTTCATTGATGTGCCATTAGAGAACTTGACCAATCCCTCTCTTCTGAGCATGAAGATTTCATTGCAGATCTATGTGATATCCTTAATGATGATATTGAAATGCTAGAGGTGGACTGATGACAGTCGAGAGAATACACCTACAATTGTTGCAGAAGTCACCACCAAAGTCTCTCCCACCCCACCAGAACTCAAACCATTGCCCTCCAACATGAAGTATTCTTTCCTTGCAGGAGAGCCAAACATGTATACGGTCATTAGCAAGGATCATTTGATAGAAGACCAAGAGTCTCATTTCATGGAGGTTTTTGAACGCAACCGCAAGGCGATAGGTGGAAGATATCAGATCTCCATGGGATCAATACATCTTTGTGCTCGCATCAGATATGCCTCAAAGAAGACAACAAGCCTTACCACGAATTCTAGCGTCATCTGAATCCAAACCTCCAGGGAAGTGGTGATGAATGAAATTGAAAAATGGTGTGACATGGGATTCATATATTCCACCTCTGACTCCTATTGGGTGAGTCCCCTACATGTAGTGCCCAAGAAATCTGGGATCACCATTATTACTAGTGACATAGGAGAGGAGATTCCGACCAGAGTGCCGACATCTTGGAGAGTGTATATGGATTATAGAAATCTCAACCTCGCCACCAAGAAAGACCATTTTCCATTACCCTTCATCGACCAGATTCTAAAGAGAGTGGCCGCGAAGGGGTACTTCTGCTTCTTGGATGGGTATTCTGGATATAATTAAGTTGCAATCACACCTGAAGACCAAGAGAAGACCACGTTGAAGAAACCCGATTTCATCATCTTAATTATCCATTATTAACCCCCTTGCTTAAATTTGTGCCAATAAAAATCAGATAAAGTCCTGTAATTATCAGAGTCTTGAATAAATTAAAAATAAAAAAAATGTCAAAACTAAATTGTGTGGTATTTTTAGACTTAAAAATATCCTCAAAAATATTTTGTGCCTTCAGATTACCTCATATCCATTCATGGTCAACATGAAACTTGTAGATCTCATCGAGATCTACAACTTTCATGTTTTGAGTTTTCTCAAATTCGGCCATTTAACCCCTCATATCTCACTTTTACTCTCGGAATAATTTGATTGGGCCACGTGGCCCTTTCTGGTTGAGCCACGTGGCCCCTTGCCCTTTGATCTATCTGCCAGTCCTCTCAGCCGTTGGATCTCCTTTTGATCCAACGGCTCCACTCTCTCCACGCACGCTTTTTTTCCTTCACCATCCGATCATTCCCCACCTTTCATCACAACCGCTTGTGCCCGCCTCTTCATCCTTACGACACATGGCACCTCTTGCGCCATTCGATCGCGCCCCAGTCCTGTAATCTTCACTGTTCTTTAATGCCCTTGATTTGGACCATCCGATCGCCCTCCTTCGCATCTCGTCCATCCGCTAGCGCGGTTGCCTCACCACGACATGTGGCACGCTCCTGACACCCAGATCACGTAGCCTAGATCTAATCTCAACCATCCCTCAGTGCCTCGACGGCCAGGGCTTTGTCATCAACCTCCCGCAGCTCCTCTCTCCCACGGTCTCCATCTCTCGAACGCCGTTCCCCCTTTCTATTTCCTCCATCATCTCCGACTACCTCTCCCCTCGCCAACCGCCTCACGATCCACCGCCATCATCCTTCATCCTCGCGGGCACGTCCACCCTCCACGATCTTCCTCCAGTAGCCCCATATCTCCCTCGCAAACCACGACTCCACCTTACCAACCACCGACCCCCCTTCTTCAAATACTCCGCCTCCTCCTTCGAATTCTCTTGTCCACCTTTATGCGGGTGGAGACCTGGCCCTCCCCCATCTTTTTGTGACAGAGGGAGGTGGCGAATTTGAGCGATGATGACTTTCCCCTCCGGTGTTGACCCATCACCGATCACGACAGTGTTGCGGAGCTCCAAGCCCGCTCGAGCTGCCTCCACTGGCTGAGGAGGTCCAGCGAAGACCAGCGCTCTGCCTTGGAGCTCACGCACAAGCCACCACCTTCATCTCCGATCAGTAAGTGTCTCTCCGACCTCCTCTGCATTTCCTTCTCATTTCACGTAATTTATTAGGTCACTATACTCTTTTTCACCATCCATTGAACCCCATCCGAGCTTCATCGCACTACTCCCTTCCACGCGTATACCCCCGACAGCACCCTTCTCTTCCCCATAACCTCTCCACCTTCCGACCCATCTCGTCCACCCTCTCCGGCACAGGAGCTTTGGTTCCTTCTTCCTTTCGCTCGCTTGGAACCTCACGCCACTCACACGCACACACACTAACTCCCCTGCATGCATAGAATGGCTGGAATTAACCTGTAGGTGCATGAGTTTCAATGGTCGGATCGCCATCGAAGTGGACTTCATCAGCATCGTCTACGACATCCGAACTCTGATGGCTTGATCCAGAAGGTCCACTGTCTTCTCCGAGATCCCCGCTACTCCGACGATTGTAAATGGCGCTCGGGGAAGGTCCACCGTGTCTGAGATTGAGCGGCAGAGTTGGAGTTCCTTTGTCGGAACTCTGTTTCCGCCGCTAGCTGAAGATGAAGAAGGAAGTATAGGCGTCGTTGGATGATTCCTCCTTGGGTTTATCCAACGGCGCAGACGCAGCCACGTCACCCCTGAACGATATCTACAGGTGCCATTGGATCCTTGTGATCTAACGGTCTTTGGTTGACCACGTGTCGGCACCGAAGATCATCCGAGCCTCATCGCCAGAGCTCATGCTTGGAAATCCCGAGCGTACGCCAAACTTGAATCGAGCCTGGGCCTACTATTCGAGCCTAGCCGAAGCTGCATCCGAAGAACATCGAGCCCGAAGCATCAGCCCAGCCTCAGCATCCTTCGAGCCTCGAAGAAGCACATGCCATGCACGTGTTTTATGGGTTATGTCTACAGGGCATCGCCGACTTTTCCATATTACATACAGGTCCCACATCACGTGCAGCTCACGCGTATCTGGGGTATTTTGTAAGTAAACCCTCGCGGGTTTTCATAATTGCAAAAAATGCCCCTGTACGTGTGGGTATTTTACAGGGAAGGCCTCGTGCTTTATTTTTATTGCACTTTAGTCCCTCCTAGGGACCTGTTTGTATTTATCTTTTCATGTTTTCTTTCATTTATGCCCTTGCTTTCTTTCATACATATCTAGAGCTTCATATGTCCGATTCTGCTGATTTCAGTCTCATTTCAAAGCTTGCTTGATGTACTTTTTATTGGCATATTTAATTTCTTATTTTGGCCACATGAATTTTCACGTATTCTTTTGTTAGCCATGTGTCTCTTATTACTCAACTTATGCCTTGTTTCACTTATCAATCAAGTATGTCATCTTAATAAAACCTGAAATTGACTCATTCTTAAATTGACTCAAGGATTTCTGATCTAGGGCATATTACTTGTGTTGCATTGCATCGCATTTATTTGCATGGTAAAAAATAAAATAAAAAAAATGCATGTTTTATATTCGTTTATTGCATTGTCTTGTCTTATTGCATGATTTGACCTATGCTTCTTTAACTCATCACTAATTAATAAGTAGAAATCTAGATAATCTGAGAGAGGCTCGTGTCCCTGAGTTCGACCTTGGTTTCTTACCAAGTCAAATTAAATACGACCGCCTGATTCTTATTGACATATCAATTAGATGGTTTTTGATGAACCAATCCGGCTCGGCTGCAATGACACATATTAAGTGCTAATTCCACGATATTAAAGGGTCGAATTCGTGGTTTGTCACACGTTCACATGTCCTTTTGAGATGTATGCTTTCAGACAAATGCCATCCGGGCTGTGTATTGCCCCCGCTACATTCCACTGATGTATGCTAGTTGTATTTTCAGACATGGTGGGCAGTATCCTTGAGGTTTCATGGATGATTTTTCGGTCTACAGGGATTCATATGATCAATGTCTTTATTATTTTGATCAAGTTATGAGGAGGTTATGTGAAGTGAACCTCGTGCTCTTGTGGGATAAGAGCAACTTCATGGTTACTGAAGGGATCGTGCTAGGTCACGTTGTACCTAAACGTGGCATGGAAGTGGACTCAGCCAAGGTGGAAGTAATTTCCAAACATGAGCCACCAATGAATCTGAAACAAGTCCGATCATTTTTGGGGGCATGTCAGTTTTTACTGAAGATTTATCAAAGACTTCAGCAAGCTTGTCTGACCGTTGACTGAATTTCTTGGCAAGGAGATAGATTTTGTTGTGGATGATCGTGTTCTGCAAGCCTTCCATGAGCTAAAAATCATGATCCCACATGCTTCAATCCTACAGCCACCTGATTGGTCTCTACCATTCGAGATCATGACGGACGCCTCTCACTATGAAATTGGTGTTGTTCTAAGGCAAAGACAAGGGAATGTCCCCTTTGCAATTCATTACACTAGCAGAACACTTGATGAGTCCTAGAAAAATTACACAATAATAGAGAAAGAGCTGCTAGTCGTAGTATTTGCACTGGAAAAGTTCATATCACGCCTCCTTGGGTCCATTGTGATTGTTTACAGAGATCACTCCAACATCTGGTATTTACAGAGCAAGAAGGATGTCGAACCTCATCTGATTTGATGGATCCTTCTCCTCCAGGAGTTCTATCTTGAGATTCGTGACAAGCATGCAGTCAAAAATGTGGTGGTGGATCATCGTTCAAGAATCATAGAGACAAAGACTCATCAGCAAGCCATCATGTCGATTACCGAGACTTTTCTGGATGAATCTATCCTTTTTGTATCCCCACTCCCCTGGTACTCCAAATCGTGAACTGTCTCATCTCCAAGAAGACCCCAGCTAACTGGCCGAAGATAAAAAAAGACAAGTTCTTAGCAGACATTAATTTCTACTAGTGGGAAGAACCACTCTTTTTTCGTGAGGGAGCAGACTACATCTAGAGGAGATGCATATCTCAGGAGGAAGTAACAGATGTTTTATACTACTGTCACAAGCTTGAAGCAGGTGAACACCATTATGGGAAAAGAATGGCAGCGGAAGTGCTTCAATGTGGCCTTTGGTGGTCAACTTTGTTCGTGGATGCAGCTGACTAAGTGAAGAGCTGTACTGATTGTCAGCGAATCAGCGGAAATATCAGCTCAAGGGATTTGATGGCTCAGAAATACATTCAGATATAAGAATTCTTCGATTCTTGGGCATCAACTTCATGGGTTTATTCCCTAACAGTCAGGGCTATGAGTACATCTTGTTGGTTGTAGGTTATTAAGTAGATGTATGGAAGATATTCTCGCCAGAATAACCGATAGAAAAACTATTTGTAAATTCCTCAGGGAACACATCAATTGGCGATTCAGAATTCCAAAGATCTTGATATCAGATGGGGGTAGCCATTTCATAAACATGGAGGTCAAAAGCTGACCAAAGAATACAGCATCAAACATCTTGTTGTTGCGCCATACCACCCATAGTCGAATGGCTTAGTGGAATGTTGAAACATGAAGATTAAGATGATGTTACAAAAGCATGTATAACTAGATAGGAAGAATTCGTTCCAGTTGTTGTTAAACATGCGAACCCATGATGAGCCATTATGCAATACATGTTATTGCAAATATCATTCCCTAATCTGAAATAAACAATAATTGATTTGCATAATAGATCCCTTAGTACAATTAGGGATATGTACCGTGGCCATCATGATGATCATATAGCTGTCGATTATATGTTGAATCATAGAGGTTGATGCTTGGATGAATATCTAAAGAGTTAGATTGAGAACTCATCAAGCACCGTCAAATGATTATTAAGAGAGGATCTCCAGCCTGAGAAGGAGATGTCAATCCTTTCTCTAAAGGTTGATATCTAATCTACCTCTTGATGTAGGTCCTCTGCATAGGAATAGAGATTCATAGGTGTTAGATAAGATAGGTCATAGAGTTTACTTAATGAGATCGAGATAACCAAATTCCTATGTCGTATGTTGTCAAGATATGGGAAAGCATTCTATGATCGAAGACAGATGTGTTACTATATGTCTGAGTATGTACATTTGACAGACCAATAGGTTTATGACCAAACCAAGATCTATACACCGACACGCTGGTGTGCATATAAGGGCATATGAGTAATACGATCTCTCAAAGGGATCATGCATGTCAATTACTGAACCGGAAGACATGAGCTCACTCATGAGATATTGGGAAGAACCAAATTTCGTACACGATCGTCTCACTTTGGAAGCTTGACTGAATTTCTAGGTTTGAGATATGCTTTTGGAAAGTATATGGTCAACAACTGGGTATGATATATGCTTTTGGAAAGTATATGATCGATACCAACTCCCAATAGTCAAATGAGACACTTAATGATAAAACCCTGAAGTAGATAATGTAAAATTGATCTAATACTTTGGGTTTATTTTGGGTCTTCTGGTATGCAGGATGCACATGTATTAGGAATACCTGAGGGTGATGTGATCATAAACGATTGTATAACCATGATGCTTCCATTTCGAGGGAGTGATGAAACAGGTCTGGATTTTTCCGACTCGTCTCGTAGAGAAGTGATTTGATATTGGCCCAAATGTTGAACACCGATCTGAATGTGATTCAAATGTAATGAGAAGATTAGATTTGTGGTCTTGATTTAATCAATCATCTATGAGAAGTCCGCAAGATCTGGATTTGAGATGTGATCTCAATATCCAAGTCACTATATGTGGAACGATACAATCACCATGTCCTTATCTCCAAGTATCCGCGAAGAAAGTGCATTATACTTGAAAGAGTTCAGGATAATTTCATTGTTGATATATGTATCTGAGCATTGAGAAAATTGACAATTAAATGTGATTTAATTAACATGAATAATATGAATTTGATTCATATTACAAGGAGAGTTATCTAGCATAATTAAATGTGATTTAATTATCAATGATGTAAATAATGTGAATGTGATTCATATTATTTAGGCACGTGAGAATAGAGATTAAAGATGATTAAATGTGATTTGATTATCATGGATATGAATAATATGGATAGCACTATCCAAATTATTCATATATATTATAAATGTGATTTATAATGTATGAGAGAGCCTATTATGATTTATATTTGTTGATTAATTATTGATGTGAATTGGATGAACATTGGACAATTAATTGAAAATGTAAATCATATTTTATTTTGGGTTGTGAATGTGATTCACAATTTTCCAATGGCAAGATTGCAATATTCACAAAATATTTACGAGTTATTTTTGTAGAAAAATTTAAAACAAGTGTTGTTGTAATTCTTGGAGATTTCCATGGAATAATGTAATCTCATGAGATTACATGAGATTGCCTCCTTCCTAATTTGGAGGGTGGATGGCCAACAACTACCATTAGCAAATGGTGGCCATCCACTCCTCTTTTCTGGAAGGAGTCAATTTCCATTCCATAATCTCCATGCCTGATTGATTTAATTTGCAAATAATTATATTGATATATTGAATGATATGGGATAATCCTAAAGTGTGTCACGGAAGCGTGAGCGTCGTATCGAATACGACGAGGAACGACTCGTCGCACTAGTTGTTCTATGCAGCGGAATTTAAAAAATTTTCATGCGACGAAACCACGTGATCCAAGAACACTTCTCGGATCGTTTCGTCTAAACCACAAACAAGTAATAGGATTATCTCTTGAAGCATGGTTGTGATCGAGTCTCTAAACGAAGAGACCTCCTGTCTCAAGTCCGATCCGACGGAGGAGACGCTTATGAGCGCGGGGATGAATCGCGTGCTTCTCGCAATCCATGTTGATGATCCAAGCGGCGGATCTCCTGATCTCGATACATGAGATCCGACGTCTTCTTCACGAGCGAGGCGCACCGAAGGAGACAGAGATCCACGAGCAAACGATCGGGCAGCATAACGACAACACTGCGACGATGGAGACTCTCTCTAGGGCATCCATGGTGGGCGGCCATGAGAGAGGGCTGACGTGTAGAGAGAAAGAGAGAGAGAGACTTATGTTCTCTTGTGTGTAAAGAAGAGCAAAGGGGTGCCTCTACTTTTATACTATTTTGGGATCCATGGATTTCAATCCATGGACAACACAAATCCAATGGCTCTCACTGATTGTGTTTCTTTTAACGGCTAAGATTTGTGTCAGTAAAAACCAACAACAATTAATTTAATTTATATTAAAATATATTGATAAATCAATATAAATCAATCCCAAAATTAAATCAACAACATATGGAGATATTGGAAAGGAGAATGCCTCCTTCCATGTATATGGAGTGGACGGCCACCCTTTCCTAATAGGAATTGGAGGTCGTCCCTTCCATTCAATATGGAAAGAGGCTCTCAAATGTAATCTTCTTAGATTACATAATTCCATGTATCTCCAATTCTACAACAACAATTGTTGTAAATTATTCTACAAAAATAATTCATAATTATTTTGAGAATATTGCAATCTTGCCATTGGAAATTTGTGAATCATATTTACAACCCAAAACAATGTAAATTACACTTTTCAATTTAATGTCTAATGTGAATCTAATTCACATCAACATTTAATTAACAAATGTAAATTACAAATAGCTCTCTATTATATATTATAAATCACATTTATAATTCATATGATTAATATGGATAGTGCTATCCACATTATTTATATCCATGATAATTAAATCACATTTAATCATCTTGGATCTCTAATCTCATGTGCCCAAACAATGTGAATGACATTCACATTAATTACATCTTTGATAATCAAATCACATTTAATTATCTTATGTTACTCTATATATATATATGAATCAAATTCAAATTATTCATGATAACTAAATCACATTTAATTATCCATTTTCTCAATGCTCAGATATTTATATCAACAATGAAATTATCCTGAACTCTTTCAAGGATAATGCGCTTTCTCCGCAAATACTTGGAGATAAAGACAGGGCGATTGTATTGTTCCACGTATAATGACTTAGATATTGAGATCACATCTCAAATCCAGATCTCGGGCCTCCCATAGGTGCTTGATTAAATCAAGACTGCAAATCTATTCTTCTCATTGCATCTGAATCACATTCAGATCAATGTCCAACATTTTGACTAAGATTAGATTACTTCTCTACTGAGAGGATTCACTAAAATCCAAACCCGTTTCATCACTCCCTAGGAATGGAAGCGTCATGGTTATACAACCGTTTATGATCACATCACCCTCAGGTATTCCCAATACCTGTACATCCTGCATACTAGAAGACCCAGAATAATCCCGAAGTATAAGATTAATTTTACATTGTCTACTTCAGGGATTTATCATTAAGTTTTTCATTCGATCATTGGGAGTTGGTATCGATCATATACTTTCCAAAGGCATATATCATACCCAGGTGTTGATCATATACTTTCCAAAAGTATATATCAAACCTACAAATTCAGTCAAGCTTCCAAAGCGAGACGACCATGCATGGAATTTGATCTTCCCAACATCACATGAGTGAGCTCATGTCTTCAGGTTCAGTAATGAACCTGTATGATCCCTTTGAGAGATCGTATTACTCATATGCCCTTATATGCATACCAGCGCGTCGGTGTATAGACCTTGGTTAGGTCATCAACCTATTGGTCTGCCAAATGTACATACTCAGACATATAGTAACACATATGTCTCTGTTCAGAGGATGTGTGCCTATATCATGACAGCATACGATATAGGACTTTGGTTATCTCGATCTCGTTAAATCAACTCTTTGACCTAACTAATCTGACACCTCCGAATCTCTATTCCTATGCAGAGGACATGCATCAAGAGGTCGGTCAGATATTAAACTAACCGAGAAAGGATTGCCATCTCCTACTCAGGCTGGAGATCATCTCTTAATATTCATTTGATGGTGCTTGATGAGTCCTCAATCTAACTCTTTAGATGTCCATCCAAGCACCAGCCTCTATGATTCAATATTTGAATCAACAGATGTATGATCATCAAGATGGCCATGGTACATAACCCTAATTGTACTAAGGGACCTATTATGCAAATTATGTATTCTTCATTTCAAATGAGGGAATGATATTCGCAATAACATTTATTGCATAATGGCTCGCAGTGGGCTCGCATGTCCAACAATCTCCCACTAGCCCAAAGAGCCATTAATGGGCTAATCATTTAAACCCACACTCATGTGACAATCATAGGCTATTTAGAAAATAGCTAGATAAGTTGATCAGTCACTCTGTTTCCAAGAGACTATGCCAAGTCCTTTTACGACACTTGCATATCCCTAGTAACAGTACTCGCATCTAATGCGAATGTTGCATCTTATGCAACCAATACTCAATATAGTCAAAACAGTTATAGTGTCCTTGATACTACTGCTCAACAATTATTATAACCAGTATTACCATAATCCTTATCAGCATACCCTTATTCCTGGAGATCTCTATCTCCTAAGGTATCCGTAGTTAAGACCTTTTATATCTCTATCTATAAAGTCTTATTTTCTTGAGATCACTATCTCAAAAGTTTTGCCTTCTATGACAATAACGTTATTACTGCAATCAAGTGTTTTATAACCATAGTAGGATTAGTAACAGTTTACTACTCCCACTGCATGGTAGACATCTGGCTTTTTTACATATCTAGCATACACCCGACTTCTTGGAACTGATGCACAAGGGCAAGCAGTTTGCATTCACATCCTCAACTCTTTGAGGAGTTATCCCTTTAGATAGGTCAGTACCATATCTTTGAGGAAAAGAAGCCTTTCTTTGAATTTTCCAGAAAATGGAAATGTCCAAGGTGTACTATTAGTGTGACTGTCCCAATACCTTCTTCTCTTTGCTTCTGAACAACTTCAGAACTAAGATCTAAGAGGTATCCTTGAGATCATATCTCGAGGTATTGAACAACCAGATTATAAAACACTTATCATTATCATCCTTATATCATTCTAAATGATTAGAATATTATCTACATTTTGCATGATGAACACAATGGCACTCCCACTATGCTTCACATGGTTCATCAAGATTTTATCTGAAATCATAACATTTATAATTTCATCAAATCTTATGTTCCAACTACAAGAAGCTTATTTGAGTCCAAAGATGGAGTTCTTTAGCTTGCACACCTTGCTTTCCTCAACGATAAAGCCCTGGGGCTACTTCATATGAATATCCTCAGAGAGGTATTCATAGAGGAATGCAATCTTGACTCACATCATGAAGATGTCATAGTCAAGATGTGTAGCTATAGTTAGCAATATTCTGATGGGTTAAAGCAAGGTCACTGGAGAGCAAGTCTCATCGCAAGCGATGTATTCTCTTCGGTGTGTATCTCATGGCTACGAATAAGGTCTCTACCTTCTCATCAGGTTCCCTCTTTCTCTTGAAGATCCATTTACACCATAATGGGTCTTACCCATATAGTTAGATCCTCGAGGGTCTATATACAACATTTGTATATGAAGTATACTTTAGACTTTATTCCTAACATCCATCTTTCCATGATATGATATTCAGAAGCATCATCTCATGAAGTCAGATCATTGTCAGATTCAACTGACACATGGAATCCATCCTCAAACTTATTTGAAGAGGTATTAATATTTCATCTTTAATTGTCTATTTAGTTTCCGATTTCAGGAGCCTCATTATCTTCTCAAGGTTAAATGAGTTCCTTTACTTCATTTTCATTTTGATTCTCAAGAGAGTCATCCTCTAAGAATCACATTCTCAGAGATGAGATCCTTTAAGAATCTCAAGGTCGTAAAGTAGGTATCCAATACCATCCTTTATTTTCCTAATGAAGTAGCTCTCTCTAGTGCTAGATTCCAGCTTTCTAGCATGGAACCTTGTAAGGATATATAATGTAGTCTCAGAGATGAGATAATTATGCTAAGATTAATCATTGATCAAATCATGTCACACATGATCAATTATATCTCCCTACAACTCTATTGAGTTAAGATTCATTAGGAGGATTGAGATAGGAATGATATTCACATCTCCATAAGGTATTCCTTGAATTCATCTAATAGGTACAAGCTACCTTGGTTAAATTAAATTCATTTCATCTTCCTTCAAACTTTAGTTCTAAACCAAAATTGTGAAATCTTTGAACATTTCAAAGGTTTCCTAGGTGAAGAGAAGAAATCTCATATCATACATAATCATCAATAGATATCACATATCCATAATGTTTACTATGATATAGATGATTCACATACATCAATATGTATGAGATCTTGAATACCTTGACATCTTACACCTTTCCCAAAGAAGGGTGTATTGGACATTTTACTTTGAATACAATATTCATAAGTATGCAAGTTTTGAAATTTTAGACATTCTAAAGTTTCATCTCTTACTTGTCATTGACATCATCAACAGACATATGTCCAAAACATGATGCCAGATCATTGTCAAATGATCTTCATCCTCCTATTGATCTTTAAAAGTTTAATTTTCAGTATTAGAAATCTTAATGAACCAATCATTAATTTTCTAATTTACAGGAGTCCGCTAGATGTTAGATTACTATCTGAAGTATATCCATCATAACTCTCTATGATAGGTTTATTCCAGAATTCTTGTTTATTTCCAACATTTAGAAATAACTATGAGTGTATTCTAATATCCATGTCACAGAGACATTCTCTAAGACTAAGGGCTCCCATTGAAAAGATGAAGTCTATTGATCCAATAGAGGTTGTTGCAATAATTGCATTAACATCCATGTGCATGACTATTAAACTTTAAGATCAAATTTCTAATATTCTAATACATATGCAACCAATTGCAAGTGTCATTAGAAGATTGAAATACAATTATTAGACTTTATCTTATCAAATAAGTAAGTCAATTTTAATGATTATATGTAGATTATTCTGATGTACTATCTGATTCCTTCTCTAAGGATTCTAGATAGATTAGATAGTCATACTATCAACATATCAACTTATTCCAGTATTGGCATACATCCAACTCTTTAAATGTCATATGGAAGTCACAGAAGTACAGTCAACTCTTTGACTATACTTCTTACTTGGGTCCAACCCATGCTTCCACTACGCTCCCTTTATCTATAAGAAATCATTGCTCAAGACAAAGGATCTCTTATGTTGAAATCAAAATTTTCAATATAAGAGTATTTCAACATTTATACATGCTTCATTCAATTCATACAATATGAATATTATGAAGCTTCATGAATGACTAGAGTATAGATAGTAGAATGATGACACTCATCGTATCTACATTTAAACTCTTAAAACTTAGGTTCAGGTAGGTACTCAAACAATTTGAATACATCATCTCCTATAGAGACACCATTCTGCATAATGCAGAGAACCATGTCATTCATGATTATATGTCGAGAGCACATATGTATGCCAGAACATCTTCTTAGATTTTATAAGGATTATTTGATAATTACGATCATTATTGACATGTCACTTCAAAAGTACTTTCGATGATTTCAAGACTTATAGAGACATACAAACCCTGGGGTTTTAGTCCTATTGTCTATTTAATTATCATTCCTCATTATTATGAGGAAACTTGCATATTGCAACCACATACATTATGTGTCCAATTGCAAGTACAATATCTGGATAATGGGTCCAATCCATGATATTCTACTGGTTATTATTATGTATAACATTGAGTGGGATTAAAGAAGGATTATCTGAAATAAGAAATTTGCATAAACATATATAAATATATAATTTACTTTGATTTAGGAATTTTTATATAAAAGTTTTCTTGCCTTGTTAACACTGAAAGTTCATTCCCTTAATCGCTTTCAATGTAAGAGATATACTTACCATTATATCTCAACAAGATCTGGGATCTCCTTCCTTATCTTTGTTACATCCCAATAATATGAGAATATGCAACTCGGATAAAAAGAAGCGAGAACACATTCCACTTTGCAACTCCAACTTGCATCTCCCAATCCGGTCTTTAACTCCTGGGTCCACCACCCCGAAGGTGATGTTGACCCGTCATTAATTGAGCCAACCATTAGCAGGAATAGTACTCGCTATGCGCAATCCAATATCGCCCCAATAATATGAGGATCCAATATTGGGGTCACTACGCATACGGCCTTACTCTTTCGAGAAGCAAAGAGCCCGATCCAGATGCGCTTGCATATAGGAGCTGTCACTTTATACAGGCGTCTCCTACATACAATCCCTGGCGACGGAACCATTCGCCTTGACGGGAGACCATGGATGTCACTTATGTGATCCTCCATATCATATTCAAATTATAATTAATTATCAGGAATCATATTCACATAATTAATTCTTACAAGGGAAATAACACATCTATTATAATAGAGTGTTTTTAATTGGATATAATTAACTTAATCACATTAAATTAATTATCAGTCCAATTCAATCAACAAACTTGATTTTACTTGAATATATGGTATTATCTCAAAGTACGTATTAATTTGAATTTTAATAATTAGAAAATATATCATGATCTCTCAGGCATCATTCGTTCCCTACCCGTTGTCATGGCCAGTACCGGCGGGAGTGGGACGGACCGCAACCAGTGCGACCCGCCACCCCAGCGATCCCCGACTAGACACCATATCCGCCTCAGGAAAAAATAATGCCGAGCCAATCACTTTGTACTTGAGATGATCATCAGTTCTTCAACCGAAATTATACCATATAGTAATAATCAAAACAATTTTGAGTATAAAGAAATTTGCTAACCAAATTCCCAATCCTATTCAAGCAAGGAGTTTGACGATTGTGTTTCCAATTATGATCTAGATCAAATCTAATCAATTTATTGGTTGAGGCCAAGTCAATTAAGGAAATAATCATCATTCAATATTTCTCAAATATTTTCCATAATTATTTCATGAAATTAACAATTAATTTCACTAATTGATAATCACATGGTTCTTGATTAGGACCGTAATTTCAGCCGTGATCCCTACTTACTAAAATTAACATATCTCAATCAATTTAAATCCAAATTAGACAAAATCAATTTTCAAAGATTGCTAATTTGATTTAAGACAGAATCTAAGTTATATTTTACGCATTTTGAGGCGGATCAAAACAGTAATTAACTCATTAATCATGTTAAGATTCGCAGCTCCCACAACAGTGAATACATGTTCATTACAACAACCATATCTCGAGCAAACGGAATCCAAATTACGTAAACTCAGATCCTATGGTTTCCTTATTTAATGGGAACAAAATTCAAGTTTTATTTTCGTGATTAAATAATTTAAACAGGGCCGAAAATAATCACTAAACAGAGATGTGAAAATGAAATGCGATAAAACTTTCGCAACCCGAACGAACCCAAGTCGCCTTCGGTTTTATGGATCGTATCAAAAACCTTCGACCTAAGGCTCTGATACCACTTGAAGGATATGGGATAATACTCAAGCACATCACGAAAGCGTGAGCGTCATATCGAATACAACGAGGAACGACTAGTCGCACTAGTTGTTCTATGCAGCGAAATTTAAAAAATTTTCATGCGACGAAACATATGATCCGGGAAAACTTCTCGGATCGTTTCGTCTAAACCACAAACAAGAAATAGGATTACCTCTTGAAGCATGTTTGTGATCGAGTCTCTAAACGAAGAGACCTCCTGTCTCAAGTCCGATCCGACAGAGGAGACACTTGCGAGCGCGGGGATGAATCACGTGCTTCTCGCAATGCATGTTGATGATCCAAGCGACAGATCTCCTGATCTTGACACACAAGATCCGGCGTCTTCTTCACGAGCGAGGTGCACCGAAGGAGAAGGAGATCCACGAGCAGACAATCGGGCAGCATAACGACGACACTGCGGCGATGGAGACTCTCTCTAGGGCATCCATGGTGGACGGTCATGAGAGAGGATGAGAGAGGGCTGACGTGTAGAGAGAGAGAGACTTATGTTCTCTTGTGTGTAAAGAAGAGCAAAGGGGTGCCTCTCCTTTTATAATATTTTGGGATCCATGGATCTCAATCCATGGACAACACAAATCCAATGGCTCTCAGTGATTGTGTTTCTTTTAATGGCTAAGATTTTTGTTGCTAAAAAACAACAACAATTAATTTATTTAAATTAAATAATATTGATAAATCAATATAAATCAATCCCAAAATTAAATCAACAACATATAGAGATAAGGGAAAGGAGAATGCCTCCTTCCATGTATGTGGAGTGGACGGCCACCCTTTCCTAATAGGAATTGGTGGTCTCCCTTCCATTCAATATGGAAGGAGGCTCTCAAATGTAATCTTCTTAGATTACATAATTCCACGTATCTCCAATTTTACAACAACAATTGTTGTAAATTATTCTACAAAAATAATTCATAATTATTTTGAGAATATTGCAATCTTACCATTGGAAATTTGTGAATCGTATTCACAACCCAAAATAAAATGTAAATTACATTTTCAATTTAATGTCCAGTGTGAATTTAATTCACATCAACATTTAATTAACAAATGTTAATTACAAATAGCTCTCTCTTATATATTATAAATCACATTTATAATATATATGATTAATATGGATAGTGCTATATACATTATTTATATCCATGATAATTAAACCACATTTAATCTTCTTGGATCTCTATTCTCATGTGCCCAAACAATGTGAATCACATTCACATTATTTACATCTTTGATAATCAAATCACATTTAATTATCTTAGATAACTCTCTATATATATGAATCAAATTCATATTATTCATTATAATTAAATCACATTTAATTATCCATTTTCTCAATGGTCGAATATTTATATAAACAATGAAATTGTCCTGAACTCTTTCAAGGATAATGCCCTTTCTCTGCGAATACTTGGAGATAAGGATAGGGTGATTGTATTGTTCCACGCATAGTGACTTGGATATTGAGATCACATCTCAAATCTAGATCTCAGGCCTCCCATAGATGCTTGATTAAATCAAGACTGCAAATCTAATCTTCTTATTGCATCTGAATCACATTAAGATCAATGTCCAACATTTGGACTAACATTAGATTACTTCTCTTCTAAGAGGAGTCCATAAAATCCAAACCCGTTTCATCACTCTTTAAGAATGGAAGCGTCATGGTTATACAACCGTTTATGATCACATCACCCTCAGGTATTCCAAATACTTGTACATCCTGCATACTAGAAGACCCAGAATAATCCTGAAGTATAAAATCAATTTTACATTGTCTACTTCATGGATTTATCATTAAGTTTCTCATTCGATCATTGGGAGTTGGTATTGATCATATACTTTCCAAAAGCATATATCATACCCAGGTGTTGATCATATACTTTCCAAAAGTATATATCAAACCTGCAAATTCAGTCAAGCTTCCAAAGCGAGACGACCGTGCACGGAATTTGATCTTCCCAACATCACATGAGTGAGCTCATGTCTTCCGGTTCAGTAATGAACCTGTATGATCCCTTTGAGAGATCGTATTACTCATGTGCCCTTATATGCACACCAGTGCGCCGGTGTATAGACCTTGGTTAGGTCATCAACCTATTGGTCTGCCAAATGTACATACTCAGACATATAGTAACGCATCTGTCTCTGTTCATAGTATGTGTGCCTATATCATGACAGCATACGATATAGGACTTTGGTTATCTCGATCTCGTTAAGTCAACTCTTTGACTAACTAATCTGACACCTCCGAATCTCTATTCCTATACAAAGGACCTGCATCAAGAGGTCGGTCAGATATCATCCTAACTGAGAAAGGATTGCCATCTCCTACTCAGGCTAGAGATCATCTCTTAACAATCATTTGATGGTGCTTTATGAGTCCTCAATCTAACTCTTTAGATGTTCATCCAAGCACCATCCTCTATGATTCAATATTTGAATCAACAAATGTATGATCATCAAGATGGCCACGGTACATAACCCAAATTGTACTAAGGGACCTATTATGCCAGTTATGTATTCTTTATTTCAGATTAGGGAATGATATTCGTAATAACATTTATTGCATAATGGCTTGCCGTGGGCTCGCAAGTGCAATGTATATATTTAATCTAAATTAAATTAATTATTATTATGTTTTGACAATAAAATCTTGACTATTGAAAGAAGCACAAATCAATCTCATCCATTGATTTTGTGTAGTCCATTGATTGTGATCCATGGACTCCCAAAACTCTATATAAGAAGAGCCACCCCTTGCTCTTAAAAGTTACAACAACAATAACATATGCTCTCTCTCTCTAATTCTCTACACGTCCTCTCTCTCTATCATTGTGGTCGTCCACCATGGAGCCCTAGAGAGAGTAGTCGTTGTCGCAGCATCGTCGTTATGCTGTCGGATTATTTGATCATGAATCTCCATCTCCTTCGATGCACCTCGCTCGTGAAGAAGACGTCGGATCTCATGTGACGAGATCAGGAGATTCGCTGCTTGGATCATTAACATGGATCGTGAGAAATACGCATTTCGTCAATGCACTCGCAAGCGTCTCTTCCATCGGATCAGATGAGGTCTCGTTGTTTAAATACTCAATTGCAAACATGCTTCAAGAGGTAACCCTAATACTTGTTTGTAGTTTAAATGAAATGATCCGAGAAGAGTTCTTCGATCATGTGGTTTCATCGCATGAAAATTTTTTAAATTCCGCTGCCTCGAGCATCCAGTACGACTAGTCACTGCCGAATCGCATACGATGCAATCCTCACGCTTCCATGATGCAGTTAAGGATCTTACCATATCCTTAAAGTGGTATCAGAGCCATAGCTAGGAGATTTCGGATACGATCCATAAACCTAGAATGACTTGGGCTCATTAGGTTTTTCGAAATTTTTATCGCATTTCATTCTCACAGCCCTATTTTATGGAAATTTTCGGCTCTAATTAAATTGTTTAAACACAAAATTATCAGTTTGATTTTGTTCCCATTAGATAAGGAAACCGTGGGATTTGAGTTTGTATGATTTGGAATCCGATTGCTCAAGTTATGATCATTTTAATGAACATGTGTCCATTGTTTCGGGAATTGCCAATCTTGACGCAATTAAGGAGTTAATTATTGTGTTGAATCACCTATAAATGCATGTAAATCAATTGGGTTATGTTATAAATCGAATTAGCAAACTTTTAAAACTTATTTTTCATGATTTGGATTTCAATTGATTGAGATATGATAATTTTAGTGAGGGCCACTGCTGAAAATTACATTCCTAATCAAGAACCATGTGATTGTCATTTAATCAATTAATGAAATTAATGGTTAATTTCATGAAATAATTATTGATGAGTATTTAGTGAAATATTTTATGATGATTATTTCCTTAAATGGCATTGCCTTGACCAATAATTGATTAGATATGATCTAGATTACAATTGGTTGCATGATCTTCTTTCCAACAAACAAAGTTGCTTGAATAGGATTGGGGATTTGTTTAGCAAATCTCCTTATAATGTTAATAAAAAATGTTTTGATTATTATTATAATGTATAACTTCGGTTGAAAGACCGATTATCATCTCAAGTACAAAGTGATCAATTGGCATTATCCTACCCGAGGCGGATATGGTGTATAGTCAGGGAGCGTTGGGGTAGCAGGTTGCTCTGTGAGTAGTTTGTCCCACTCCTGTCGATATTGGCCATCACAGCGGGTAGGGAAGGTATAATACGTGAGAAATCATGATGTATTTTTTTAATTGTTAAAATTCTAAATAATATGTATATTGAAATTATACCATCCTTCAAGTAACAATTAAAAATTGTTTCTTGGTCGATTGAAAGGACTGATAATTGATTTAATATTATTAAATGAATTAGATCCAATTAAAATTAAAACAATCTATTATTAATATATGTGTAATTCTCTTGAAAGAATTAATTGAAATGAATATGATTTATAATGATTAATTAGAATTTAAACATGATATGGAGGATCACATAAGTGACATCCATGGTCTCCCGTCAAGATAAAGGGTTCAGTAGGCACTGACAATATGTAGGAGATGCATGTCCGAAGTGACAGCTCCTGCATACAAGTGCATCTAGATCGGGCTCTTTGCTTCTTGAAAGAGTAAGGATGTATGCGTAGCGACCCTAATATGGAGTCCTCATATTATTGGGGCCATATTGGATTGCGCATAATGAGTTATATTCTTGTTGACGGTTGGTTCAATTAATGACAAGTCAACATCACCTTAGGGGTGGTGGGCCATGGTGTTAAAGACTGAATTGGTAATGCAAGTTGGACTTGCAAGGTGGAATGTGTTCCCGCTTCTTTTTATCTGAGTTGCAAGTTCTCATATTATTGGTATGTGACAAAGATAAGGAAGGATATCTCATATCTTGCTTGAAATATAAGGGTAAGTATATCTCTTACATTGAAAGTGATTAAGGGAATGAACTTTCAGTGTTGACAAGGCAAGACAACTTTGATATAAAATTCCTAAATCGATGTAAAACATATATTTATATTTATTTATGCAAATTTCTTCTTTCAGATAATCCACTCAGTACTATATACTCAATAACAACCAGTAAAATATTATGGATTGGATCCATGATCAGGATATTGTACTTGCAGCTGGATACATATTGTATGTGGTTACAATGTGCAAGCTTCCTCGTAATAATGAGGAATGACAATTAAATGGACGATAGAACTACCTAGGGTTGTGTATGTCTCTATAGTCTTTATCTCTCATCGAATGTACTTTGGAAGTGACATGTCGATGATGATCGTAATTGTCAAATAGTCCCTATAAAATATAAGAAGATGTTCTGGCATACATATGTGCTCTTGACATTTAATCATGAGTGACGGTTCACTGCATCATGCAGAATGGTGGCTCTATAAGAGGTGATGTATTCCAAATGTTTGAGTACCAACTTGGACCTAAGTCTTTAAGAGTTAAGATGACTGTAGATAGATGAGTGCCATCATTCTACTTTCTATACTCAAGTCATTCATGAAGCTTCATAATATTCATATTGTATGAATTGAATGAAACATGCATAAATGTAGAAATACTCTTATATTGAAATCTTTTGAGTTCAACATAAGAGTTCATTTGTCTTAAGAAATGGTTGTTTATAGATGAAGGGAGCGCAATGAAAGCATGGGTTGGACCCAAGTAAGAAGGAAAGTCAAAGAGTTGATTGTACTTCTATAGCTTCCATATGACATCCAAAGAGCTAGATGAATGCCAATACTGTAATAAGCCGGTGTTCTGATAGTACGACTATCTAGTCTATCTAGGATTCTTAGAGAAGGACTCAGATAGTACATCCGAATAATCTATATTTAATCATTGAAATTGATTTAAAGTCTAATATGTGTATCTCACTCTTATAATAACACTTGCAATTGGTTGCATATGTTTTAGAAGACTAGAAAATTTGATCTTAAGGTTTAATAATCATCTACATGGGAATCAATGCAATTGTTGCAATAATCTCCATTGGATAGATGAACTTCATGATTTCAGTGGGAGACCCCTTAGTCTTAGAGAATGTCTCTATGACCTAGATATTAGAATACACTCATTGTTTATTTCTAAATGTTCGGAATAAGCATGAGTTCTGAGATAGACCTATCATAAAGAGTTATGATGGACATATTTCAGAAAGTAATCTTACATATAGAGGACTGTATTAAATTAGAAAATTAATGAATGGTTCACTAAAATTTCTAATATTGTAAATTTAAACCTTTAAAGATAAATAGGAGGATGAAGATCATTTGACAATGATCTGGCATCAAGCCTTGGACATTTGTCTATTGATGAATATACTATTGTCTGAAATTTCAAATCTTACATACCTCTGAATATTGTATTCAAAGTAGAAAATGTCCAAAGCACCATTCTCTGGGAATGGTGTAAAATGTCAAGGTATTCAAAATCTCATACATATTAATGTATGTGGATCATCTATATCAAAATAGACATTAATGATATGTGATATCAAGTGATGAGTATTTATGATATGTGATTTCTTCCCTTCACCGTAGAAACCTTTGAAATGATCAAAGATTTCAGAATTTTGGTTTAGAACCAAAGTTTAAAGGAAGATGAAAATGAATTTGATCTAATCTAGGTAGTCAGTATCAATTAGATGAATTCATGTAATACCTTATGGAGAAAGGAATGTCATTCCTATCTCAATCCTCCTAATGCACATAAAATCAATGGAGTCGTAGGGAGATACAATTGGATCATGTGTAATATGATTTGATCAATGATGAATCTTAGCATAATTACCTCTTAGTTTCCAAGTATATATGTAGTAGAGACTATAATATATATAAGGTCCCACGCAAGTACACTGGAATCTAGCACAAGAGAGTGCTACTTCATTAGGAAAATAAAGGATGGTATTGGATACCTACTTTATGACCTTGAGATCCATAAAATATTTCATCTCCAAGGATATGATTATTAGAGGATGACTCTCTTGAGAATCAAGATGAAAATAAAGTGAAGGAACTCATTGAATCTTAAGAAGATAATGAGGCTCTTGAAATCGAAAACTAAAAAGAATAAAGTATAGATGAAACACTCACATCTCTTCAAATGAGTTTGAGGATGGATTCCATGTGTTAATTAAATCTGATAATGATTTGACTTCATATGATGAAGCGTCTGAAGATCATGACATGGAAAGATGGATGTTAGCAATAAAATCTAAAGTAGACTTCATATACAAGTGTTGTATATGGACCCCGGAGGATCCACCTATATGGGTAAGGCCTGTTAAGGTATAAATGTATCATCAATAGAAAGAGGGAACCTGATGAGAAGTTACAAAGCTTCAAAGCATGGTGTATCCACAAGATACACACCGAAGAGAAGACATCACTTGCAATGAGACTTGCTCTTCAGTGACCATGCTTAAACCCATCAGAATATTGCTAAATAAAGGTACACAACTTGACTTTGACATCTACAAGATGGAAGTCAATATTGCATTCCTCTATGAATACCTCTCTGAGTATATTCATATGAAGTAGACCCAAGACTTCATAGTTGAGGAAAGCAAGGTGTGCAAGCTGAATAACTCCATCTGTGGACTTGAATTATCTTCTTGTAGTTGGAACATAAGATTTGATGAGATTATAAATGTTATGATTTCAGATAGAATCTTAATGAGCCATGTGAAGCTTAGTGGGAGTACCATTGTGTCCATCGTGCTAAATGTAGATGATATCCTTATCATTTAGAATGATATAAGGATAATAATGAGCATTTTGTAGACCGGATATTCCATACCTTGACATATGATCTAAAGGATACCTCCTAGATCTTAGTTCTAAAGTGGTTCAGAAGCAAAGAGAGAGTATTAGGACTGTCACATTCAGGGGCACACCTTGGACATGTTCCATTCTGGGATATTCAAAGAAAGGCTTCTTTTCCTTAAGATGTGGTACTAACCCATCTAAAGGGATAGCACGTCAAGGAGTTGAGGAAGTTAATTCTAAAATTGCTTGTCCTTGTGCATCAGTTACGAGAAGCTGGGTATATGCTAGATGGATATGAAAGACAGATGTCTCCCATGCAGTGGGAGTAGTAAACTCTTACTAATCCTACTATGGAGATAAAACACTTAGTTGCAAAAATAACAATATCTTCAAAGAGAACAAGACTTTCAGATAGTGATCTCTAAGTCTTATCTTCAAGAAATTAAGACTTTATAGATTGAGATCTAAAAGGTCTTAACTGTGAATACTTTACGAGATAGAGATCTCAAGGAATAAGGGTATTCTTATAAGGATAATGGAAATACTGGTTATAATAAGTATTAAGTTGTAGTGTCAAGGACACTATAGCTGACAAGATTGAGTATCGGTTGCATAAGAAGCAACATTTGCATTGGATACGAGCATTGTTACTAGGAGATATGCAAGTGTCGTAAAAGGACTTGTGTAGTCTATTGGGAACATAGTGACTAATCAGCTTACCAAGCTATTTGTCTTTATAGTCTATGCTTGTCACATGAGTGAGGGTTCAAAAATTAGCCCATTAATGGCTCTTTGGGCTAGTGAGAGATTGTTGGACATGCAATCCCATTGCAAGCCTTTATGTAATAAATGTTATTGCAAATATCATTCCTTGATCTGAAATAAAGAATAATTTATTTGTATAATAGGTCCCTTAGTACAATTAGAGTTATGTACCGTGGCCATCTTGATGATTATACAGTTGTTGATTCAATTGTGGAATCATTGAGGCTGGTGCTTGGATGAATATCTAAAGAGTTAGATTGAGGACTCATCAAGCATTGTCAAATGATTATAAAGAGAGGATCTCTAGCCTGAGAAGGAGATGGCAATCCTTTCTCTAAAGGCTGATATCTAATCGACCTCTTGATACAGATCCTTTGCATAGGAATAGAGATTTGGAGGTGTTAGATAAGCTAGGTCAAAGAGCTGACCTAACGAGATTGAGATAACCAAAGTCCTATATCGTATGCTGTCACGATATGGGCACGCATCCTCTAACCGAAGATAGATGTGTTACTATATGTCTGAGTATGTACAATTGGCAGATCAATAGGTTTATGACCTAACCAAGATCTATACACTGACGCATTGGTATGCATATAAGGGAATATAAGTAATACGATCTCTCAAAGGGATGATACAGGTTAATTACTGAACCGGAAGACATGAGCTCACTCATGAGATATTGGAAAGAATCAAATTCCATGCATGATCGTCTCACTTTGGAAGCTTGATTGAATTTGTAGGTTTGAGATATACTTTTAGAAAGTATATGATCAACAACTGGGTATGATATATGCTTTTGGAAAGTATATGATCGATACCAACTCCCAATAATCAAATGAGACACTTAATGATAAAACCCTGAAGTAGACAATGTAAAATTGATCTAATACTTCGGGTTTATTTTGGGTCTTCTGGTATACAGGATGTACAGGTATTAGGAATACATGAGGGTGATGTGATCATAAACGATTGTATAATCATGACGCTTCCATTTCGAGGGAGTGATGAAACAGGTCTGGATTTTTCTGACTATTCTCGTAGAGAAGTGATCTGATCTTGGTCCAAATGTTGGACATTGATCTGAATGTGATTCAAATGTAATGAGATGATTAGATTTGCGATCTTGATTTAATCAAGCATCTGTGAGAGGTCCACAAGATCTGGTTTTGAGATGTGATCTCAATATCCAAGTCACTATACGTGGAACAATACAATCGCCATGTCCTTATCTCCAAGTATCCGCAGAGAAAGCGCATTGTCCTTAAAAAAATTCATGATAATTTCAATGTTGATATATGTATCTGAGCATTGAGAAAATTGATAATTAAATGTGATTTAATTATCATGAATAATATGAATTCAGTTCGTATTAAAAGGAAAGTTATCTTGTATAATTAAATGTGATTTAATTATCAAATATGTAAATAATGTGAATGTGATACATATTATTTGGGCACATGTGAATAGAGATCCAAGATGATTAAATGTGATTTAATTATCACGAATATGAATAAATAGCACTATCCTAATTATTCATATGTATTATAAATGTGATTTATAATGTATTAGAGATAGCCTATTATGATTTATATTTGTTGATTAATTATTGATGTGAATTGGATGAACATTGGAAAATTAATTGAAAATGTAAATCACATTTTATTTTGGGTTGTGAATGTGATTTACAATTTTCCAATGGCAAGATTGCAATATTTGCAAAATAATTATGAATTATTTTTGTAGAATAATTTACAGCAAGTGTTGTTATAAATCTTGGAGATTTCCATGAAATAATTTAATCTCATGAGATTACATGAGATTACCTCCTTCATAATTGGTAGGGTGGATGGCCACCAACTCCCATTAGGAAAAGGTGGTCGTGCACTCCTCTTTATAGAAGGAGTCAATCTCCATTCCATAATCTCCATGCTTGATTGATTTAATTTGAGATTAATTATATTGATATATATATATATATATTTAATCTAATTAAATTAATTGTTTTTCAATTTTACAATAAAATCTTGGCCATTAAAAGAAGCACAAGTCAATCTTATCCATTGATTTTGTGTAGTACATGGATTGTGATCCATGGACTCCCAAAACTCTATATAAGAAGAGGCACTCCTTGCTCTTCAAAGTTGCAACAACAACAACATATGGTCTCCCCCCTCTCTCTCTCATTCTCTACACATCCTCTCTCTCTCTCTCATTGTGGTCGTCTACCATGATGCCATAGAGAGAGTCGTCGTTGCCGCAGCATCGTCATTATGCTGTCGGATTATTTGCTCATGGATCTATGTCTCCTTCGGTGCACCTCGCTCTGGAAGAAGACATTGGATTTCACGTGACAAGATCAGAGATTCGCCGCTTGGATCATCAACATGGATTGTGAGATGCATGTGTTTCATCAACGCGCTCACAAGCATCTCCTCCGTCGGATCGGACTTGAGATAGGAGCTCTCTTCGTTTAGAGACTCGATCGCAACCACGCTTCAAGAGGTAACCCTAATACTTTTTTGTGGTTTAAATGAAATGATCCGAGAAGTGTCTTGGATCATGTGGTTTCATCGCATGAAAATTTCACCTCAAGCAACTAGTACGACTAGTTGCTCCCGATCGCATAAGATGTGATCCTCACGCTTCCATGATGCGCTTAAGGATCTTATCATATCCTTCAATTGTTAGATTTGGTTATTTGGGCTCAATGCACAATTTATAAGTCTCCTCTAGGGATGTCTCCCTACTGCCTCGTGTATGCCAAATCATATCATATTCCCGTGGAACTAATTCACAAATCTTTATAGGCATTGAATTTGTGTAGTTTGGACATAGAAAGCTGGTAAACTAAGAAAAATTATCTGAACTAGCTACTCAAATTCATAAACTATGCGTACGACTACAACTTGATGTATAAGGAAAAAGTAAAGAAATGTCATGATAAACACATCCGAAGAAAGGCTTTCGATCCCTGATAGAAGGTTTGGTTGTTTAATGGGCGGTTAAAGATCTTTCCAGGCAAGATGAAGAGCAAGTGGACAAGGTCATACATAATCCATACCGTATGTGGTAATGGGAGTCTACAAATAGCACGCACAACCATTTGTTGTGAACGGATAGTTGCTGAAGACGTACATAGAGCCAAACGCATTCCTGTCCGTTGACGAAAATGGATCAGACACTTGAGCACAAAAATCACAAAATTATCTTTTGTTTTCTTCTTCATTTTTTTCTTCCGAAAAGGTGTTCACCCCTTTCATTACTACTATACTTAGGACGTACTTTGTCCTGAGTATAGGGGGTGTGCTCCCTGAGTTGTTCATTCTTTAATCCCTCACTTGTCCCCTCGACTCTTGATATTTTGTCTATACCTAGGGATATCTTACGTTAAGTATACAGGGGACAGGTCGAGCCGATGATCTATGAAGTACGAGTTATGCCTTCCTTTTTATCCATGATCTATGAAGACATAGCTGAAGCTATGTATAGGGAGCTTGTATATACGTTGTATATACTTTAGCCATAGCTTGTACTTTTGTATTTTCAATAATATCACTAAATAATAAATCTTGACACATATACTAAAATTCTTTGTATATACTGATTCATAAATCGATTAAAAATATTTTGCAAAATGTTTGAAAAATGGTTGGAATATCTCTTTGAAATATCTTTTGAAAACAATTTGTAAAA
The DNA here is from genome assembly GCA_037367405.1 of Ottelia alismoides. Lineage (NCBI taxonomy): Eukaryota > Viridiplantae > Streptophyta > Magnoliopsida > Alismatales > Hydrocharitaceae > Ottelia > Ottelia alismoides. The sequence goes on from JAZKJV010004609.1 coordinate 220,072, forward strand.
TGTTTTGTAAAACATTTTCACCCTTTGTAAAAATGTTTTGTTTGTAAAAATATCTTTCTTTTGTGTGAATAAAATGTATTGAAAATCTATTTGCAATGATTTAAAAAATGTTGTACAAATACTTTAAAAAATCTATATGTATCGTTTGAAAAATCCTTGCAAAATGATTTTCAAAATTTTGTAAACGATTGTAAAATTATATGTCAAATTAGTTTTCAAAATAAAGCTTTCAAAATGTTTGTAAAAATCTTTTCAAATTATTTGGAGAACTTTGTAATTCAAGCAAATAAAATTATTTTATAAACCTGGAAAATTTCTAAATCCCAATTCTTGTAAATAACAAGACACACTTCCATGTAAATATTTGCACATGTTTCTTTTCCTAAAACATTTTATTTTGAAAATCCCTAAAAACTTACAAATTAAAAATCCCAAAAATATTTGCAAATCTTTTAAAAAATTGTATAAAAATTTGCAAAATCTTTTCAAAAATCTACAAAAAGTTCAAAACCACAAAATTACATCACAAAAATGTTTTCTACACTGTACATAGCATTTGCATTTTTCAGATCAATGCTGATAAATGAACTAGTCTAAGTAAAATCCGAAGATGAGAGCTTGGTTGGACGTTAATCCATTTAATCACAAGAACCTTATAGGAACTGGAATTGAGTCACTTCAGTTCTACTAGACTTAATTTTTTGAGACCATGAGACTTGGTTAAGTGTCGCCTGGACTGCCTAAGTGGAATATTTCAGAACACATGCATGACTCTTATAGATAATGACCTAGCTTGCACACCTGCACCTTGCACTTTTCTCACCTCGGTTTAAGTGGTAGAGGGTTGGATTTGCTGGCATGAGACACAAGTCAATGGAAACATCAGAAGTCACACATTTGTTGTCATTGTACCCCAACCCGATCCAGCAGCGAAGAGATCTAGAGACAGAAGTCTGTGGGTTGCAATAATGCTTCAAAAGAGGGATAGTCTATTGACTTAAGAAGAAAAAGTTCTTATGTAAATGTTGTTATATATAGTATTAAAAATTTTATATCAGAAAAATCCAAAAAAAAGATGGGAAAAACTCAAAGAAAAATCAATTCCTGTTGGAGCATGTATATAGACAATAAGCAAGCTTGAGCTTCAAAGTCAAATGTGTGTGAGCCTACAGTCGGATGACTTGGCTACACTGGTCAATTATCCTAGGACAGGTAGCTATACTGGCTACCATCCATTCTTCTCTCCATCTCCTCTTCTTGAGCTGGTTGCACTTGAACTTAGACTGGAATACCCCGCTTCTCAAGAGCTATTGAATTGGGGAATTAGGGTCACCATGTTGGATAAGATTGACTTTTACCGCTTCAACTGAGAGGAGCTACATATCGCTGACATGGAACAAGATAGATTCATAGTCATAATGGGTTGCGAATGACATTGCTCTGTTTTGACCTGGCTTTTGAGGAGACATGGGTAGGGTCTTGTGGTTCTTAGAGGCCATTGTGTTTTAAATTCATTTCCCCGTGAGGTTCTGACAAACGTGAATTCCAAGGGTTCGACTGAGCTCAAAACTTTGACTTTATGATGACAAGTTTAAGAATTAAAATTAATCCAAATTCTTTCTTTTTCTTTCTTTATTTGCTTTTCTGCACTTATAGGCACAAGTGTTTGCTAGGTACTACCAAATGCAAGTATAGGGGGTGATGAATCTCTATTTCATCATCTTTATTCTTTCATTTTAATCTTTAAACGCTAGCTAAATGCATGTAAATATAAATATTTTGCATAAATTAACATCTATTAGTTATTATATAAATAATGTATAAAATATTGTATTTAATACCAAAATAAAAAATAAAGAAAAGAAAAGAAAACGAAATAAAATACCAAAGGTATTTTATGACCCTAAACCCCACGAAACCTAGGTATGATGATGACTATGTCGACAACAAATAAAGTAGGGGGAGATAAGGGTCAAAAATACAATAAAACACTCTTTATTTATTCATTAATACTTCCAACTTGGGACCTATTTTATTATGTATTATTTATATACCAAATCAATAAACTTTGTAATTAAAGTTGTAGATAAAGTTATCTAAAAAATACAAAATTGATTTTATACAAAATAATAAAAAAAGTACATTCTACACTCAGAATAAAATCCCAAAACCCAAACTTCCTAGACCCTTATCTTCTCCATATGAATTCAAAATCCATCAAAATCATCTTTAATTGTATATAACTTTTTATTAGCCCTTTAATGAAGGTAGTTTCATTCAATTTGGAGTTAATATGCAAAAGTTAGATTTTGGACCCCTATTTTAAAGTGTACCTTAATAAAATATTCGTTTTATTTATTCTTTAAATTTTTCTTGATTTTTATGTTTTTATAATATTTTAAATATTATTTATAATATATGTAAATAATTAAAATAAAATAAAACCATTTAAAATATTCTAAAGTAAGTATGGTTATATAATAAAAATATTTATTTATCTAGGTATGCAAATAACCTCTAAAAATACAATAAAAATATATTTGTGTGTATCTAACTAAGTTATAATACATAAATTAAGTGTATAAAATAATACAAGTTAAAATTCAAAATAAAAATAAAATACATATTATATTGGTCAATAGACCTATGTTTAAACTTGTAAAAAGTAAAATATTAAACTTATAAAAATAAATAAAAATAACCATAAAATACTACATAAAATAATAAATATTTTTAATGTTTTAACAAAAAAATTAATAAAATTATTTATTATTTTATGTTGAATTAATAAACCTTTTATTCATAGTTTTGTCATTTAGTGTGCATACGTAGCCTAATAAGGGTCGAATCTCAGTTAACTCGGGTCAACTCTTCGTCCTCTCTCTTCCTGTTGCTGTTAGAGCCTTGACACTCGATTTCCCTAAATTTATATGTTCAATGTAGCATTATTTTAGAACAATTCCTTCTTAACTTTTCATCCTCGATTAACATAATTTCACGCCCCTTCGATTTTTTGATCAAAGGATCATTGTTGGGGCTGGGATACTTGGTCAAAGGCACCCCTCTACATATACCCCTAGTCGAGCTACATTTGAGATTTGATCTCCCTTGACCCCCCCCCCCCCCCCCTCAAAATCCCTATAGCGTGTTGTGAAGCTTCCTAGTGACATCAGGAGTGTTGAGGATTATTTTGGAGTGGAAGAAGAGAACTCTAGGTTATAGATCCAAGCTTCATCGGCGAGTTCCACTGCAAGCTATGATCCTTGCTCCTCTGGGAAGGTGAGCCTTTCTTTCCTCACATTTTTTATTTCTGGGCATGGCATTAGGAAAGATTAGGTTTTATTTTTAATTAATTTGCCATATATTTTGTTAAAACCCCAATTCGTAATTCATCGGAGTTGAGCTCTGATGAACCTCCTCATCGTGTTTCGACCGTGCTCCACCCATTTCTCTCCCCCATATCGCTCCCCAATGCATTTTCTTCTCCCCAAGCACTCCCATCCACCTTGGTCCCTTTCAAATCAAGAATTCATCCCTCTTATCTCTGTTGTTCATCGGAGGGCTCCTCTCGACCTCACATCCGCTCATCTCGACTTGACACAACTCCCAGACCTACCGTTTTTGTGAGTGTAAACATTCTGTAGATCTTGGAGGGGCAAAGGCCCCCAACGGGTCGATTTTGATTCTGAACGAAGCACCTAGAGTTCCTCTTCTTCGTTGACCTCTGAGGACCCCTCCGGTGTTCCTCGGAGACATATGAGTCCACCAGTAGGTCAGGCGTGCTCCTAGGCATCCTCCTGGCCATTCTGTAGATCCAGAGACCACATGTAGCGAGGACCATCCGATATAAGCTCAGGGGTGACTCTGTTCACCCTCGTTCTTCCTGATAGCGCCTCTATCATCTGATCGAGCCCCATCGCCAAAAGAAGCAACTACAGTTAGATCTAGTGGCCATCGACCGTTGATCTCGCCCCTGAGATATAATCTTAGTCATCTGAAGTCGAAGCGTCATCCGCCATTACAGGGATGACACATGTATAAGTGGATGCAACTGAATCGTTTGTCGCATACGTGGGGGTAGTTTTGTCATATACCCCATGCCTTTTTGTGATTTCATTTTAGTATTTAAACTTTAGCTTATAACATAAAAAGTTTTGTAATATTTGTTGTTTGCCCCCTATACTTTCTGTTTGCATTCAAGTCCCAAGCCACATCACCTCACATGCATGTGTGTGCGAGGTGTGGGCTTTTTGTAGAGGGGTCCCTATTTGTTTTATATTATGTTTCAGACAAAAGTTTTGGAATATTAGTGTAATATTTTATGAATAAATTGCATATGTCCCTCGAACTTTGTATTAACTTCAAAAATACCTCATCGGGTATTTATTATTGGAAATATCTAGGAAAACTGCAATTTTGGCCCTAGTATTCTCTGTAGGGTTCGAGATTTGTCTGCAAAATTTAAATATTTTCTTAAATGCCCTTGCCAGATTGTATTTTCTTTTTGTAGATTTTTCTCATTAAAAATAGCTCCATACCTCCAAAAATTCTTTGAAAATTACCATAAATACCTTATATATCATATGTATTTTTGGTTAGGTCTTTGAGGTTTATTTTCTATTTATTAACAATAAAAAACAGAGCTATTTTTCCTGATTTCCCTTGGAAGAAAATAGAAAAATATAAAAATGTCTTGAAAAATTACAACAAAAATATTCTATATATTATCTTATTTAGAATCTATAGATATAAAATCCTTTAAAATAGAAAAAGCAAACATAAAAAATTTATAAGCTCCAAAATCGTTATTAAAATCATAAACAAATCTGAGAAATTCTAAAAAAATTGGTTTCTATAATTTATGTAGTATATTTTTACACATTAAAAATAATTTTGGAAAATTTGGAGCTATTTTGATTTTTTTAAATTCCAAAACAACTCAATCCAGTTACTATAGTAACTTATTTACCTTATTAATTCAATTAAAAATACAAAAAATTAGCAAAAAATACCAGAAAAATACCAAAAATAGGGAAAATATAAAAAAGACAAAAATATTTAATTTTGTAAATTTTGAGTACTTAAAGCTATATTTATAAATATAAAAACTCTCTACATATATCTATATATACTTTTATTATTAGTATTTATTTTTATAAAAATTAAAAGAGATTTTTACCCGGCATACCCTATAAACATTGCCATCTACCTCCATGACCTTTAAAAGAACCTAATTCCCCCTTCGACTATGTAAATTTGCTAATCCTTACCCTACAAATCATGTGGTTAACCCCCATCCATTTACCCGTTAAAAGTAACATGATATTGTTACATTCTTTTATATTATACCCATTTTGTTTATTAAATTTACATTGAGTGACACTCCCCTTCACCCTCCTCCTTATCTCCCTTTTCCCACCCAGTATCCACCAGCCTCCTCAACATCCGCCGCCCTCGCCCTCCTCCTCTAGGTCTTCTACCCTCGCCCTCATCCTCCCAAACCTCCACCTCCTCCTCTAGGCCTAGCGCCCCTTCCCCATCCCCCTCTACCCTCTCCTCTACATGCTCCCCTCCTCCCCCACCTCCACCTGCAACAGGGGCCCCCACTTCTTCCCCCTCCACCGCCTCCTCCACCCCCGCTCCCCTCCTCCTCTACCTCCGCTCGCTGAAGGGGATCCATCACCATCGTCCTCCAGGTTCTCCGCAGCTTGGTGTCACCCATATATTTAATAGTCTTCTTAAAATAGAGATCGTAATTGGAAACCTTTTCTGCCTCCCCACAAATACTTCCTACAGTAGTTATTGTTTCAAAACATATAACCCATAAAGTGTTGTCGCACCCAAAAGAGTTGCATCTCTACCATCCAATACAACATTGGCAACATCCATCGCTTCCGCTCGCATCGGCCGTAGATTATTTGTCATGTTGTCCACAATTTTGAATAATGACTTTCTACTTTCCAGCCACATTACATTTGTATAAAGTGGCTTTCTAGAATAAAAAAACCTTCTCTAGGGCAAATCCAATCATAAATTTCTACTAGAAAATATGACACCATATGCTTATTGGAGGATCTCAAAGAAGTGCATCAAGCCCTTGATGTTTTCGATCTTGGCAAAGATCTGAGTCTGCTGAAGATCTCCAAATTTGCTCAGGAATCACAGGTGTGACAAACATTGTCAGCATTGCTTGTGTAGGATAATGAAAGGAAATCGATAAATGTTATGAACACCCCATTTACTAATGACTTCTTTGTCAGCAACAGTGAGAGTTGGAAGCAGGATGTTGATGTGAAAGACGTGCATGGTAAAGAGAGAGCCAGCGAAAGTGGAAGAGCTTTTAACCAAACAAACCACATCACCCCCCTTCATGTCGATAACCTCTAGCAAGATAGATGTGGTTTCACTTTTGGTGAAGTGATACTGACCCACGAAGATAGTGTCTCCAGGGTTCATGGTCTTGGCCAACCTGGTGAAGTTAATGGGCAACAACTAGGGGGTGGCATCCTTCTCTTGATCCGACATCAGAATGACAGGCGTGCTCCCTTCCAACACTATCTCTTGCTCACCTTTGTTCGCAATCTGCAACTCAGGACCCACCGTGTCCAGCATGACAATGCACAACTTCTTGATGGCCTTGACCGCGAGCTTGGTGTCCAACATGACAGTGCACCGTAGGGACCCACCCTGCTCCCCTCTTCCCCCATCTCCCAATATGGCTTCCTTATTCCACCACCACCCTACAAGTCCTCCGCAGCTTCCCGTTTTATTGGGAAGAAGAAGAAGATGAAGAAGGATGAGAAGGAAGGAGAGAGTGAGATAGAAGATCCACCGTTGATGTTGTTTGAGTTGATTAACTCAGTTTTAACTCAAGTAATTGACTCCAATAAAGTTAAATATGACGGCAGGGTATGTCGGGTAAGATGGAGCAAGTTTACGGGGTCGAGAGGGGAATTAGGTTATTTCAAAGGTCGTGGAGGAAATTGGCAAAGTTTATCAGGTCTGTTGGTTAAAAATCCCAAACTAAAAATCAGAAAATATATAAAAAAAATATAAAATTAAAAATCTAAAAAATATAAAAAAAATCTAAAAAATAAATAATTAAAAATCCACAAAATTTAAAAAATCCCTAAAACCCCAAAAATATGTATTGTCTTTTTTTAGTCAATTTTTTGTTGTCTATCCCCCATTCTCCATGTGTTCAACTCCTACCATACTTGTCACTCTACATATTTTGTTGTAGGCTATAATACATTTTGATTCAAATTTGCTTACATTGTTTCATCTTTACATTATGTGGGTTGATTGTTGATTGGCCTAGGATCTCGTGAGCGTTACCTCAGTGACAATCTATCTTCGCGCTTCACTGAGGATAATTTTTAAACTCTTACAACAACCTTGTCCTCACTAAGGGAGTCTTGTATGCAGTACAATATGCCCAAAGAACATTTTCTAGAAGCTATGACGAGTTCTTCCTATCCGATCGTACTAATTTCTGAAGAATTGATTCCCCCCACCCTATTTGAGACCTCAGCCAAGTTGTTCGTCTGTGTGTGGTAAGGAGAAGCTACTATGTGATCAATGACATAACTCTTCACTAGCTTTTTGACCTCCTTATTAATAATATGGCTACCCTCATTAAAAATAGGAATATGTGGAATATTGAATCATGAAAATTGAGTTCCCTCAAGAACCTACACACTGTCTTGCTATCAGTGGTTCATATGGGTGTAGCTTCCACCGTACTCCAAGCCATAGCTCAAAGGGAACTATCTCATAAAATATATGCGCCATTGATGAACCTCAGTTTCATCATCTTTATTTTCTATAATTAACCCCCTTGCTTAAAGTTTTGTCAATAAAACCCTATTAATGTCCTGTAATTAACAGAGTCCTAAATAAATTAAAAACCACAAAAAAATGGCAAAACAAAAAATCAGTGGTATTTTTAGACTTAAAGATATTCTTAAAAGTATTTGGAGGCTACAGTTGATCTTATCTCTAGTTTTGGTCAACATGAAACTTGTAGATCTCATCAAGATCTACAACTTTCATGTTTTGAGTTTTCTCAAATTCGACCAAATAAGCCTTCAAATATCAAAAATATCATCGAAATAATCTGATTGGGCCACGTGGCCCGTTCTGGGGGCGCCACGTGGCCCCGCCTCCCTTGTCTCATCCGCCACCACTCCTGGCCGTTGGATTTCGCTTCAGATCCAACGGCCCCGCTGTGTCCACGCACGCCTATGTCCTCAGCCTTTGATCTTCCCACGCCTTCAATCCGGACCACTCATTTGCGCCTTAAGCTGAGCGCACCACGTGGCGCGTTGTGCGCCCTTTGATTGCGCCCCAGATCTCTCATCCAAGCCGCTTACTCCGCCCTCTGTTTCCAACCACTCGATCAGCTCCATCCTTCAATCATCACCGCCTGTTAGCGCCTAAACCAGAAGCCGCCACGTGTCTCCTCGTGCGCCCTACGATCGCACTTCCAGCCATCCATCTCAGCCGCTAACTCGACATTAGCCATCAGCCGTCTGATCACCTTCTGGATTTCATCTCCACCGATCGTCAGTGCCTCGCGCCTAGTCTGCCACGTGGCCGCTCAGAAGACCTCCGATCATGTCGCTTCCGATCTAATCCTAACCGTTCCTACGCACCCTCACAGGACCGTTGGATCTCACGATCCAACGGTCCGGACCTCGTCTTCCTCCTCCCGCAAGCTCCGCCCGGGCGTCCCGCTTCGCAGACCTCCTCCACCCCTCTAATTTTAGCCATAGCCCTGGTCATCCTCGCCATGCTCTAACCACCCCACGGACGAGCCCATCCTCCCACGATCCTCGTGTGCACGTCCTTCATCCACCACCCTCCTCTAGTCGCTCCATAATCCCCTCGCAATCCTCAGCTCCAAGCACCTGGACCATCACCCCCTTCCTTTAAATACACCTCCTCATCCCTCTTTCATCCTCGTCCATCGACCAAGGGGATGAATCCCAGCCCTCCAGCTCCACCCTGTGACAGGGGGAGGAGCTTGGATCGAGCGACGACGACTGTCACTCCCGATGAGACCCGCCGACCTCCAGGCGGCGTTGCGGTGGCCTAGAGCCCCGCTCGAGCTCGCTGGCACGGCCGGCCAGTACGTGCGACGACCCGAGCATCACCGGGATGCTCAGCCCAGGCCAACACCTCCATCTCCGGCCAGGTAAGTCCTCCGATCCTTCTTATAGTTTTTCTTTAATTTTGCATAATTTTTTAGGTCTCTTCAAATGCTATCGACCTCCATTAATCCCCTGCCGACCTTCTCCATTAACCCATCACCTTCGCCATCCACTCCAATCACTCCGCCACAACCTCCTCCATCCCAGGCATCCTCCTCCGTCGGAGGCGGAGGAGGACACACTACGGGTTCTGCTTCTTCGCCCCTAAACCCTCCGTTCGCCTCGCATCGCACGCACACACACCGCTAACCACTATTGCAGGTTAACTATCATCATTGGCCGGACCTCGGGCGGAGCTGAGTTCTAGAGCTCCGCCTCCGGTGATCAGGCGTCGACAGAGCATCCCAGGTACCCCCACATCTTCTCCGACCTCGGAACTTCATCACCGGATCTTCAGCGTCAGTCCCCGAGCTTCATCGAGCACGGCAAGGTGAGGAGGACCTCCAGGCCTCACGCCGGAGCTCCAATCACGCCGCCACCCTACGGAGGAGAAGATGGAGCAGATACCGTTGGATCTCGCCCCCCGGCGGAGATCCAACGGCCCTGGAGCGGCCACGTCGACTACTCCGGAGCGCGGAGGCTCGGTGGAACCGAGCCTCGCCCGAGGTGCCCTCGAGCCACCACGTGGCCCGAGCCACCTGCTACGGCCCCCAAAGCTGCACCGAACCTCGCCCCCACCCGAGCCTGAACTCACGTGCCTCACGCACGTGAGTTCTAGGCTTTTTGCATCGGTGCCCTCGCCAGTTCTGTATATTGCATCCAGGTCCAGAGTCACGTGCGTCACACGCGCTTCTTTGGGCATTTTGCATTGATGCCCTCGCGGGTTCTCAAATTTGCAAAAATGCCCCTGCGCGTGGGGTTAATTTACAGGGAAGTCCCGAACTTTTTCATAAGTGCATTTTAGTCCCTTCCAGGGACCTGTTTATAATTTTATTTTCATGTGTTCTTTCACTTATGCCCCTGGTTACTTTCATGCATATCTAGAGCCTCGTAACTCCAATCGAGATGATTTCAGTGGCATTTTGAAGCTTGTTTGATGCTCTTCCTAATGGCGTATTAAATTTCTTATTCTGGACATTGAATTTTTATGTATTATTTTGTTAAGCCTTGTGTCCTGTATGCCTTGTTCAACCTTCAAATCAAGTAGGTCTTCTTAATTAAACCTGAAATTGATGTTTCTTAACGTGGCTCATCATTCTGATCTAGGGCATATTTTCTGCATGATTAATATATAAAAAAATGCATGTTTTATTTTAATGCTCTGTTGTGTCCCCTTGTCCTTCAGGCATAATTTGACCTATATTGTCTCTCATTCAACGCTTAGTTAAATAAATAGAAATCTGACTAATACAAGAAAGGCACGTGTCCCTGAGTTCGACCTTGGTTTCTTGCCAAGTAAAATAAAAATTAATGACCATCGCATTCTTATTTGACATATATCAATGAGATGGTCTCTTTGATGACCAAAATCGGCCCGACTGCTACGACAATTCCAAGTGCTAATTCCGCACTCTTAAAGGGACGATTTTGCGGTTTATCAAATGGCGTCGTTGCCGGGGACACGGCTCATTTCTTTTATTTTTTTTTTGGAATTTTGTTTATTTAATTTCGTGTTTCTTTTATAGGTCAATTGTTCATTTTTTTTTTGCATTCAAAAATTTTCTTTCTTATTTTGATCTCTAACCATTGTTTTTGTGGCATGGCCCTTGATGGATCAAGGAGGCGAGGAGCAGGACGCTTCCCGCTGCGAGGAGCCGCAAAACATGCATGGAGCAAATAGGGAAGAAAGAAAAAAATGTGTTGCATTTTATTTTTTATAATAATTCATCTTTTACAGCGGTCTTCGATCGAAGACTCGCGTGTGTAATCAAACGAATGTGGTTGTGTGGGGATCGTCCCCACTTGAGTGTCGACCTAGGATAGGCACGCGGCTCTCCGAGCTCATTTTATTTTTTATATTTTTATGTGCTTGATCGTAGGTAGGACACACTAAATGATATACGCACATAATCTCGCATCACTTAGCTAAAATCAATGAAAATCAATTACCGCAAATAGGTTCATGATTAGGTGCGGCTTTTTGGACTTGCATACATGTTGGATTTGGTTTTCAAAACGGCCCCAATTTTTCACGTGTTTTTGTCAAATCACTGCATGATTTATAGCTTAGCCTAAATCGCGTTTTTTCTATCGAATGCATGTTTTTATCGGATTTCATTTCCTAGATTGGTCACCTAGGATTAATGGAAAATGAAATGAACGGTAGACGATGATTTTCTGATTGATGTGCTAACCTTAATTCAGTGATAATTCAAAATAAAATTGGGACTGTTAATTGCAAGTCAACCAAAAATGGAGTAAAATTGGGTTTTGGGAGAGCAACACCCGCGCATACGCCTTGATTTTCATTTCACATTTTCTTCGCGTAAATATCTAATGCTTTATCACCAATAAAACTGACAAGATAATAAACCAACTTCGGTTGGTTTCATGTGTGAGTTGGTGAAACTAAGGGTTTTTGCTTGCTTGAATTGAGTCATGTTTGCTACACAACCCTAAAACCTTAGTCACTCCATTTTATCTCCGAAGATTCATCCGCTCCCTTGTATATCCATCCCTCTTCTTCGTTCACCTTGGGTCTCTCCCAACATCAATTTCCATCTTTATACTTAGGCTAATCTCAGCCTAAGTATAGGGGGGACCCGAGTCCCTGTGATTTCTCTACTCCTCTTTTCTTGCCTTTATACTTAGGTTATTTCTAACCTAAGTATAGGGGGAGCCCCTCTTAGCTCCGGTATATTTCACTATACTTAAATGGACCTATGTACTTGTAACATCTAGTGCTTTGAGGACATAGCAAAGTTTAAGTATAGGGGGGTATACCGTATATACCGTATACTTACTTTAGCTATAAACTGAAAAATTTGAAAAATTAAAAACTTTTTGGCTAAGGTAATAAGAGAACTCAAATGATTTCGCGGCTTTTTGATATTATGTTACGTTATTTTTATAAAAATATTTTCGAAAATGATTTTTGAAAATGTTTTGAATTTTTTTTATTTGTGTGACATGGTTTTGAAAAAATCGCCTTCTCTTTTCAAGGATAGTTGGGTCTAACTTGTGTTTTAACTTTTATTAAAATCCATAAAAAATGAGAAAAATCGCAAAACCCTTTAGGAGCCGTTAGTGACTACTAAGCCCAATTAAGTAAGCCGCATTCAGTGAGGGTTCGCCCTTAGCAGATTGGATGGTTTAGAGGACATCGCGTAAGGCCCCGTCCTCAAGCAACGGGCTTCGGCCTGTACTTACATCCATACTGGCTGAATTGCAGATGCTTAATTGAATTTAGGAAATTCTAATATCTCTTGAAGTTCAAAAAAAAATGAAATGTGTCTTGTTTTTGAATGAAGAAGTTGGATTATTCCTCTACACCTACACTTTCACCCAGGATCTGAAATGATCAAGGAGATTTAGCTTTTTGAGGTCTTTGAGATTTTAGGTTAACCAGCCTTAGCCTTCAGGGTCATTGACTTAATCATCCACATTCCTCTAGGTTTCTAGATTTGCATGCTATATTCCATGCTTAGTCTCAAACATAAAGAATATGATCACCACATCACATACACGACTACGGTTTTTGATGAGATGAGTTGATTTTTCACCTGAGGGATTGGGATGAGGAAGTCGAGTCTGGACTTGATCTAATGATGCTTGAGGATGGGATAAAGTCTTTGGAGGCTTCATGAAACCTGAGTGTCAGCAATATTAGCGAGTATGAGAACTTGGTTCTTATACTATTCTCTTGACATTGACCTAAGTGCCTGGGTGTGAAAAATAAATAAAAAAATGTTGATCAGTGTGCGCCAACTCTTGGTAAAAGCAGTGGAGCTAGCCAAAAACACTACAAAGCAATGAAATGTCAATGAAAAGCTCTCATTCCACAAAGTCAATTATCAAAAGAGCTTCCACCAAAGGCGAGCGCTCCCAACCATTTCAAAGTGTCCACTTGGACCACCGCTATTAGGACCAGGAGTCGGGCTTGCACCAAAAAAGGGCTCTGCATCGTAAATGCTACAAGTCTGGGTGTAGAAGGTACGATAGGTACTCAAAAAAGGCACACCCGCTGTACTCCCAGGAAAACAAGTGCAGACGGCTCCAACTTCTCTTGACGGACGCACTGATCAACACCAAAATATGTGTTGCGTAAAAGGCACTAGAGAGAATTCTTGTTCCAATGAGAGGGAGAGAAGAATTGACACAATCCCATGCCCTCCATTTCTGGCCTGCCATCTACATTTTCTAAGTCTGACAACTAAAGAGACAGTGGACTGAATGCAAGATTTGATTTATTCCCTAGTGCTGAGGATTGGGTCCTTAGGAGATTTTCTCGGACCAAAATTTTGGGTGACGAATTGACTCTACTCTCGAAATTGCAGTCAACACTAAACTTCATATCCTTTAGCTTATATGTACATCGGAGAGAGTTTAGAGAAGTAGAGGAATTGGAAGCCTCTTGATTAAGGCTGGGTTGAACTCTAGAATTTTGGATCTTTAAAGTCGAGTCAACTTGATCAGATTGGATCCTGTATTCACATGCACAAGGGGGTTAATCCAACTTAGTCAGTCTTTTTGATGCTCGGGGACGAGCATAGTTTAAGTATAGGGGGGTGATGAACCTCAGTTTCATCATCTTTATTTTCTATAATTAACCCCCTTGCTTAAAGTTTTGTCAATAAAACCTTGTTAATGTCATGTAATTAACAGAGTCCTAAATAAATTAAAAACAACAAAAAAATGGCAAAACAAAAAATCTGTGGTATTTTTAGACTTAAAGATATTCTTAAAAGTATTTGGAGGCTACAGTTGATCTCATCTCTAGTTTTGGTCAACATGAAATTTGTAGATCTCATCAAGATCTACAACTTTCATGTTTTGAGTTTTCTCAAATTCGACCAAATAAGCCTTCAAATATAAAAAATATCATCGAAATAATCTGATTGGGCCATGTGGCCCGTTCTGGGGGCGTCACGTGGCCCCGCCTCCCTTGTCTCATCCGCCACCACTCCTGGCCGTTGGATTTCGCTTCAGATCCAACGGCCCCGCTGTGTCCACGCACGCCTATGTCCTCAGCCTTTGATCTTCCCCCGCCTTCAATCCGGACCACTCATTTGCGCCTTAAGCTGAGCGCACCACGTGGCGCATTGTGCACCCTTTGATTGCGCCCCAGGTCTCTCATCCATGCCGCTTACTCCGCCCTCTGTTTCTAACCACTCGATCAGCTCCATCCTTCAATCATCACCGCCCATTAGCGCCTAAACCAGAAGCCGCCACGTGTCTCCTCGTGCGCCCTACGATCGCACTTCCAGCCATCCATCTCAGCCGCTAACTCGACATTAGCCATCAGTCGTCTGATCACCTTCTGGATTTCATCTCCACCGATCGTCAGCGCCTCGCGCCTAGTCTGCCACGTGGCCGCTCAGAAGCCCTCCGATCATGTCGCTTCCGATCTAATCCTAACCGTTCCTACGCACCCTCACCAGGACCGTTGGATCTCACGATCCAACGGTCCGGACCTCGTCTTCCTCCTCCCGCAAGCTCCGCACGGGCGTCCCGCTTCGCAGACCTCCTCCACCCCTCTAATTTTAGCCATAGCCCTGGTCATCCTCGCCATGCTCTAACCACCCCACGGCCGAGCCCATCCTCCCACGATCCTCGCGTGCACGTCCTCCATCCACCGCCCTCCTCCAGTCGCTCCATAATCCCCTCGCAATCCTCAGCTCCAAGCACCTGGACCATCACCCCCTTCCTTTAAATACACCTCCTCATCCCTCTTTCATCCTCGTCCATCGACCAAGGGGATGAAGCCCAGCCCTCCAGCTCCTCCCTGTGACAGGGGGAGGAGCTTGGATCGAGCGACGACGACCGTCACTCCCGATGAGACCCGCCGACCTCCAGGCGGCGTTGCGGTGGCCTAGAGCCCCGCTCGAGCTCGCTGGCATGGCCGGCCAGTACGTGCGACGACCCGAGCATCACCGGGATGCTCAGCCCAGGCCAACACCTCCATCTCCGGCCAGGTAAGTCCTCCGATCCTTCTTATAGTTTTTCTTTAATTTTGCATAATTTTTTAGGTCTCTTCAAATGCTATCGACCTCCATTAATCCCCTGCCGACCTTCGCCATTAACCCATCACCTTCGCCATCCACTCCAATCACTCCGCCACAACCTCCTCCATCCCAGGCATCCTCCTCCGCCGGTGGCGGAGGAGGACACACTACGGGTTCCGCTTCTTCGCCCCTAAACCCTCCGTTCGCCTCGCATCGCACGCACACACACCGCTAACCACTTTTGCAGGTTAACTATCATCATTGGCCGGACCTCGGGCGGAGCTGAGTTCTAGAGCTCCGCCTCCGGCAATCAGGCGTCGACAGAGCATCCCAGGTACCCCCGCGTCTTCTCCGACCTCGGAACTTCATCACCGGATCTTCAGCGTCAGTCCCCGGGCTTCATCGAGCACGGCAAGGCGAGGAGGAGCTCCAGGCCTCACGCTGGAGCTCCAATCACGCCGCCACCCTACAGAGGAGAAGATGGAGCAGATACCGTTGGATCTCGCCCCCCGGCGGAGATCCAACGGCCCTGGAGCGGCCACGTCGACTACTCCGGAGCGCGGAGGCTCGGTGGAACCGAGCCTCACCCGAGGCGCCCTCGAGCCACCACGTGACCCGAGCCACCTGCTACGGCCCCCGAAGCTGCACCGAACCTCGCCCCCACCCGAGCCTGAACTCACGTGCCTCACGCACGTGAGTTCTAGGCTTTTTGCATCGGTGCCCTCGCCAGTTCTGTATATTGAATCCAGGTCCAGAGTCACGTGCGTCACACGCGCTTCTTTGGGCATTTTGCATTGATGCCCTCGCGGGTTCTCAAATTTGCAAAAATGCCCCTACGCGTGGGGTTAATTTACTGGGAAGTCCCGAACTTTTTCATAAGTGCATTTTAGTCCCTTCCAGGGACCTGTTTGTAATTTTATTTTCATGTTTTCTTTCACTTATGCCCCTGCTTACTTTCATGCATATCTAGAGCCTCGTAACTCCAATCGAGATGATTTTAGTGGCATTTTGAAGCTTGTTTGATGCTCTTCCTAATGGCGTATTAAATTTCTTATTCTGGACACTTGAATTTTTATGTATTATTTTGTTAAGCCTTGTGTCCTGTATGCCTTGTTCAACCTTCAAATCAAGTAGGTCTTCTTAATTAAACCTGAAATTGATGTTTCTTAACGTGGCTCATCATTCTGATCTAGGGCATATTTTCTGCATGATTAATATATAAAAAAATGCATGTTTTATTTTAATGCTCTGTTGTGTCCCCTTGTCTTCAGGCATAATTTGACCTATATTGTCTCTCATTCAACGCTTAGTTAAATAAATAGAAATCTGACTAATACAAGAAAGGCACATGTCCCTGAGTTCGACCTTGGTTTCTTGCCAAGTAAAATAAAAATTAATGACCATCGCATTCTTATTTTACATATATCAATGAGATGGTCTCTTTGATGACCAAAATCGGCCCGACTGCTACGACAATTCCAAGTGCTAATTCCACACTCTTAAAGGGTCGATTTTGCGGTTTATCAGCCATGCGTCAAATATCTCAGAAATGATAAGTAGTTGCATTGGCATTGCATCTCTAGCACTGACTATCCGTCCTACTCTCTAACAATCCGAAAAACTCTTCATGAATGTGCATACATCTCTAGTAAGAGTCAGCCACCAAAATCCGCTCTGAAGTACTTTCTATGCTATCCTCTTCACTTAATGATGTCCCACTGCCTCTAAAGAATGGTAGAAAGTGAGGACATTATTTTATTCCTCCTAAAAAGTACATCGCTTATAGACAAAATCCGATCCTTCACAAAAAATAATGTGATCCTCCCAGTGGTAGTATCGTGCCTCTGAAACTAGCCTTTGGACATGATGCTTCGACCAACCCTATGGAGTTTTCTATGTAACCAGAAAGTTCACTATGTCTGTATACTACAATAGCTCTGTAACTGCAAAGTTACTCTCGTTTGGAAATCTCTCTGCAATCTCTAGTGTATACTCATCTGAAGGCTACTCTATCTGTAATCTGGAGAGGTAGTCGGCTACCACGTTCTTTACTCCAGGTTTGTCTTTAATATCAAAATCAAATTCTTGAAGTAAAGGAACCCATCTAAGAAGGTGTGCCTTGGCATCCTTCTTCTCCATCAAATATATGATAGCTAAATGATATGTATACACTGTAATTTTCAAACCAAGAATATATGATCTGAATTTGCCCAATGCGAATACCACTGCCAACATCTCTTTCTCTGTCATTTTATAATTGCATTGAGGGTCATCTAAAGTCCGGCTGACATAAGGGACATCAACAAGAAGTTCATTCCTCCTCTATCCTAATACAACCCAATTGTGAAATCTGAAGCATCCGCCATGATCTCGAAGGGAAGATACCAATCTAGTGTTTGTAGGAGATGAGCATTGATAATCATCTATTTCAACGTGAGGAGGGCACTAAAACATTTGTCATCTACAAAGAACTCGGTGTCTTTGCCTAATAATTCAGTTAACAGTCGGGAAATCTTAGAGAAATCTTGAATAAATTGTTAGTAGAAACTGACGTTCCCTAGAAAAGATCGTAACTACTTGATGTTGGTTGGTGGGTCCAGATGCTTGATGAAATCCATCTTGGCAGGGTCAACCTCCATGCCTCGCTTAGAGATGACATGATCTAACACAATCTCATTTGTAACCATAAAATGGCTCTTTTTGAAGGATATGGGAGAATCCTTAAGCTTATTACGGAAGCATGAGGCTCACATCATATACAATCGGGAGCAACTAGTCGCACTAGTTGCTCGGTGCAGCAGAATTTAATTTTTTTTAATCGATGAAATCACATGATCCCAGAACACTTCTCTCGGATTGTTTCATATAAACCACGTACTAGATAAAGAAATACCTCTTGTAGTGTGGTTGAGATCGAGTCTCTAGACAAAGAGACCTCCTATCTCAAGTCTGATATGTCGGAGGAGATGCTTGCGAGCACGGAGATGAATCGTGTGAATCTAGCAATCGAAGTAGTTGATCCAAGCAATGAATCTCATGATCTTGTCTCACGAGATCAAACGTCTTCTTCATGAGTGAGGCACAACAAAGAAGACAGAGATCCACGAGTAGTCGAGACAGCAGCACAACAGTGATGTAACAACGGCGATGACCTTCTCTTTAGGGTTTGAGTTGACGACCACTCTAGATAGAGAGAGAGAGAGAGGGTGGTGTAAGAATGAGGGAGAGAAAGCAATAGTTGATGTAACTTGAAGAGAAAGGGATGTCTCTTCTTATATAGTATTTTGGAAGTCCATGGATCTCAATCCACAGACAACACAAAACCAATGAATAAAATTGATTAGTGTTTCTTTCAATGGCTATGATCTTGCTGAAAAAAACACATTAACAATTAATTTAATTTAATTTAATATATATATATATATTGAAAATCAATATAAATCGAATTAAAATTAAATTAATTATCCTTGGAGATAATTGGAAAGAAATTAGCCCCTTCCCAAAAAAGGGGGGGACGGCCACATATATTCCACTTAGGACTTTGTGGTCGTCCACCACCTTAAGTTGGAAGGTGGCAATCTTCTTCCAATGAATGAGATTACATTATCTCATGAGATCTCCAATAGTTACAACACTTGTTGTCAATTATCTCACAAGAATAATTCATAATTATCTTGTGAACATTGCAATCATGCCATCGAAAATTTATGGATCACATTCACAACCCAAAATAAAATGTATATTATATTTTCAATTTATTATCCATTGTGAATCCAATTCACGTCAATAATTAATAAAAAAATATATATCACAATAGGCTCTCTCTAATATATTATAATTCATATTTATAATATATATATGAACAATTTGATAGTGCTATCCATATTATTTTTATCTATAATAATTAAATCACATTGAATTATATTGGATCATCAGTCTCATGCATCTAAATAATATGAATCAAATTCACATTATTCATGATAATTAAATCACATTTAATTATCCATTTCTCAATGCTTGGATTTAATCTAACAATGGAATTATTCTCAATCTCTTTCAAGAATAATGTGCTTTTTCCGCAGATACTTGGAGATAAAGACATGGAGATTGTATGTTCCACGTATAGTCACTTGGATATTTAGATCACATCTCAATTCCAGATCTCATGGACCTCTCATAGATGTTTTATTAAATCTATACCACAAATATAATCTTGTCATTGCACCGGAATCACATCATCAATGTCCAACATTTGGGCCAAGATTAGATCACTTTCTCTACTAAGAGGAGTCACTAAAATCCAGACCTGTTTCATCACTCCCTCGGAATAGAAGCGTCATGCTTATACAATCCTTTATGATCATCACCCTCAGGTATTCCTAATACATGTACATCCTACAAACTGGAAGACCTATAATAAACCCGAAGACATAGATCGATTTTCACTGTCGTCTTCAGTGTTTTATTATCAAGATTCTCATTCGGTCATTTGGAGTTGGTATTGATCATATGCTTTCAAAAAGCATATATCACACCTTCAAATTCTTGTCATGCTTCCAAAGCATGATGACCATGTATGGAGGAATTTGATTGGTCCCAATACCTCATGAGTGAGATCCTATCATCCGATTCTCAAGTGAACCTGTATCATCCCTTTGAGAGATTGTATTACTCATATACCCTTATATGCACACCAGCTCGCCAGTGTATAGACCTTGATTATGTCATCAACCTATCGGTCTGCCAAATGTACGTACTTTGACATATAGCAACCCATCTCAAGTCAGCAGATGCGTGCCTATATCGTGACAGTATACGTCATAGGACTTGGTTATCTCAATCTCGTTATGTCAACTCTTTGACCTAACTAATATGACACCTCTGAATCTCTATTCCCATGTAGAGGACCTGCATCAAGATGTTGGTCAGATATCAACCTAATGAGAAAGGATTGTCATCTGCTACTCAAGCTGGAGATCATCTCTTAACAATCATTTGATGGTACTTGATGAGTCCTCAATTTATCTCCTTCAATATTCATCCAAGCACCGGCCTCTATGATTCAACGGTTGTATGATTATTAAGATGGCCATGGTACATAACCCTAATTGTACGGAGGGACCTTACAGTGCATTCATTCTTTTAATCTCACGTAGGGAGTGAAATAACCTATAAATTTTATTGATAAATCAAACATTACAATAACAGTTATTGTAGGAAAGGTTCGCCTCGGGATCACATGGTTAACAATCTCCCACTAGCCCTCAGAACCATTCAGGTACAATCCTTAAACCCATTCTCATTAAAGGTTTGGTAAGAGGATCAGTAACGTTGTTGGTAGAGGCTACCTTGGTGATGATGATGTCACCATGCTTTTGAATCTCCCGAGTTATGTGGTATTTCCTTTCCATGTGCTTGCTCTTTTAATGCCATCTAGATTCCTTTACCTTGGCAATGGCTCCCATGTTATCGCAGAGTAGCCGGATGGGAGTATAAGAGGAACTACGCCACGTTCAAAAATGTACTTGCGCAACCACACCACCTCCTCTACAGCATCCGATGCGACAATGTATTCATCTTCTATTGTTGAATCGATCATAGTGTCTTGCTTCCTAGTTATCCTGCTCACAGCACCAATGTTCAATAGGAACACAAACCCTAATGTCGACTTTCAATCATCAATATCTGACTGGAAGTCTGAATCTGTGTATCCCAAGATTTGGAGATCATTATCTCGATAGACCAAGATATAATCTTGTGTCCATCTTAGATACTTGAAAATGTTCTTCATTGCATTCCAGGGTTGGTCTTCATATCAAGATTGGTAACGGCTTACCACTCCTACTGCATGGCAGATATCTGGACTTATAGACATCATATCGTACATTAAGCTTCCTACAACTGATGCGTAGGGGCATCCATCCATGGCTTTCTTTTCCTCAACACTTTGAGGAGCCATCCCTTTAGATAGGTGGATGCCATGTCTTAAGGGAAGGAAACCTTGCTTGGAATTCTCCATATGGAAACGTTCCAAAAATTTCTTAATGTACCCATGTTGTGGTAATCCCAATATCTTTCTTCTCGATTTCTGAATAGATTTAGTCCCAAGATGTAAGAGGCTTCTCCAAGATCTTTCATCTCGATGGTATGAGATAGCCAAATCTTAACACTGGTCATCATCCATGTATCATTCCCAATGATAAGGATGTCATCTACGTAAAGCATGGTGAACACAATGACGCTCCCACTAAGCTTCTTGTACATACACGGTTCGTTAGGATTCTATGCAAAATCATAACTCTTTATGTTTTCATCAAATCTGATGTTCCAACTATGAGAAGCTTGTTTGAGCCCACTTATAGATTTCTTCAGCTTGCATACTTTACCTTCCTTGGTTATGAAGCGTTAGGGCTACTCCATGTAGATATCCTCCTCAAGGTATCCATTGAGGAAAGTTGTCTTGACGTCTATCTGCCAAATGTCGTAGTCAAGAGATGCAACTATAGCTAGTAGTTCCCTGATGGACTTAAGCATAGCCACATGAGAGAATGTCTCATCATAGTCGATGCCTTCTCTCTGTGTATCCCTTGGCTAAGAGTCGTGCTTTGAAAGTCTCTATTTTCCTCATGAAGATCCATTTATACCCAATGGGTTTTACTACTTTAGGTGGATCCTCTAGGATCCATACACTGTTTCTTATGCATGGAGTCAATTTTTGACTTCATTGCTATCATCCATCTATCCATTTCATGATATGGAGTGCTTCATCAAATGAAGCTGGATCATTGTCAGTTTCACCTGACACATGGAATCTATACCTTTCAGGTGGTGCAACCACCCTTGAACTCCATCAAAGAAGTACGAGTGTTTCATCTCTATTTATCTCTGCAGTTTCTTGTTCAGGAAGCTCAGAATCCTCAAGGGACTCAATGAGTTCCTTTGCTTCATTTTTGTCTTGACTTTTAAGGAAATAATCATCCAGAAATTTCACATCTCTATATACAAAAACCTTCTGGGTCTCAGGATCATAAAGTTGGTATCCAATACCATCCTTAACATACCTAATGAAGTAGTACTCACAAGTGTGAGATTCTAGCTTACTTGCATCCACGTTTTTTGCATGGACCAAGTAACCCCTAACTCTCAAGTATTTAACGTTGGATTTGGTTCCATACCAAAGCTCATGAGGAGTTTTAGGTATAGATTTGCTAGGAATCTCGTTCAGGATATATATTGTAGTCTCTACTGCATATCCCCATAAACTAAATGGTAAATGTGCTTTACTCATCATTGAGAGAACCATGTCCATGATGGTCATGTTGCATCTTTCAGCAACAACATTAAGTTGGGGGGTTCTGAGAGGAGTGAGATTAGAGACAATTTCATTCTCTTTAAGGTATTCCTTGAATTCATCTGAGAAGTACTCGATGCCTCTGTCCGATTGAATCCCTTTAATCTTCCTATCGGTTTGGTTCTTAACCAAAGCCTTGAACTCTTTGAACTTTTCAAAAGTTTCTAATTTATGAAGTAATAGGAAGACAAACCTGTATCATGAATGGTCATCAATAAACATCAAATAATATCGATATCCATTTCGGGTCGCGGTACTGAAGGGACCACATACATCAGTATGTATTAGGTCAAGAATACGCTCGCATCGTGTAACATTGTTACGAAAAAGCACCCTAGTCATTTTACCTCAAATACAATGTTTGCAAGTAGGCAAAGATTGGACATGTAGGAATCTAAGGGTCCATCTTTATCACTCTATCGATCTTATCAATAGACAAATGACCAAACCTTTGATGTCGAATAATATCGAATGATTTCCATCCTCCCTAGATCTTTTAGGGTTTTTATTAGTGGTAGTATCATTCATGGCATTTTCATCAATGCACAATTCATAGAGTCCAGCAGAGGTCAAAACACTATCTATAAATGTTTATCATAATGACTTATGACTACTTTATTACTGAATAGAAATGAATATCCATTTATAACAAGCTTAGATACAGATATAAGGTTCTTCCTAACTTCTGGTACATAAAGATATTCTTTAAGTACTAGGACTCTTTCACTAGGTAATGATAGTCTGCAGGTTCCGATGGCGACTGCTGCAACACTTGCATCATATCCCATCTGGACGACTCTCTCCCCTTCATCAAGACTCTTAGTCACCTGAAATAGATGCAACAAATTCCATACATCAATAGAAGCACCAGTATCAATGACCCAACTACCTTCTTGTTCAACGAGAAAATTGGTTTCAATGATGAAAATAGATTTCTTACAAGCTGGAGCTTTACCTTTATCAGCAAACTTTAGGTAATCCGGGAAATTACACCTCCAGTACACCGGCTTCTTGCAGTGATGATAGATATCGCTTTTCTTCGATGATATCATAGTGGATGCACTAGAAGATGAGCCAACAACTTGACTCTTCTTCTTTCTCTTCTAGGATGGACCCTTCCAAGAACCATGCTTCCAACCATGCTTTCCTTGGACTTGTGCAATCATTACACTGCCAGAGGGGCTATCTTTCTTCATTGCATCTTCTGTTGACTTTAATGCAACCAACAGCCCAGCGTTAGTATAATCTAATTTGCTCATGTGGTATGTGACCACAAAGCTATTGAAAGACTTAGAGAGTGACAACAGGATGAAGTCAGCCTACATATATGTGTCCACATCAGCTCCAAGGGTTTCCATCTCAGAAAGATACCCAAACATTTTGAGTACATGTTCTCTGACAGAAATCCCTTCCTACATCTTGCAGGAATAAGTTTTTTCATGATATTATAACATTGTGTACGGTTTACATCACTGAACATTTCTCTCAGATTCACCATGATGACTTGACAAGTGTTCATGTCCATATGTTGCTTCTGAAGAACATTGGACAATGAACCCAAAACATAACACATTGCCAAAATATGATCATCATCATACTTTTCATTGAATTTAATCTCTTCTAGAGTCTGTGGGTCTGTGTACTTGTCCTTAGATAGCTGATGAATCCCCATTTCATCACCTTTATTCTATCATTTTGGCCTCAAAAACCCTAGCAAATGCATGTAGATAGCATCAAATTGTACATAAAAGCATTCATTATTTATTGTATTAATTATACAGAAAATAAGGTTTTTAATGCCAAAATTATAGAATAAAGAGAAGAAAAGAAAAAGGAATAAAATATTGCAAAGATTTTATGACCCTAACCCCGAGACCAAGGCCAGCATGGAATTGGTCGACAAGGAATAAAGTAGGGGGAGATAAGGGCCAAGAGTACAATAAATACCTCATTTATTTTTTCATCCATTTATGCATTTTTGGCACCTATTTTGTACATATTTATTTATTCATCAAATAAAGAAATTTTGTTCATAAAAGATGTAGATAATAATGTAAATAAAAATACAAAATTGAGTTTGTGCAAAAATAATACACAGTGTACATTTTATGCACATAATAAAAAGCCAAAATCTCAACTTCACAGACCCATATCTTGCAAATAAAAACTCCAAATCACCCAAACTCACCTTTAATTGTACATAGCATTTCATAAACTATTTTATAAAATTAGTTTCATAATTTTTGGAGTCCATATGCAGAAGTTAGGTTTTTGGCCTCTCTTGTATATGATACCTGATTAAAATATTAATTATATTCACTATTCATTATTTTTATAAATTACTATTTTTAGAATCTTGTAAATAATGTATATAATTCATACACATATTAGCCTTAGAATAAAACCAAAAAAAGAATATGTAAAATAAAATAAGTCTATATAGGCAAAATACCTATGAGAAAGATGTACATAAAGCATTCTTTTATTATTTCATTCTTTTATATTTTTATGATAATGTATATATTATATATATATATTATTAAAAATCCCAAGCTAAAATAAAAACAAATAAAATCCATTAAATAAATACAATGTATAGAATATATAGGTAAAGTACCTATAAGTATACTTACATATACATAGACCTATTTATTTAAAAATACAAATAAACTTATAAAAATCAAACAAAAATATCTTTATACTCACAAAAATAAATTATAAATTTATAAAATAAGCCAAGAAAATAATAAAAGAAAATAAATAAATTAAAAATAAAATACCCAAAAATACATGTAAATACATACATATACACATTATTAAAGTAAAATCATAATAAAACACCTCGAAAAATTCAATAAAAATCATAAATAAATACTAGATGAAATAATACACATTTTTTATTTTATAAGAAAAAATTAATAAAATCATTTAGGGCGTCAAATAAATCAATCTTCCTTCAGATTTGCTATTTTGTCTCGTAGCGGCTTACGTGGCCCAATGAGGCGCCGGCCAACGTTGACTCCCAGGTCAACTGTCCCATCCCTCGCCTGGCATCTCTGAACTGTCTACTCCCCCGATTTCATGCCTTTTTCCCGTGCACACCATCCATCAATCGACAACGCTTCCTTCACAAGAATTGTTCCCTAATCTTCCATGATGCCCGCCAAAATCATAGATCAACGAGATGTTCATTGGATCAGTTAATAATCGCCGGGTAATAAGGCCCCTTGCCAATGTTTATAAATAAAAAGCTCCGCTTCCTTCCTCGAATTTGGCCACTTTTATTCCAACCTAAAGCCTAGATCTCGTTCCTGGAGTGTTCCTCGTGACAGGGGGAGCAACCCAGCGCCGTGACTCGGCCGGAGGGAGGAGATTTTGACGCGGCGGAGCTCCGGCGTCCGCCCTGCTCCCTGGAGGCCCCCAGGTATAAGAGCTGCCCTTTTAATGCGTTTTTAGTTAGCTTTTAATGTTAGCATTTCATTCCAGTAGTTACATTAGTGGTTAGTTAATCACCGTAGTTAGAAATCCAAAATTCGATGTACGCCGGAGCTCCGCTCCGGCGACTTCTTCACCGTGAATCTCACTGTTTCCGCCCGCTATATGCACCCCAACTCGTTCCTCGTCGCCTTCTCCATCCAACGCCCGCATTTGTCCAACCCAAGACCCTAGGTCTTGGCGAATCGGGGCTCCTCCTCCGCCGTTCGCCGGAGCCCCTCCGCCCACCTCATTTCTGCGTTGCAGCTTCAAAACCCCGGGTCGAGGAGCAAGCTCTCTCGCCCGCGGTTCTTCCTGTGCAGGAACTTCGAAGAACCGAGCCCAACTGGACTCGCATTGAACCAGGAAGAGGTTCCTGGGGGCCCCTTTCTTCTCCGACCTCGCTCCATCGACTCGGACCCCCAGGAGCCATGAGACCACCGTCAGACGACGCGGAAGCCTCCCAGCTACGATCAGAGAGCTTCAGATGCGCGGGAGGTGCCCGGAGGAGCCCGAGCTACCCGATCGAAGCTCGCCGGGGGTGAGCTTCTTCCCAGTTCTTCCAGGTGCCTTCCGCACCGTTGGATCGAGAGGGGCGGCCCAGATTGAACGCCGACCGTTCGATGAAGATGTACATCCACCGTCATATCAGCCAGGAGGTTCTAATCCTGGCCCTTCATCGCCGAACCGATGTCCGCCGTCCGAGGGCCGCCACGTGGATAAGTGGCGCCTCCAGCGCCGCAGGATGAAAAGCTTTGTTTAGGGGTAAATTTCATACCAAGCCCCTTACTTTTTGTATTTAGTATTTAATCCCAAAAATAAAAGTTTTAGTTGTAAATAAAATGTATATTTTACGGAAGGACCCCCGATGTTTCAAGATTTGCACTTTAGTCCTCCCGTGCCTCACGTGCAGCAACCACGTGAGGCACGTGAAATTTGCATCTAAACCCTTCCAGGTTCCTGTATTTATTAAATGGTCCTGAAAATAAAAGTTAAAGTGTATTTTTGTTGTAATTTTTGCATGTATGCCCCTGCCAATTATTTTATTTGCAAAAATACCCCTGCTAGGCCATTTAATTTTTGAAGGCTTTGTCTATTTATTTTATGCTTCATATTAAATCGAAAAATCTTGCAAAAATAGAATTAAGCTCCTGTATGGTCATGCTTGAACGCCATATTTTTAGTTTTTCATTTTATTGCATTTTTGCATTTATTAAAAATCAAAAACGTGTCTTTTATTCCCTATCTAACTTATAAAATCCCAAAAAAAATATGAAAATACCTCGAAAAATTCCAAAAAAATTACCTATGGTGTATTTTAACCTTTGTTAGTGGCAGTCCAAAAATCCATAAAAAATCTCAAAAAGAAATCCTTAAAAATTCAAAAATACCCCAAAACTTCAAAAAAATATAAAAATCAAAGAAAAATCAGAAAAATATAAACTCAGGCCCTATTTATGCTATATTTTATTATTGTTATTAGAAAATTAGTGTGGACAATTTTTGAGGCTGTTAGCTATTTTTAATCTCTATTTTTGTGACAGCCAGTACCTAGTCCACTGTTTGCTATTATTTAGTTATTTAAAATTACTAAAAATATTTGCAAAAATACCCAAAAATCATAAAAACAGTAAAAAACCATGAAAATTCCAAAAAGACCCTTTTCCTGAATTTTTGACTATTTTTGAGTATTTTTGTGAATATTATAATACCCCCTTTATGTATATATATCTATATAACCTAAAAAAGAAAAAAGAAAAAAGATATTATATATATGTAATTAGTTATATGTATTCTCATTAATCTTAACATACATAAAAAAGAGAAAAAAAATATATACATTTATTTTATTATATTTATATATACCTATTTACATATATATTATATGTATTATAAGCTATATACTTACCCTCTATGGGTATATATAATTAACATATTTGTATTATATACATTTATATATCTGTAATACTTAATTATTATATTTTAATAATAATAAAAAAATAAAAAAATAATAAAAAATAATAATAAAAAAGAGAAAAAAACCCACACAAGGATGACTGTGATTGACATGTAGGCTATTGCATTTTGTATTGCTCTCTGTGGTTCGACCTCTACATGCTTGTTCCCTATACATTTTATGGTAGAGTAAATAAAGATTAATTCACATTTATTTTTGAGTTTGATTGTTGTATTCTTTGGTTGTGGGTTAATTGCTGATTAACACCGGTCTTCTATGAGTGGTCGCCTCAGCGACAACACTTTTATATTTTTCATGGTGACCCTCATGGATTACCCTTGTTATCAATAGCACATAAGAGATGCGCTCCGCAGATAGGATAAGATCCAAATTACACATCCAATCCGAGTAATTTCGTCCGGTCAACTGTTTAACCTCTAAGAGCCAGCTAAGTGGGTTCATGGACTTCATTTTCTAAAATTAAGAATGCACTATATAAGAACATATAAATAATTATATATTCAGTTGAAATTCTTTGATTGAGAAATTTTTAATTAAATTACTCTTATCTTAACAACTATGAAAGTTTGTTCCCTTAATGACTTTTAAAGAAAGAAATATACTTACCGCGATATCTCTAGCAAGAATCGGTATCTCCTCTTTACCTTTGTTACATCCAATAATATGAGAACTTGCAACTAGGATAAAAAGAAGTGGGAACACATTCCGCCATGCAAGTCCAACTTGCATTTCCCAATTTGGTCTTTAACATCTGGACCCACCACCCCTAAAGTGATATTGACATGTCGATAATTGAACCAATCATCAACAGGATTAGAACTCTCTATACGTAATCCATTATCGCTCCAATAATATAAGGACTTTATATGGGGGCCACTACTTATACAGCCTTACTCTTTCGAGAAGCAAAGAGCCCAATCCATATGTGCTTGTATGTAGGATCTATCACTTCAGACAAGTGTCTCCTACATATAATCCCTGGAGACGGAACTGTTCACCTTGACAAGAGACCATGGATGTCACTTATGTGGTCCTCCATCTCATATTCAAATTCTAATTAATTATCATGAATCATATTTGCATAATTAATTCTTTCAAGGGAAATGAACCTCTATTCATAAGAGATTGTTTTAATTTGATATAATGAATTTAATCATATTAAATCAATTATCAATCCAATTCAATCAATCAACAAACTTGATTGTTATCTGAAGTATGGTATTATCTCAAAAATACGTATTATTTGAATTTTAATAATTAGAAAAATACATCATGATCGCTTCAAACACTATCTCTTCCTTACCTACTGTCGTGGCCAGTTCCAACGGGAGTGGGACAGACCGATCATGGAGCAACCTTCTAACCCACCTCTCCCCGAGTAGACACTATATCCGCCTCAGGTCAGGATAATGTCATTTGATAATTTTGTATTTGAGATGATAATCGGTCTTTCAACCAAAGCTATACAATATAATAATAATCAAAACTATTTTGATTAATATTATAAGGGGATTTGCTAAACATCCCCAATCCTATTCAAGTAGTAATGTTTTGCATGTAGAGATTTTCCTACAACTATTGTAGGATAAACTAGAGTTTTCATGAAACTCTCATTCAATGATGATTGATGTTTAATCAATTATTACATAAATAAATATTAATCATCAATTAATGATGCCAATTTTATAATGTCCTTGATTTACATTGAATGCTAAACAAATTAAGAAAGAGATCTTGATGATCCAATCATCATCCGACCCATTTCCACTAAATATGGAATATCTAGGGCAAACAGAGTCGGACTCACGCGAAATAAAATCGTGTGGTTTGTTGGTTTGATCTTGTACTTAATTCAAGTGTCATTTCATGTTTCATTATAGTAAAATAGTAAGCAAAAATAGTTTTGTTACAGATATGTGAATACATGCAAAACAATTTTCATAACGGGAACTATTCGAATCAATTTCATGCACTTTTAGTACCAATCAAATGTTACTATCTTGGGACATATTTAGACATTCCAAATAAATTTTATTAACCAAAAACCACGTCCAATAGTGCACAAATAGTAAACGATTCATAACTTGCATCCAATGCAATAAACAATGATTCTCGCGCATCCTAAACATGAACCATGATCGCCCAGGGTTTTGGATCACATCCAATACCTGACCAAAGCTCTTATACCACTTGAAGGATATGAGAGAATCCTTAAGCGCATCACAGAAGCGTGAGGATCGCATCATATACGATCGGGAGCGACTAGTCGTACTAGTTGCTCGGTGTAGTAGTTTAAAAAATTTTAATCAATGAAACCAAAAACACTTCTACGATCGTTTCATCTAAACCACATACTAGATAAAGGAATATCTCTTATAGCGTGTTTGTGATCAAGTCTCTAAACAAAGAGACCTCCTATCCCAAGATCGATATGTCGGAGGAGACACTTGCAAGCCTGGAGGTGAATCGTGTGCTTCTCACAATCCAAGTAGTTGATCCAAGCAATGAATCTCCCTATCTCATCTCACAAGATTAAACATCTTCTTCACGAACAAGGCGCACCAAAGAATACGGAGATCTACGGGTAATCAAGGCAGCAATACAACGACGATGCGACGACAGCGACAACCTTCTCTCTAGGGCTGGAGTGGACGTCCACTCAAGATAGATAGAGAGAGGGTGGGGTGAGAATGAGGGAGAGATAGATAGAGAGAGAGAGAGAGAAATAGTTTATGTAACTTGAAGAGCAAGGGGTGCCTCTTCTTATATAGTATTTTGGGAGTCTATGGATCTCAATCTATGGACAACACAAGGATAATGGACAAGATTTATTTGTGTTTCTTTCAATGGTCATGATCTTGTTTAAAAAACACAATAATAACTAAATTAATTTAATTAAATAAATGTTGATAAATCAATATAAATCAATTTCAAATTAAATTAATTATCCTTGGAGAAAATTGGAAAGAGATTAGCCCCTTCCCATAAAAGGGGCGGGGGGGGGGGGGGGGGGACGGCTACCTATTCCATTTAGGACTTGGTGGTCGTCCACCACCTTAAGTTGTAAGGTGGCAATCTTCTTCCAATTCATGAGATTACATTATTTCACGAGATCTCCAATATTTACAACAACACTTGTTGTAAATTATCTCACAAAAATAATTCATAATTATCTTGTGAACATTGCAATCATGCCATTGGAAATTTGTGAATCACATTCACAACTCAAAATAAAATGTAAATTATATTTTTCAAGTTATTATCCAATGTGAATCAAGTTTACATCAATTATTAATCAACAAATGTAAATTACAATAGGCTCTCTCTGATATATTATAAATCACATTTATAATAGAAAAAAGTGATCCTACTCCATGGAGTAGGTAACTTACCTACTCCATTTTCTTCTTTTTCAATTTTTTTTATTTTTTTTGAAAAATGCTTCCATGGATTTTCATAACTATATCCCTCTAATATGTCATTCAAATTACGTCAGAAATAGAGACTCCTACGACCTCCATCCAGTCAATCATTTTTTAACGGTCATAGGTTTGTTGTATTTTTCATGTTCTAGATGGAGGCCGTAGGAGTCTCTGTTTCTGACGAAATTTGAATGACATATTAGAGGGATGTAATTATGCAAATCCATGGAAGCATTTTTCAAAAAAATAAAAAAATTGAAAAAAAGAAAGTGGAGTAGGTAAGTTACCTACTCCATGGAGTAGGATCCATTTCCTCTATATAATATATATATATGAATAATTTGATAGTGCTATCCACATTATTCTTATCCATGATAATTAAATAACATTTACTTATATTTGATCATCATTCTCATACATCTAAATAATATGAATCAAATTTACATTATTCATGTTAATAAAATCACATTTAATTATCCATTTCTTAATGCTTGGATTTAATCTAACAATGGAATTATTCTTGAACTCTTTCAAGAATAATGTGCTTTCCCCATAGATATATGGTGATAAGGATAGGGTGATTGTACGTTCCACACATAGTAACTTGGATATTGAGATCACGTCTCAATTTGAGATCTCATGGACTTCTCCTAGATGCTTGATTAAATCAATACTACAAATCTAATCTTGTCGTTACTTCTGAATTACATTCAGATCAATGTCCAACATTTGGACCAAGATTATCTCACTTTCTGTATTGAGAGAAGTCACTAAAATCCAGATCTGTTTCATCACTCCCTCAGAATGGAAGCGTCGTCATGGTTATACAATCCGTTTATGATCACATCGCTAACAGGTATTCCTAATACATATACATCCTACATACTGGAAGACCTATAATAAACCTGAAGACATAGATCAATTTTCATTGTCATCTTCAGGGTTTCATTATCAAGTTTCTTATTTGGTCATTGGGAGGTGGTATCAATCATATGCTTTCCAAAAACATATATCACACCTTCAAATTCTTGTCATGCTTCCAAAGCACGACGACCATGCATGGAATTTGATCGGGTCCCAATGCCTCATGAGTGAGCTCATGTCTTTTGGTTCACAAGTGAACATGTATGATCCCTTTGATAGATTGTATCACTCATATTCCCTTATTTGCACACTAGCTTGCCGGTGTATAGACCTTAATTACATCATCAACCTATCGGTCTACCAAATGTACATACTTAGACATACATCAACACATCTATCTCCGGTCAGAGGATGTGTGCCTATATCGTGACAGTATACGACATAGGACTTGTTTAACTCGATCTCGTTAAGTCA
This sequence comes from Ottelia alismoides, assembly GCA_037367405.1. Classification (NCBI taxonomy): domain Eukaryota; kingdom Viridiplantae; phylum Streptophyta; class Magnoliopsida; order Alismatales; family Hydrocharitaceae; genus Ottelia; species Ottelia alismoides. Next base: position 252,954 of record JAZKJV010004609.1, read on the forward strand.
ACTCTTTGACCTAACTTATCTGACACATCAGAATCTCTATTAGCATGCAGAGTACCTGCATGAAGAGGTTGGTCAAATATTAGTCGAATGAGAAAGGATTGCCAACTCCTACTCAAGCTGGAGATCATATCTTAACAATAATTTGTAGATGCTTGATGAGTCCTCAATCTAACTCCTTAGATATTCATCCAAGCACCAGCCTCTATGATTCAACTATTGTATCAACTTTTGTATGTTCATTAAGATGGCCATGGTACATAACCCTAATTGTATAGAGGGACCTTATAGTGCATTCATTCATTTAATCTCGGATAGGGAGTGAAATAACTGATAACCTTTATTGATAAATAAAACATTACAATAACATTTTTTGTAGGAATGGTTCGCCTCGGGCTCACATGGCTAACACTTTTCCCATGACAAAATGAAATTCACCTGACAACATTTCTAAAGAACCTGGTCTAGGTGCGCTAAACAATCATCAAAGAACTCGCCATAGACCTAAAAATCCATGAAGACCTCTAGAAAATCACCTGCCATATCTGCAAAAATGGCAAGCACGCACCTCTGGAATGTAGCAGGGGCATTGCATAAACCAAACAGCATCCATCTAAAAGCATATGTGCCAATGGGACAGGTAAAGGTAGTCTTCTCCTAGTCCTCAAGAGAGATATTAACCTAGTTGTATCTCAAGTAACCATGAAGGAAACATAAGTGCCCCTTCCATGCCAACCTCTCTATGACCTGGTCTATAAAAGGCAAAGGGAGGTGGTCCTTCTTCATCATGGCATTCAGTTTCCTGTAATCAACTCACACCCACCATGACATGTTTACTCTCTTTGGAATCTCCTCATCACTCTCATTCTTTTCCATTTGAATTCCCGACTTCTTCGGGACTACATGTAATGGGCTAACCCAATTAGAGTTGGATATGGGATAAATAAATGTTGTATCGCACCATTTCGTAATTTTTTTCTTTAGAACATCTCGTAAAATCGGATTCAGCATGCACTGAAACTCTCTATAGGGTCTGTTGTCATGATCGAGATAGATGTGGTGAGAGCACAAAGCAGGATTTATCTGATGGAGATAGGATACAGTCCACCAAATGGCCTTGTGGTTTATTTCAAGAATCTTCATTAGACGAGATTCTTGCTTTTCAATCAAAGATGAGCTAATAATGAGTGAAAATTATTGATGTGGACCTGCAAGGAAATCTTATTTCATATTCGGTAGCAAGGTCTTCAGTTCTGACAGTGTGGAATCTAGCTATGTTGTATCCTCATCTATCTGTGTATTGAGTATTGTGTTGACGGTATATGTGTCTACAATATGGTTATCCACCATCTCAATATGCTCTAGAGTATAAGTACAGAAGATGTCTAAAACATCATCCGACTCTCTATTGTACCCATCCTCAGAATGACTAGAAGAAAATAATCAACTATATGAAAATCAGTCTCTAACTCATCTAAAGTGGAGGAATCATGTAAAATCTCAGAATATGAAATATATGCAACCAAATCATTAGGTATCTTCTCTATTTGCTCATCATCCATGCTAAAATATAGAGTACCATTAGAAGAACTAGCAACTGTAGTCTCGGACCCATCCTTTGCTAGGATATCACGGGTCTCTACCTGATACCTCTCAAGGTCGTGAACACGAACCCCATCCATGTAATCACAGGTGGCTAAGGAACTACGACGTCTGAACTGGCTAATGATGTGGCACTGGAAGTGTGTGATTCTCTTGCCATCTTTATTTGTACATTTTTGCTCTTAGCATGAAAAGATACCTTCCATATATCATAATCGAAGAGGGTCTTCACGGTCTCCAAGAAAGGCCTCCCAAGAATGAGCACGGTAAGATGTAACTATGTATGGCAATCCACGTCCAGGACAATAAAGTCCACTAGGAATGGCAGGCCCTGCATGGTCACGATAATGTTCCTCAATATATCACATAGTCTCTTTACTGATCTATCATCAAACTAAAGGATCATGCAAGATCTGTAAAGAGGACCCAACTCGAATTGTCGAGTAGACAAGATGGTAACAAATTTATCAACGAACCGTTATACAATAGAGTGCAATTGAATGTTGCATGTGATATCTCGCATCTGACATAGTGTGCTCCTAAATCTCTCTTCTTGTTTGGTAATATGCTTTGTATGGCGTAGGATGTAGCCTTGGTCAATATATACTTCTTTGTACGTGATATCTTCTTCCTACATGTAGTACATCTATTCTTCAACTGTTTTTGAGTGTAGGAAAGTGATCCAAGGCATCATGGAGCAAATCTTCAAAAAGATGTGATCTTTTAGTAATCTCTCTGTCTCATGAGTAACATCATTATTTTTGGTCTTTTTCTTTCCTTTTCCATACAAAGCATCAGGAAAAGGAACAAACTTAGGACCAACAACATTTTCTTCATTTTTATTGAAATGATCAAAATGGAATCAACATGTACATCAGGAGTCTCAAAAGTGTGTACAAAACTCTCTAATACAGGAAAGGAAACAAAATCATCAGGAGTGTCTGTATGGCGTGGTGTGGTATCATTATCATCTGAGTCACATGTGTCCATATCAATGCTCTCTACATCACTCCCTTGAATAGAATCATCATGGACATCATGTTAGTCCTCGTGGTAGTCCTCCTCCTTAGCATCAAAATGTAAGTCAACATCATCATGGATCGGCTCTCGCTCCTCATCATGAGCCCTCTTCTTATCTAGATCATGTGCTCGTGGATGGCTAATGCTCTTGAGATGAATGAAGTTAGATACAAATTCAGGAAAAGTGACCATACATGTAGTGGTGTCTTCCTGATATGAATGTCGTTTCTTGTTGTTCGGATTTATTTGAGGCTGAGTTGGGAGAGTGGTCTTGAGCATGTCTAACTCATCCAGACGATGGTTAACCCGCTCCATCTCGGTCCTATATGTTGTCTGAAGCGTGCAGATATATATGTTTCAATTCTAGAGATTGTGTAGATATCTATGTTTCAGTGTGTTGTCTGTGGCTCTCTACTCTCTCCTACCTAGGAGTGTGTTGTGATTGTGATGTATAATACTAAAGAGATCTCTGAGATGTAGTAAAAGATTGTTGTTATTTCTACTGGTGATGATAAGTACGTGGATGTGTAGCAGGAGACTGGTAAGAATGTGATCTCTGATGTGCATGATAGTGAGACTGTTGCTGGATGTATGGATGTCGGTGCTGAAAATGTGGTGATGGGCATCCATGTTGTGGATGAATGTGTTATTGCTACTGGTGTACGCTCTGAGGTGTAATGTGTGTTGGTGACTAACAATAAATAGGAGTGTACCATATTCTGTTGATCTCAAGAGTGTAAGAGGGATGGTTGCAGAAGAAATAAGAAATGTGACATCATCAACTGTATGGCTCATGATCTGAGGTTGGCATTGAACGAATCCTTATGCCAAACTAGCTGTGGAGGCTTAGTGGGCTACATCGGCTCGCTCTGAATATACTAAATCTGACGGGTGGGACGAGCAAGTGAAGACGTCCATGTAGGCTGAGAAGTAGAAGAAGAACGTGACTATTGGTAATGAAGCTGCAAATTGGTCACCTTCTTCATCAGATCACTCAACTACTGTGGAAGTGATAAGAGTTTCTCCAACTCTCGCAACGGTTGCGAATCATGAACTTGCTTCGGAATCATATCAACCATTGTAAGCTTCTCACTAATAAATCACATGTCGGATCGTAAACCAGAATCTAAAACATGTGCCACTTTCGGATGATCTCACGTGTGTGGTGGTTATGGGCCAATCTGGAATACCCGAGTAGATCAACAACATGTGTGTTCTTCGTCGTCCCCTCAAAGATGGAACAAACAAACTCAGCATCCCTATTCAAATAGCTACCACTACATGTGGCACTCACTAAGCCCTGAATATCTGGCTGGAGTCCTGCAAAAAAGTTCTAAACAAGTACCTTCAATGGAATCTCATGATGAGGGCATCTCTCAGTCAAATCCTTAAATCATTCCCATGTCTCATGGAACGACTCATGTGTAAACTGTGTAAAATTGGAGATCTGACTCCTCATCGCATTGTTTGTCCCGGAGGAAAATACTTACGTAAGAAATTGGACTTCAGATCATCTCATGTAGAAATCTCCCTCCCCAAATGATTCAACCAGTAGAACGCCTTATCTGCTAAGGCAAAGGGGAAGACCCTAAGGCATATAGCCTCATGCATAACTCATGGATAACTCGATGTTCCACTTATCTTCCCAAAGTACAGTAGAAAGGTGAACGACTCCTCTGATATGTTCCCATAGAACTTGGGAAACAATGAAATAAAGGACGGTCTCAACTTGTATGACCCTTGATTCGGTGGTAATCGAATCCAGTGTCATAGCGTTCTAGCTCCCGAGTCATACAAATCTCTCAAAGTGGCGGGAACCATGACAAGTGGTGGTGGGTTCCCGGCTCCTACTCTCAATGTAGTGATCTCAACTCACAACTCATCCTGGACTCTACACGGATCTCGTGTATGTATGCTCATCTGCTAGAGTGTGTCTAGAATCCCTGCGGTAATGTCCGAAGTTGGATCAGGTCTCTCCTCTGTGTGTCTCTCATCAACTGTTTGTCCTCAACAACTCACTCATTGACTGGTATCTTTCCTCTATCCATGATGTCCATCGAATCCTTTGGGAAGGAAAAAGTCCGATAAGACTCAGTGAAAAATGTGGTGGAGAAACATACAAAAAGTCGAGTTAAAGGTCTGCCTTGACTAAAGGGATGCGAGGTGAGTGAGTCTGGGTCTGACTCACCTCATGACTAGGTAGGACTGACTCGAGAAGAGGGCCATCCCTAGTCTGTGAAGACATACATAAGACAGTGGAAGATCGAAGGCTCACAGAGTCTGATCGTTAAATCTGTCTAGACCTCACGCATGATGTCAAGAGAATACGGGAGAGAATATGATGTCAAATCAAAAACACGAGTGTGAAGGCGTATAAGACCCTAAAAAATGCACACCCCATAAATAAACACAATGCAAACCCCATATTCACCAACTTCACATGGTGAAGACCATAAGAGTTCGGTCTTTTATCATTTCAATTTTAGTTAGGCGATCAAGCAGTTGTATTAAGTAGACTCACAGGTGGTGTCGCCCTGTCGCCCAATGCACATCCTCACAATCCCCCAAACATTGGTATGATCTGCTCAGGTTTCTGGGTTATATCAGGCCCAAAGGGAACTATGAGGCGGAGCACACCAAAATGACTTTCTATGGTCGGAGAAAAGTGCTTGCTGTTGCAACCATGTATTGAAGAGTGGTACATAGGCACTTAGGGAACAAGTTTAGGGATTTTTGGCTACATCCTTAAGGTTGCATCCTCGCCCACTCTGTTTGGAATTAAGTATCTACAACAATGAGGGGTTTGCTCTCCCACTACAATTAAGTCCATTTTTTTTATTTTTCGTCAAAGTTTTAAAAGAAACCATCTTTTTTTTATTTTTAGGGTCTTCACTTTTTTTGATATTTTTAATAATATCTAATGGTGATAGAATTTCCTTTAATTTTGAAAAATATATCTCATAGGGGGGAATCACATAATGCAGCAGAAAATGATGATGAATGCTTGGAAAGAGAGGACATACATGTCTCCAACACTCTACATGCAAGATGGTCTGCGTAGAAAATATAAACCTAAGCCAATGCATGAAAATGTCATGAAAATCATGTCCCATCCAACGGCTCTAGCGTAAGAACATATTAATTTTTCAAATTGTTGGATTACACCGAAGTGTAAATTAGGCAGATTGGTTCAACTTTACTCGTCTGTTCAAACAAGCATTCAACCCTAGATTTCAACAAAATCACATGAACCAAAGGAAAAGTCGACAAATCAAACAACATGGTGAGGTCCATCAAGTGCACCAGTACTTGGTAAAACAGATCTTGAGAAAAAGAAGTCGAAAGTCTAGTCTACAAGCAGGGATGTCCTTAATGGACCCTTGCTACAAATGGCAAGTGCCCCTTCCTGTCTCACTGAAAACAGAAAAATGGGACAAAGGCCTGACTCTCAAAATAAAATTCAAAATATATAGTCTCTAAAAAATACAAAAATGATTGACTGTTAGACTCGTGTTGCTCCTCTACAACCAACTCGTAGAAGACTCAGTTGATTTCTATGATCACAACTAGTTCAACTTTCTAAGAATCTAGCTAATCCTGCAGGCCCTACAGCATGGGTTAGCACAGATAGATAAAAGAAAAAAATCTACACACAACTCAAGAAAAATCAAAGATAAAAAGAACTCAAAATTTGAGAATAAAATCAACAGATAAAAAGCTGATTAAAATCGAGAAAAAATTTGCGAAAATCAAGAAAAAGAAGAAAATAAAACATCTACAAAAATCGAGAAGATGTCGAAGAAAATAAAAGAAAAGAAAACTAAGAAAATCAAGAGAAAAAAAAGAACACTTGAAAACCTAGAAAAATCATGAAAAGTGAGAAAAATGGAAGAAGAAAAGAAAGGAAAAAATTGCAAAAAATAGAACTAAAAAAATCAAGCATGGCTACGCGTCATCGACAACGGCATCATTTTAATAACCATTATTCGACTAGTTGTTAAAAAGAGTCAGTTGTAGATACTGTTAACAGAAACACTAACTAATCAAATAAAGAACAACAAAATATAGGGGGGAGAGAGCGAAGAAATGAATAATAAATAATGGACGATTCTCTCCTAAATTTTAGTGTTTCACTATATTTTTGACCAGGAAAGTGTTCTTGGGTTGAACTCAAGGAGGCAGAAAGACGCACTTAGATTTTTGAGTGAAGAAATAATTTTGTGATTTTTAATTTCTCTTATTTTCTTCAGCGAGAAAATCTTTTTGATCAGTTTTAATTTTTATCTTTTTGTTTGATTTTTAATTTTTACTTTTAAATTTTTAATTTATTTTTCAAAGGGATAAATTTTCAATCAATTAGTCTACAATATAGTACAAAGAGATGTAGTCAACCCTACATGAAGTGGAAAAAGGTTTGTTATTGCATAGTATATAGAGATTAGATAGGATATACTGATACTATATAGTAGACAGATCGCTCGAGCAATGGCCTCAAAAAAGAACTCAAAAAGAAATCAAACTTATTTGATTATATAAGAATAAAATCCCAAAAATGCGATAAAATATCTCTCAAATTCGATTCAAAATAAGATGTAGAAAAATACTATGCTCAAGATAATGTTTAAGAGTGGCCCACAAATGTCCAAGGTCTATGTAGTAAAAATACAATAAAAGAATATAATGCCTCTTTCAAATAGGTCCTTGGTCATGGACCTATTTGTAAGAAAAGTTCTTGGAACTTCTTTATTAGGTCCCCGCACGTGGACCTAAATGCGAATATGAAATATTCTGGAGGTAGGATAAAGTTATGGAGTCTTGCGGGGCTAGGTGTGTAATTTTCACACCCCTTCGCACTTGACGATTGTGATTAGATTGGCACAGTCGATCTGATTCATTGGTGAGGGACAAGGGGAGAAAATCTGCGCTTCGACTATTCTTGTGTCGTTCTTCCCTAATTGATGTGAGCGGTAGTGGGTGTTCATCTCTCCGACGATTGCAGTTATGCAGGCGATGTCCAATGATGACTTGCAGGGCCAGAAGGAGGTGCCTTCCCATTTGATCTCTCATGTGATGGAGGGGAGATGAACGAAATGATGTCAGTGAAGATAGGGTTTGGCACCTGTATGAATATTGTTCTATTGCTTGATAAATTAAAGCAACCAAGAAGAATGGATCTCCAAATGAAGGAATTGACACTCTAGATGGTCATTAGAGACCTGAATTGAAATTATAGATATTCAATTTATGAAGAAATCATCCACAAGATAAGGAATTTTCCAGTTCAAATATGGTTCCAGGAAGGGGGTATTTCAAAACAAGATTGGGTGGATTTGAATCGATTTTTTACAATGGATTAGATGTGTGATTCACAAATGATGATTAACAGTAGATTTAAGATGCGATTAGAGAATAATTGATACACGAAAATCAAGAAATCGAAGGAGATGGAATGAAGGTGCATAAGAGATTAAAGGTATCAGACCCACAAGTCGTTGCTCAACTGATGGCTCACCGGAGCTGGACGCTCTCGATAGCGGTGATGGAAGGTCAGCTGAGACCTTGGAATGCTCCTTCGACTATCAGCCTTCCATGCAGGGCGGTCATCTAGTCCTGCCGCAGCCGTAGTGAGGTAGAGCATGGTGGTAAAAGTTGAAGGTCGACCACTGTGTCAGGTGGTTAGGGAGAGTTAGGTTTCAATTGATGCATTTTGGATCAATAAATAGATGTAATCAAAGAGGTGTTGAAGTTAATCTGATGGCTGGTGAGTCATGGTTGTTAGGACTATATTTTGGATGGTTTAGATCAGGTGAAGATAGAAGAATGGCGCAGGGGTAAATGGTTGAAGAACGGGTGCTGAACAAACTTCCATCCAACAACTTCTTGAGGAAGAAGGTTGTGGTGCTGACACGTGTCAATACCACAGTGTCCAAAAAATAAAAAAAATTCATTACTAATTAGCTAATAAGTAATAAATGATATTATTTAAATATGAAAAGTGTAGAAAATTAAACTACTTAAATTATGGTATAATTTATTTCTATAGATGGTATTTATTTTATAAAATATAAATATAATATTAATAAAAAGATATATAGTATATTTAATGAATATATTATTCATTTTTGGTTCAATAATTTAATAAATAATATATTCCTTTTATATTTTAGTAATTACTATAATAATAAATAGGAGTAATGTGAATTTTTATGGATTTTTAGAAATTCATTTATACATATTAATAAATATAAGTATCTCTTTTACAGATCAAATTAATCTATAATTTAAGGTTTTTGAATTATTTAAATATTAAATATAGGTTTTAAATTCTGAATTTTTTTATACATAATCTACAAGATGAAGAAAATAATTGAAAATGACAAAATCAATTATACATAAATAGTATTTACATAGTAAAATAAATAGCTCAGATACCCAATTGTCATTAGGTCCCAAAACTGACTTTTTTGTAAAAAGACTCTGATTTTAATGAAATCATCTTTGTCAATTAGAGAATATTATTTTATAAACTTTAAAGGTGAGTAGAGTGAAACTGAAATTCGTATGAAGAAGTTATATGGTTCTAAATTTGAGAAGTTGACAATTTGAAAGCCAAATTTCTGGTCGTATATATAGGATAAGAATTTTTAATTGTTTATATATTTTTATATATTTTTATAAATACATAGGAGAAGAGCTTTATGAAAAATATATATAAATGAATTAATAAAAAATCATTGAATTTTTGGTAATTAATTGATAAATAATGAATAATGTATCATGTGCACAATAAATTTTTTTATTGTTTTCTTCCTTATCTCCCACTACTTTCTTGTTTATCGACCAATCCATGCTGACTTGGCCTGGGGGGTTAGGTTATATAAATATATCTTTCAGCTATATTTATATTTATTTTAGTCATACTTTACAATATATACAATTTTACAGTCCGCCTCTTTTCTTTCTTCTTATTCTTTTATTTATTTATGTTTTTAATGCATAAAAGTACATTTTTATTCATGAATGACGTTTTGATAGGATGTAGAAATTAATTGATATTTACATGTATTTGTTAAGGATTTTAAGATAAAATGCATAAGAAAAGTTAATGGATTCAAATATAACCCACAGATGAATAGATTGTAAATCAACAAATGTGATGTGGGTTAAATAGTATTATAACTCTACAATAGATGTGCATAGATGTGAGTGCAAAGGTCGAACAGAAAGAGCAAATGAGTGTAGGTAATTAATTATTAATAATTATCTCTAATTAGTAATAATTATTTTTTTATTTTTATTGATTTTTCTTATTTTTTGGTGAGGTTTTCATTATATTTGTTTTTTATGATTTTTAATTGTTTTATATTTTTATATTTAAATTTTTAATTTTATATTCCTTTTTATTTTTCAAATTTTCACTTTATTTTTTATTTTTAAAATAAAATGTATAATTATAGATAATAGTATAGATATTATAGATACTATAAGCAATATATAGATAATATGTATAATATAGCTATTTGTATTTTTATTTCTGTCAAAATATATTCAAAATACATGAAATAAAATGTTTTTGTGATTCTTATATTTTCCTCTATTTTTGGTAATTTTTATAGAATTTTTTAATAAATTCTAGTATTTTTAAAGTTATAAAATGTTCAAAATAATATAGAGAATGAATATCTGAGTTTGTTTTTGGTTTAATAAATAAACATAATTCCAAAATTATCCCAAAACTATTTTAATGTATACTATATATTATAAGGAAAAATAAAAAATAAAAAGATATTTTATTGGATTTTCTTTAATTTTTGCTAATTTTTATAATATTTTAAGGGTTTTGTGGTTTTTAGGTTTTATGTTTTGTGTTTTTTTGTGATTTTTGGATATGTGGTACAATATATAGTAAATATATAATATAATGTTCTGGAGATTTTTGGAAATGATTTTATATTTTTTATGAGGTTTTTTTGCTAAATAGGGAGGACATGCATCTTTTATATTTATAATAAATAAGAAAATAAGCTAAATTCCAAAATAAAAATTAGCCATAGGCAATCATAATGTTGTTGGACATGCGAGCCCACAACAAGCCATTATGCAATAAATGTTATAGCAAATATCATTCCCTAATCTGAAGTGAAGAATAACTAATTTGCATAATAGGTCCCTTAGCACAATTAGGGTTATGTACCATGGCCATCTTAATGATCATATAGTCAATTGTTGAATCATAGAGGTTGGTGCTTGGATGAATATATAAAGACTTAGATCGAGGACTCATTAGGCACCATCAAAAGATTATTAAGAAAGGATGTCCAGCCTGAGAAGGAGTTGGAAATCCTTTCTCTAAAGGTCGATTTCTAACCGACCTCTTGATGCAAGTCCTCTACATAGGAATGGAGATTCGAAGGTGTTAGATAAGGTAGGTCAAAGAGTTGACTTAACGAGATCGAGATAATTAAAAACCTATGTCATATGCTGTCACGATATAGGCACACATCCTCTGACTGGAGACAGATGTGTTAGTATATGTCAAAGTATGTGCATTTGGCAGACCAATAGGTTGAGGACCTAACGAGGTCTATACACCGGTGAGTTATTGTGCATATAAGGGCATATGAGTAATACGATCTCTCAAAGGGAATATACAGGTTCACTTGTGAACAAGAAGACATGAGCTCACTCATGAGGTGTCGGGACCAATCAAACTCCATGCATGGTCGTCGTGCTTTGGAAGCATGGTAAGAATTTGAAGGTATGATATATGATTTTGGAAAACATATGATCGATACTAACTCCCAATGATGAAGAATGAGAAATTTGATGGTGAGACCCTAAAGACGACAGTCTAAAATTGATCTATATCTTCGAGTTTATCATAGGTCGTCCAGTATGCAGAATGTACAGGTATTAGGAATACCTGAGGGCGATGTGATCCTAAACGATCGTATAACCATGATGCTTCCATTCTGAGGGAGTGATGAAATGGGTCTGGATTTTAGTGACTCCTCTCATTAGAGAAGTAATTTGATCTTGGTCCAAATGCTGGACATTGATCAGAATGAGATTCGGATGCAATGAGAGATTAGATTTATGACCTTGATTTAATCAAGCATCTATGAGAGGTCCATAAGATCTGGATTTGAGATGTGATCTCAATATCTAAGTCACAATACATGGAAAGTAGAATCGCCCTATCTTTATCTCCAAGTATCTACGGAGAAAGCGCATTATTCTTAAAAGAGTTCAAGAATAATTCCATTGTAGAATTATATCTAAGCATTGAGAAATGTATAATTAAATACGATTTAATTATCATGAATAAAGTGAATTTGACTCATATTATTTGAATGCAAAAGAATGATAATCCAATAATTAAATGTGGTTTAATTGTTATGGATATGAATAATGTGGATAGCGCTATCCAATTATTCATATATATTACAAATGTGATTTATAATATAGTAGAGAGATACTATAGTGATTTATATTTGTTAATTAATAATTAATGTGAATTGGATTCACAATGGATTAATTGAAAATATAATTTACATTTTGTTTTGGGGTGTAAATAGGATTCACATTTTTTCCAATGGTATGATTGCAATATTCACAAGATAATTACGAATTATTTTTTTGTGAAATAATTTACAACAAGTGTTGTTGTAAATCTTGGAGATCTCATGAGATAATGAGATCTCATGAGATAATGAGGAGATTGACCCATTCCACCATAAAAGGATTGACGGCCACCAACTTCCATTGGGAGTGGGTGGCCATCCCCCCCCCCCCCTTTTCAGGGATGAGGGCAATCTTCTCCTCCCTTATCTCCAAGGTCAAATTGATTTAATTTGAATTGATTTATATTGATTTATCAATATATATATATATATATTAATTTAAATTAAATTAATTATTGTTGTGCTTTTACAACAACATCAAAGCCATTGAAAGAAACACAAATCAATCTCATCCATTGATTTTTTGTTGTCCATGGATTGAGATCCATGGACTCCCAAAACCCTATATAAGAAGAGGCACTTCTTGCTCTTTGGGTTACAACAATGAAATCTCTCTCTCTCTTTCTCTCTTTCTCACGCCAAGCCTTCTCCTTCTCCTTGAGTGGCCATCCACTCCTCTCATAGTGTGAAGGTGGCCTCCGTCGTTGCAACGTCGTTGTGCTGTCGCAATGATAACTCTTGGATCTCCATCTTCTTTGGTGTGTCAAGCTCGTGAAGAAGACATTAGATCTCGTGAGATGAGATCAGGAGATCCATCTCTTTGATCATCGACATGGATTGAGAGAAACACGCGACTCATCTCCACGCTTGCAAGCGTCTCCTCCGATGGATCAGACTTGAGACAGGAGGTCTCTTCTCTTAGAGGCTTGAGCACAACTATGCTACAAGAGGTATTCCTATATCTACTATGTGGTTATATGAAACGATCCACGAAGTGTTCTTGGATCATGTGGTTTCATTGATTATTTTCTTTGAATTTCGCTACATTGAGCAACTAGTGCGACTAGTCGCTCTCGATCATATATGATGCGATCCTCATGCTTCCGTGATGCGCTTAAGGATCCTTCTATATCCTTGAAGCGGTATCAGATCCTTTGGTCGGAGGTTTTAGATACGATCTATAAACTTAGGAAGACTTGGTCTCATTAGGGTTTGTGAAAATTTTATCGCATTTCATTCATTATACCATGTTTTATGAGTTTTTTAGGTCATGTTTAAATTGTTTAAATATGATTATGTTTCCCATTAAAAAAATAAATTGTGGGATTTGAGTTTGCGTGATTTGGAATCCGATTGCTCAAGTTATGGTCATTTTAATGAATATATATCCACTGTTTCGGGGATGGAGAATTTTGACGTATTAAAGAGTTAGTTATTGTTATGAAATGCATAGAAATGCATGCAAATCATGTGGATTCTGTTATAAATCAAATTAGAAAACTTTAAAAACTTACTTTGCATGATTTGGATTTAAATTAATTGAGATATGCTAATTTTAGTAAGTGAGGGTTACTGTTGGAAATTGCATTCCTAATCAAGAACCTTGTGATTGTCATTTAATAAATAAGAGAAATTAATGGTTAATTTCCTAGAATAATTATGGATAAATATTTGAGAAATATTTGATGATAATTATTTTCTTAAATGACATTGCCTTAACCAATAATTGATTAGATATGATCTAGATCACAAATTGGTTACTTAATCATCTTTCCAAGAAACAAACTTGCTTGAATAGGATTGGAAATTTGTTTAGAAAATTTCCTTATAATACAAATCAAACTAGTTTTGATTATTATTATATGGTATAACTTCGGTTGAAAAATCGATTATCATCTCAAGTACAAAGTGATCAATTAGTGTTATCCTAACCTGGGGAGGATATGGTGTCTAGTCGGGGAGCGTTGAGGTAGCAGGTTGCTCTGTGAGCAGTCTGTCTCATTCCGTCGTTACTGGCCATGACAACGGGAAGGGAAGGGATAGTGCTTAAAGGGATCATGATGTATTTTTCTAATTATTAAAATTTGAATAATATGTATTTGAGATAATACCATTTTTCAAGTAACAGTAAAGAATGTTTGTTGGATATTAATTGTTTCATGCGATCAAACAACATGATCGAAGAATGCCTCTTGAATCGATTCATCTAACCATATAGTAGATAAAGGAATACCTCTTGTAGCGTGGTTGCGATCTAGCCTCTAAGAGAAGAGACCTCCTGTCTCAAGTCTTATCTGTCGGAGGAGACGCTTACTAGTGCCGAGATGAACCGCGTGCTTCTCGCAATCCAAGATGTTGATCCAAGCAGAGAACTCCTGATCTCGTCACACGAGATCGCATGTATTCTTCGCGAGCGAAGTGCACCAAAGAAGATGGAGAAGCAAGAGCAGTCATGGCGACAACACAACAGTGATGCGATGACGACGGTGTCTTCCCTCTTGGGTTTAGGTGGACGATCACCCAAATAGAGAGGGAGAGGGTGTGAGAATGAAACGAAGGAGAGAGCTTGATGTCACAAGAGTTGTTGTAACAAAGAAGAGCAAGAGGTGCCTCTTCTTATATAGGGTTTTGGGAGTCCATGGATGACAATCCATGGACTACACAAAATCAATGGATGAGACTGATTTGAGCTTCTTTCAATGACCAAGATTTTGTTGTAAAATTACAATAACAGTTAATTTAATTTAGATTATATATATATCTTGATAAATCAATATAAATCCTAAAATTAAATCAATCAAATATGGAGATAATGGAATGGAGATTGCATCCATCCATGTAATAGAGTGGATGGCCACCCTTTCCCAATTGGATTGGATGGCCATCCACCCCATCCAACATGGAAGGATGGAATCTCATGAGATTACATTATTCCATGAAAATCTCCAAGATTTACAACAACACTTGTTGTAAATTATTCAACAAAAATAAATAATAAATATTTTGTGAATGTTGCAATCTTACCATTGGAAATATGTGAATCACATTCATAACCCAAAATAAAATGTCATTTACATTTTCAATTAATTATCCAATGTGAATCCAATTCACATCAATAATTAATCATCAAATATAAATCATAATGAGCTCTCTATATTACATTATAAATCACATTTATAATATCAATAATTGGATAATGCTATCTATATTATTCTTATCCATGATAATTAAATCACATTTAATTACATTGGATCTTCATTCTCATAATATGAATCAAATTCACATTATTCTTGATAATTAAATCACATTTAACTATCTGTTTCACAATATTTGGATATAATTCAACAATGGAATTATTCTTGAACTCCATCTAGATTTATGCGCTTTCTCCGCATATACTTAGAGATAAGGACAGGATGATTGTATGTTCCACGTATAGTGACTTGGATATTGAGATCACATCTCAAATCCAGTTTTCATGTACCTCTCATAGATGCTTGATTAAATCAAGACCATAAATCTAATCTTCTCATTGCTTCTGAATCTCATTCAGATCAATGTCCAACATTTGGACCAAGATCAGATTACTTTTCATCTGAAAGGAGTCACTAAAATCCAGACATGTTTCATCACTACGTCGGAATGGAAGCGTCGTGGTTATACAATCATTTATGATCACGTCACCCTCAGGTATTCCTAATATACGTACATCCTGCCTACTAGAAGACCTATGATAAACCCGGAGATAAAGATCAATTCAACACTAACATCTTTAGGTTTTCATCATCAAGTTTCTCAATCTTAGTCATTGGGGGTTGGTATCGATCATATGCTTTCCCAAAGCATATATCATACCTACAAATTCTTATCATGCTTCCAAAGCACGATGACCATGCATGGAATTTGAGCAGTCCCAATACCTCATGAGTGAGCTCATGTCATACGGTTCACAATGAACCTGTATGATCCATTTGAGAGATCGTATTACTCATGTTCCCTTATATGCATACTAGCTCGCTGGTATACACACCTTTATTAGGTCATCAACCTATTGCTCTGTCAAATGTACACAGTCAGATATATAGCAACACATCTGTCTCGTGTCAGAGGATGTGTACCTATATCATGATAAATTATGACATAGGACTTTGGTTATCTCGATCTTGTTAAGTCAACTCTTTGACCTAACTAATCTGACACCTCCAAATCTCTATTCCTATACAGAGGACCTGCATCAAGAGGTCGGTCAGATATCAGCCTATTGAGAAAGGATTTCCATCTCCTACTTGTGTTGGAGATCATCTCTTAATAATCATTTGTCGGTGCTTGATGAGTTCTCAATCTAACTCCTTAAATATTCATCCAAGCACCAGCCTCTATGATTCAATTATTGAACAACAACAGTATGATCATTAAGATGGCCATGGTACATAACCCTAATTGTACGGAGGGACCTTATAGTGCATTCATTCATTTAATCTCATATAGGGAGTGAATAAATCAATAACTTTTATTGATAAATCAAATATTACAATAACATTTATTGTAGGAATGGTTCTCCTTGGGCTCACATGGCTAACAATTTTCCATTAGCCCTCAAAACCATGCAGGTACAATCCTTAAACCCATACTCATTACATGCTGGTCGAAAACCTTCTGGGTCAAAGGTTTGGTAAGAGGATCAACAATGTTGTCGGCAGAGGCCACCTTGGTGATGACGATATCACCATGTTTTTGAATCTCTCGAATGATGTGGTATTTCCTTTCCACGTGCTTGCTCTTTTGATGCCATCTGGGTTCCTACTCCTGGGTAAGGGCTCACATGTTATCGTAGAGTAACAGGATGTGAGAATCAGAGGAAACTACACCAAGTTGTGTAACTACACCGCCTCATTTTCAGCATCCGATGTTGCAATGTATTCGGCTTCTATTTTTGAATATGTTGTAGTGTCTTGGTTCTTGTTTCTCCATCTCACAGCACCACCATTCAACAAGAACACAAACCTCGATGTCGACTTTTGATCATCAATATCTGGCTGGAAGTCTGAATCTGTATATCCTAAGACCTGGAGATCACCATCTCCATGGACCAAGATGTAATCTTGCGTCCATCAGATACTTGAAAATGTTCTTCATTGCATTCCAGTGTTGTTCCTTATAGCAAGATTGGTAACGACTTACCACTCCCACTGCATGGCAGATATCTGGCCTAGTACACATCATGGCGTACATGAAGCTTCTTACCGCTGATGCATAGGGTCATTCAACCATGGCTTTCTTTTCCTCAACACTTTGACAATCCATCCCTTTAGATAGGTGGATACCATGTCTTAAGGGAAGGAAACCTTTCTTGGAACTCTCCCTATGGAAACGTTCAAGAATTTTCTTAATGTACCAATGTTGTGATAATCCCAATATCCTCTTTTTTTTCTCTATTTCTAAATAGGTTCAGACCCAAGATGTAAGAGGCTTCTCCAAGATCTTTCGTCTCGAAGGTATGGGACATCCAAATCTTAACACTGGTCATCATCCTTGTATCATTCCCAATAATAAGGATGTCATCTACGTAAAGCACAATGAAAAAATGGCGCTCCCACTAAGCTTCTTGTACACACAAGGTTCATCAAGATTCTACACAAAATCATAACTCTTTATGGTTTCGTCAAATCTGATGTTCCAGCTACGAGAAGCTTGTTTGAGCCCATAGATGGATTTCTTCAGCTTGCATACTTTACCTTCTTCAATTATGAATCCCTGAGGGTGCTCCATATAGATATCCTCCTTGAGGTATCTATTGGGGAATGTTGTCTTGATGTTCATCTGCCAGATGTCGTAGTCAAGAGATGCATCGATAGCTAGCAGTGTCCTGATGGACTTTAGCATGGCCACAGAGAGAATGTCTCATCGTAGTCGATGCCTTCTCTCTATGTGTATCCTTCTGCCACGAGTCGTGCCTTGAAAGTCTCCAATTTCCAATCAGGTCCCCTATTTCTCTTGAAGATCCATTTACACCCAATGGGTTTAAGCCCTTTAGGTGGATCCTCCAGGGTCCATACATTATGCTAATGCATGGAGTCAATCTCTGACTTCATTGCTAGTATCCGTCAATCCATGTCATGATTTGTGAGTGCTTCATCAAACGAAGAAGGATCATTATTAGTTTCACCTGACACATGGAATCCATACCTTTCAGGTGGTGCAACCACCCTCGAACACCTTCTAAGATGTATGGGTGCTTCATCTTTATTTATCTCTTTAATTTATGATTCAGGAAGCTCAGAATCCTCGGGAGATTCAATGAGTTCCTCTACTTCATTTTTGTCTTGACCTTTAAGGAAGTCATCCTCCAGAAATCTCACATCTCTAGAGACGAAAACCTTCTGGGTCTCATGATCGTAAAGCTGGTATCCAATACCATCATTAACATACCCAATGAAGTAGCACTCACTAGAGCGGGATTCTATCTTACTTGCATCCACGTTCTTCGCATGGACCAAGCAACCACAAACCCTCGAGTATTTAACACTGGGTTTGGTTCCATACCATAGCTCATGTGGAGTCTTAGGCACAGATTTGCTAGGAATCTTGTTTAGGATTTATACGGCAGTCTCTACTGCATATCCCTAGAAACTAAGTAGTAAATGTACTTTAATCATCATTGAACATACCATATCCATGATAGTCATGTTGCGTCTTTCAGCAATAACATTAAGTTGGGGTTCTAGGAGGAGTGAGATTGGAGACAATTCCATTCTCTTTAAGGTATTACATGAATTCATCTAAGAGGTACTCTACACCTCGGTCAGACCGAATCCGTTTAATCTTCCTATCGGTATGGTTCTCAACCAAAGCCTTGAACTCTTTGAACTTTTCAAAGGTTTCATATTTATGATGTAGCAGGAAGATAAACTAGTATCACGAATGGTCACTAATAAAGATCAAATAATATCGATATCTATTTTGGGTCGTGATATTGAAAGGACCACATACATCGGTATGTATTAGGTCAAGAATACCCTCGCATCTTGTAGCCTTTGTTATGAAAAGGCATCCTAGTCATTTTATCTCGAATACAATGTTTGCATGTAGGTGAAGGTTGAACCTGTAGAAAATATAAGGGTCCATCATTTATCAATCTATTGATTCTATCAACAGACAAATGACCAAGCCTTTGATTCCAAATCATGTTTGAATGATTTCCATCCTCCCTGGACCTTTTAGGATTTTTATTTGTGGTAGTAACATTCATGACATGTTCATTAATGCACAATTCATAGAGTCCACCAGAAGTCAAAACACCATCTGTAATATGTTTATCATAATGACTTATGACACGTTTATTACATCAAAGGAAAGAATATCTGCTTCTAACAAGCTTAGATACAAATATAAGATTCCTTCTAACTTCAGGTACGTAAAGACACTCTCTAAGTATAAAGACTCTTTCACTAGATAACGATAGTCAGCAGGTCCCTACGGCGACTGCTTCAACACTTGTATCATACCCCATCTAGATGACTATCTTCCCTTATTCGAGATTCTTAGTTTTCTTAAATAGATGCAACAAATTGCATACATGAATAGAAGCACCGGAATCAACAACCCAACTTTCTTATCGTCCACCAAGAAAGTTAGTTTTAATAATGAAAGTAGATTTCATACCTGTAGGGGCTTTACCATTGTCGGCAGACTTCAGGTATTCCGGGCAATTATGCCTCCATTATCTCGACTTCTTGCAGTGGTGACAAATGTCACTTTTCTTCGACACTATCAACGTGGATGCATTGGAAGATGAGCCAATGCCTTGGCTCTTCTTCTTTCTCTTCTAGCAAGGCCCTTCCGAGAACCTTACTTCCGACCGTGCTTTCCTTTGACTTTTGCAACCATTGCACTACCATAGGGGTCATCCTTCCTCATTACGTCTGCAGCAGACTTTAATGCAGCCAATAGCCTAGCATTAGTATAATCAACTTTTCTCATGTGAAATGTGACCACAAAGTTGTTGAAAGACTTGGGGAGAGACAACAAAATGAAGTCAGCTTGCATGTTTGCATCCGTGTCTTCTCCTAGGGTTTTCAAAGCAGAAAGGTACCCAAACATTTTGAGTACATGTTCTCTAATAGAGGTCCCCACCTGCATCTTACAACAAATAAGTTCTCTCACTATATTGTAACATTGTGTGCGGTTTACGTCACCGAACATTTGAAGGATATGGTAAGATCCTTAAGTGCATCATGGAAGCTTGAAGATCGCATCGTATGCAATCGAGAGGGACTAGTCGCACTAGTTTCTCGAGGAAGTGGAATTTAAAAAAAAAATCATGCGATGAAACCACATGATCCAAGAACACTTCTTGGATCGTTTCATCTAAACCACAAACAAGCAGTAGGGTTACCTCTTGAAGCGCGGTTGTGATCGAGTCTCTAAACAAAGAGACCTCCTGTCTTAAGTTTGATCTGACAGAGGAGACCCTTGCGAGCACGTTGATGAAATGCATGCTCCACGCAATCCATGTTGATGATCCAAGTGGAGAATATCCTGATCTCGACACATGAGATCCGGTGTCTTCTTCATGAGTGAGGCGTACTGAAGGAGACGGAGATCCACGAGCAAATGATCCGGCAACAAAACGATGATGTTGCGGCGATGGAGACTCTCTCTAGGGCTCCATGGTGGATGGCCACATTGAGACAGAAAGAGGCGTGTAAACAATGAGAGAGAGAGAGAGAATTTGTTGTTCACAACATGTGTGTTGTAACCAAGAAGAGAAAGGGGTGTGTCTCCTTTTATAATATTTTGGGATCCATGGATCTCAATCCATGGACAACACAAATCCAATGACTAGCATTGATTTGTGTTTCTTTTAATGAGCATGATTTTGTTGTAAATTTACAACAACAATTAATTTAATAAAATCAAATATATATTGAATATAAATTGATTTATATCAAATCAGTCTCCATTGGAGAAATAGGAAGGAGGCTAGCCTCCTTCCATATGGAAGAGGGAAGGCCACCAATTCCCATAAAGGGATGGTGGACGTCCACCCTCTCCATAAGGGAAGGTGGCTCCACTTTCCCATTACATGAAAATAATTATCTCATGTGTATCACTAATATTTGCAACAACTATTGTTGCAAATTATTTAATAAAAATAAATCTAATTTATAATGTGAACATTACAATCATGCCATTGGAAATTTGTGAATCACATTCACAATCCAAAATAAAATGTTTTTAATTAATTAACCAATGTCAATCCAATTTACATCAACATTTAATTAACAAATGTAAATTACAAATAGCTCTCTTTTATATATTATAAATCACATCTATAATATATATGATTAGTGCTATCCACATTATTCATATCCATTATAATTAAATCACATTTAATCATCTTGGATCTATATTTTCATGTGACCAAATATGAATCCCATTCATATTATTCACATCTTAGATAATTAAATCACATTTAATTATCTAAGATAACTCTCCTTATAATATGAATCAAATTAATATTATTCATGACAATTAAATATCATTTAGTTATCACTTTTTTAAAATGCTCGGATACATATGTCAACAATTAAATTTCCATGAACTCTTTTAAGGATAATACGCTTTCTCCGTGGATACTTGGAGATAAGTACAGGGTGATTGTATTGTTCTGTGTATAGTGATTTGGATATAGAGATCACATCTCAAATACAGATCTTGCAGACCTCTCATAGATGCTTGATTAAATCAAGACTGCAAATCTAATCGTCTCATTGCATCTGAATCACATTCAGATCAATGTCCAATATTTAGATCAAGATCAGATTACTTCTCTATTGAGAGCAGTCACTAAAATCCAGACCCGTTTCATCACTCCCTAGGAATGGAGCGTCATGGTTATACAACCGTTTATGATCACATCACCCTCACGTATTCCTAATACATGTACATCCTGCATATTAGAAGACCCAGAATAAGCCCGAAGTTTTAGATTAATTTTATATTGTCTACTTTAGGGTTTTATCATTAAGTTTCTCATTTGACTATTGGGAGTTGGTTTCGATCATATACTTTCCAAAAGCATATATCATATCCATATGTTGATCATATACTTTCCAAAAGCATCATCAAATTGTTTGTTGGAAAGTAGATTGAGTAACCAATTTTGATTTAGATCATATCTAATCAAGTATTGGTTAAGGCAATGTCATTTAAGAAAATAATCATCATCAAATATTTTAAAAATATTTATCCATAATTATTCCAAGAAATTAAACCATTTAATTTCACTAATTGATTAAATGACAATCACAAGGTTCTTGATTAGGAAAGTAATTTCCAGCAGTGACCCTCACTTACTAAAATTAGCATATCTCAATCAATTTGAATCCAAATCATGCAAAATAAGTTTCCAAAGTTTTCTAATTTGATTTATAATAGAATCTAAGTTATTTGCACTCATTTATAGGCGTTTCAAAACAATAGTTAACTCCTTAATTACGTCAAGATTCGCAATCCCCGAAACAGTGGATACATGTTCCCTAAAATGATCATAACTTGAGCAAACGGATTCCAAATCATGCAAACTCAAATCTCACGATTTTCTTATTTAATGGAGAACATAATAGAAGTGATAATTTTGTGTTTAAACGATTTATACAGGGCAGAAAATATACAATAAATAGATATGAGAAAATAAAATACGATAAAACTTTCGTAAACCCTAATGGACCCAAGTCTTCATAGATTTATGGATCGCATCCAAAACATCTGACCTAAGGCTCTGATGCCACTTGAAGGATACGTTAATATCCTTAAATGCATCATGAAAGCATGAAGATCGCATCGTATGCGATCGAGAGCGACTAGTCACACTAGTCGCTCGAGGCAACAGAATTTATTTTTTTTCATGCGATGAAACCACATGATCCAAGAACACTCCTTGGATCGTTTCATCTAAACCAAAAAAAGTATTAGGGTTACCTCTTAAAGCGTGGTTACGATCGAGTGTCTAAACAAAGAGACCTCCTATCTCAAGTCCAATCCGACGGAAGAGACGCTTGCGAGCGCGTTGATGAAATGCGTGCTCCTCGCAATCCATGTTGATAATCCAAGCGACGAATCTCCTGATCTCAACACACGAAATCCGACATCTTCTTCATGAGCGAGGTGCACTGAAGGAGATGGAGATCCATGAGCAAACGATCTGGCAGCATAACGACGACGCTGCAGCGATGGAGACTTTCTCTAGGGCTCCATAGTGGACAGCCACAATGAGAGAGAGAGAGGGCATGTAGACAATGAGAGAGAGAGAGAGAAGTTGTTGTTCAAAACTTGTGTATTGTAACCATGAAGAGCAAGGGGTTCCTTTCCTTTTATAATATTTTGGGATCCATGGATCTCAATCCATGGACAACACAAGTCCAATGGCTCACATTGATTTGTGTTTCTTTTAATGGCAATGATTTTGTTGTAAATTTACAATAATAATTAATTAAAAAATCAAATATATATTGAATATAATTTGATTTATATCAATTCAATCTCTATTGGAGAAATAGGAAGGAGGCTAGCCTCCTTCCATATGGAAGTGGAAAGGCCACCAATGTCCATGAAGGGATGGTGGACGTCTACCCTCTCCATAAGGAAAGGAGGCTCCACTTTCCCATTACATGAGAATAAATATCGCATGTGTATCTCCAATATTTGCAACAACTATTGTTGCAAATTATTTCACAAAAATAAATCCAATTTATTTTGTGAACGTTGCAATCATGCCATTGGAAATTTGTGAATCACATTCACAACCCAAAGAAAATGTGAATTACATTTTTAATTAATTATCTAATGTGAATCCAATTCACATCAACATTTAATTAACAAATGTAAATTACAAATAGCTCTCTCACATACATTATAAATCACATTCTATAATATATATGATTAATATGGATAGTGCTATCCACATTATTCATATCTATGATAATTAAATTACATTTAATTATCTTGGATCTCTATTCTCATGTGCCCAAATAATATGAATCATATTCACATTATCCACATCGTTTATAACTAAATCACATTTAATTATCTAAGATAACTCCACTTAAAAAATGAATCAAATTCATATTATTTATGACAACTAAATCTCATTTAATTATCAATTTTTTTCAATACTCAGATACATATATC
The DNA here is from genome assembly GCA_037367405.1 of Ottelia alismoides. Taxonomy (NCBI): domain Eukaryota; kingdom Viridiplantae; phylum Streptophyta; class Magnoliopsida; order Alismatales; family Hydrocharitaceae; genus Ottelia; species Ottelia alismoides. The sequence goes on from JAZKJV010004609.1 coordinate 277,229, forward strand.
AACAATGAAATTATCCTGAACTCTTTCAAGGATAATGTGCTTTCTCTGCGGATACTCGGAGATAAGGATAGGGCGATTGTATTTTTCCACGTATACTGACTTAGGTATTGAGATCACATCTCAAACCCAGATCTTACGGACCTCTCATCGATGCTTGATTAAATCAAAACCACAAATCTGATCTTCTCATTGCATCTGAATCACATTTAGATCAATGTCCAATATTTGGACCAAGATCAGATTACTTCTTTACTGAGAGGAGTCACTAAAATCTAGACCCGTTTCATCACTCCCTAGGAATGGAAGTGTCATGGTTATACAACCATTTATGATTACATCATTGTCAAGTATTCCTAATACATGTACATCCTGCATACTGGAAGACCCATAATAAATTCGAAGTATTAGATCAATTTTATATTGTCTACTTCAGGGTTTTATCTTCAAGTTTCTCATTTAATTATTGGGAGTTGGTATCGATCATATACTTTCCAAAAGCATATATCAAACCTACAAATTTAGTCAAGCTTCCAAAGCGAGACGATCGTGCATAGAATTTGATTCTTCTCAATATCTCATGAGTGAGCTCATGTCTTCTAGTTCAGTAAATGAGGCTGTATGATCCCTTCGAGAGATCGTATTACTCATATGCCATTATATGCACACCAGTGTGTCGATGTATAGACCTTAGTTAGGCCATCAACCTATTGGTCTGCCAAATATACATACTCAGACATATAGTAACACATCTGTCTCCGGTCAGAGGATGCGTGCCTATATCATGATAGTATACGACATTGGACTTTGGTTATCTCGATCTCCTTAAGTCAACTCTTTGACCTAACTTATCTAATACCTATGAATCTCTATTCTTATGCAGAGGACCTGCATCAAGAGGTCGGTTAGATAACAACCTTCAGAGAAAGGATTGTCATTTCCTTCTCATTTTGGAGATCATCTCTTAATAATCATTTGACGGTGCTTGATGAGTCCTCAATATAACTCTTTAGATATTTATCATAGCACCAGCCTCTATGATTAAATAATTGAATCAACAGTTGCATGATCATCAAGATGTCCATGGTACATAACCCTAATTGTACTAAGGGACCTATATGCAAATTGGTTATTCTTTATTTCAGATCAGGGAATGATATTTGCAATAAAAATTATTGCATAATGGGTCGCCATGGGCTTGCATGTCCAACAACATTTCCCTCAAATTCATCATAATATCATGGCAAGTGTTCATCTCCACATATTGCTTCTGCAACACATTGGACAATGCACTAATAATGTAACACCTTGCTAACATTATGATCTTCATATTATTTTTTATTATATTTTATTTCTTCAGGAGTCTTTGGTTCTGTGTACTTATCCTTTGATAGTACATAAGAGATGCGCTCAACAGAAAGGAGAAGATCAAAATTTCAGATCCAATCAGAATAATTTGGTCCGGTCAGATGATTGACCTCCAGAAGCCTGCTAAGTGGGTTTGTGGACTTCATTTTCTGAAACTAAGAATGCACTATATTTAAACATATAAATAATTATATATTCAATTTAAAAATATTTGATTAAGGAATTTTTTAATCAAATTAGTCTTGCTTTTTCAACTTTGAAAGTCCATTCCCTTAATTAATTTCAAAGAAAGAGATATACTTATCGCTATATCTCTTGCAAGAACTCGGATCTCCTTTTTACCTTTGTCACATCCCAATAATATGAGAACTTGTAACTTGGATAAAAAGAAGAGGGAATACATTTCTCCTAGCAAGTCCAACTTGCATTTCCCAATGCGATCTTTAACACTCAGGCCCATCATCCCTAAGGTGATGTTGACCCATCGTTAATTGAACCAATCGTCAACAAGCTTAAAACTCGCTATACGTAATCAAATATCGCCCTAATAATATGAGGACTCGATATTGGGGTCACTACATATACGACCTTACTCTTTCGAGAAGCAAAGAGCCCAACCAGATGTGCTTGTATATAGGAGCTGTCATTTTGGACATGCATCTCCTACATACAATCCCCAGCGTCGAAACCCTGCACCTTGACGTGAGACCATGTATGTCACTTATGTGATCCTCCATCTCATATTAAAATTCTAATTAATTATAATGAATCATATTCATAAAATAAGTTCTTTTAAGGGAAATACACATCTATTCATAATAGAGTGTTTATAATTTGACATAATTAATTTAATCACATTAAGTCAATTATCAATCCACTTCAATCAACAAACTTGATTGCTAGTTGACAAGATGATATAATCTCAAAGTACACATTATTTCGAATTTTAATAATTAGAAAATATATTATGATTTCTCCAGCACTATCCCTTCCCTACCCACTGTTATGGCCAGTACCGACGGGAGTGGGACAGACCGCACACGGTAGAACCTGCTACCCCAACGCTCCCCGACTAGATACCATATCTGTCTTGGAACAGGATAATGCCAAATTGATCATTATGTTGAGATGATAATCAGTTTTTAAACCGAAGTTTTACCATATAGTAATAATAAAAACCATTTTGATTATAAAGAAATTTGCTAAACAAATTCTCAATCCCATTCAAGTATGTTTGTTTGTTGAAAAGAAGATCATGTATCCAATTGTGATCTAGATCATATCTAATTAATTATTGGTTAAGGCAATGTCATTTAAGGAAACAAATATCAGTCAAATATTTATCAAATATTTATCCATAATTATTTCAGGAATTTAACCATTAATTTCACTAATTAATTAAATGGCAATCACAATATTTTCGATTAGGAATGTAATTTCCAGTAGTGACCCCCACTTACTAAAATTAGCATATCTCAATCAATTTAAATCTAAATCATGCAAAATAAGTTTTTAAAGTTTGCCAATTTGATTTATAACAAAATTCAAGTGATTAGCATGCATTGCTAGGCATTTCAAAACAGTAACAAACCCTTTAGTTACGTCAAGATTCGCCATCCCCAAAACAGTGGATGTATGTTCATTAAAATGATGATAACTTGAGCAATCGGATTCCAAATCACGCAAACTCAAATCCTACAGTTTCCTTATTTAATGGAAATAAAATACAAGTGATAATTTTATGTTTAAACAATTTAAACATGGCTAAAAATATTCATTAAATAGGGATGCGAAAATGAAATGCGATAAAATTTCTGCAAACACTAAAACCCAAGTCTTCCTAGGTTTATGGATCGTATCCAAAACCTCTGACCTAAGGCTCGGATACACTTGAAGGATATGGAATAATCCTTAAGTGCATCTATTGCTACAGAAAATTTGGGGTTTTTATATTTTTATTTTGTCCCCTGCAGCGGCACTATTTTGTGGGCACGTTATCTTCGCGAAGATCGATAATTATTGATATGAGTGTCGTTGTTATCCCCAAAAATCTCGTGACAAACAAATAATTTTTTTCTTTTTTTTGCTACTTATTTACCTGTATAGCGGACAGGATCGAACCTAGAGAGGCTACAATTCCCGAGGGTTATTCAAATAATCGATTAAAATCAATTAAGAGAAAAGTAGGAATCTCAAAGGCAAACTATCTTGGTTTTTATGGAATTTTTCTCTTTTTAATTTTTTTAAAGTTTTTTTTCTATTTTTTATTTTCTGATTTTCAACTTTTTTAGTGATTTTAATTTTGTAAATTTTTTATTTAGAAAACAATAGGCACAAAACAAGAAATAAGCACACCAACTCTTTTTGTAATTTTAAGTTATATCAAAAATGCTCAAAAAATCCAAAGAAAATATTTTTGGGTTTTTAAGATTTTGAATTATTTTTGGGAATTTTTATGAAATTTTCAGATGTTTTATATGTTTCTAAAAATCAAATACTGACAAAATTGAGAAGCAATGCACAACATGGAGTAATTTGCAATTTAAAAATGTTTATGTACCCAAAACTCCTGGAAATTGTTTTTATATAAAATAGGACAAATATCTACAAATAGAGATTAAAATCAAGATTTTTGGATTTTTGTAGAATTTTTTATGATTTTTATAACATTTTTAGTATTATTCAATTTTTTGGGTTTTATAAATAGTTAATGCATGAAATTTGGAAGAAATTAAATGACAATGAATAACAATTACCTTAAATTTTTTTAGTATTTTTGGAGTAATATTCAATTTTTTATGAATTTTTGAATTTCTGAAAGAAAAAAGACATTATTATTAATTTTTTTAAAAATATCAAATGTCAATAAAATGCTATGAAACATTTATACAACGTTTACACACATAGCAGGAGCATGAATAATTTTTTTAGTATTTTTCTAACAATAAAATATTTATTCTATCAAGAAAATCATGCAAAGTTTATGTCTGGAGGCACAGAGACCATATTACAGTTATTGAAAGTTATGGACTGAATATAAACAAAAGAAATAAAATGTGGGGGAAAGCTTGCAATTTACCCATGAAAAGCGTGTGAGCACGTGACTGTCTCTAGCAAGGGTATTTTGCGATTTCTAAAATCTCTAGGGGCTCAGATGTAATTTGCCCAAATTAATTTGATTCCAGCAGGGATCCTCTTGCAATATGCAGTACTTCCAGGGGAGCATGTAATTTTTCAAATATATTTTTTAATCCCCTAGGGCTTTCTTCGTTCACAAGGCAGCAAAGGCGCCCCAAGGGGGAAGATGGGGGACCCTCGATGGTGCAGCGCGGCGCAGGCCGCGAGTCTGATCTGTAGGGCGGCGGAGCTCGGGCATGGAAAGATTGCAAATATTATTCAATTTTATGGGTTTTATAAAGAGTTAATGCGTGATATTTGGTTTTTTATAGAATTTTTTATGACTTTTATAAGATTTTTAGTATTTTTCAATTTTTTTGTGTTCTATAAATAGTTAATGCACGAAATTTGAAAAGAAATTAAAAGACAATGAAATACAATTACCCTATTTTTTTTGAATTTTTGGAGTAATATTCAAATTTTTATGAATTTTTGAATTTCTGAAAGAAAAAAGACTCTGTTTTTGAATTTTTTAAATATATCAAATGTCAACAAAATGCTATGAAAATTTTATACAACGTTTAAGCACATAACAGGAGAAAATAAGAATTTTTATAGAATTTTTAGAATAATAAAAACAATTATTTCATCCAAAGAGAGTAAGCAAATTATTCTCTGAAAGCATAGGGACTGAATTGTAAATATTCAAAGACTTTGCATTAACAAAATAATAATAATAAAATGTGGGGTAGAATTGCAAATTACCCAGGACACATATGTGATGCACGTGATAAGTTTTGGAGTGTTGGGCTTCTTTGTTATTTTATTAACTCCTAGGGGATTTTCTGATATTTGCCCAAAAATTTTTATTGATCCCTAGGGTTCCTTCATTCTGCATCTTCTTCAACACAACAAGGGGGCACCGCTACCTCGATGGGGCTGACGGGGAGGGGGGGCGGAGCCGTCGCTGCTGTTCAGATTTACGGAAGCACGGTGGCGATCGGGCGAGCCGCGCGCTTGGGCGGTACGGTGCGACCGCTGGAGGCGTACCGCCTCGCGAGGGTACCGCGCTAGAGTGGTAGAACGAGTGCATGCACAGGTCGGAGGGGCAGGCGGTAGCCACCCTGCTCGGTGGAGAGGAGTGACGCGGGGCTAGCGGAGGACACCGTGGTGCCAGGATTTGCATGGCGGACGAGGCTTTGTGGTGGGAGGAATTAGGCGGAGGCCGTCACCGATTGCGGGTCGTCGCAGGAGTGCAGGGACGTTAAGGTGGAGGAGGAATAGTAGCACCCCGGTGGGCTGAGCGCAGGCGGGCGGAAGGCCGGTGGGATGGGCAGTGGCGCCGCTCGCTCACGGCCGGTCGGGCGGACGTGGAAGGAGGTGCCGATGGGTGGAGGCACGCGGCGATGGCAGAGGAGTGGTCTGCCCGATTGTGGGCGGCTAAGTCAGGCGAAGCTGCAGACGCGTGGATGTGGTTTGGCGGAATGCGGAGGGTCGGCGGTGATCACGGCCAAGGGCCGCCCCGCTGGAGTAGGCTGATCGTCGCCACGGGGGGGGGGGGGGGGATGCCCGTTGGCGGCAGATCTAAATATAAAAATTATAATTTTTGTTTTTAAAAATAGGGAAAATAAACAGGAGTAAAAATGTTTTTTTTATATTTTTAAAATTTTCTTGCAAAACAAATGTGAGAGATAGGAAAAAACAATTATAATTTTTTGTTTCTTTTAATCTATTTTATTTATATACAAAGAGGATGTGAATGGGCAGATCTTGTGATATAGAAGAGAGATCCATATATCCGGTCATAATTGAATGGATCCAGAGATCCAATCAACGTACGTGACCGGAAGTGAGAGATTGCATGAGGTAGAAAAAGAACGCGGAGAGATCGAGAGAATGAGATGAAAAATTGAGTCGGTGGCAGATTAAATCGTGATGGTGGCGATTCTAAGATCTAGATAAAAAAAATAGACAATGAAGAGAAAATGCGAGAAAATAAATCTACGATTAATTTAGGATAAAAATAAGGAAAAGAATGGATCTCACCTTAGGATCGGAAAAGACCTTGATCACCTCGACGAAGGCCGACGCGCTATCACCGGATAACTCGGAGGCTAGGCACCCTTCTACGACAAGAAGACTCTCGGAGATCGGGCTCCTCTCACCAAAGATTGATCAAGTTGGAATGATGGAGAAGGAGCCATATAAATAGAAAAGATAGATAATGAAATTTGAATTTTTGAATTTTGGTTGAAGAGATAAGATAGATGAAAATTGAAATGAGATAAAGATAAAGAGAGAGAGAAATATTTTACAATAATTAACTATTTTTTTTGTATTTTCGTCACTTTATTTATTTTGAATAAAAAATGTTATTTTTTAATTTTTATGGTAGTTAATTAAGAATAGCAACTATATACATATACTATATACATATATGACATTTTATACATGGGTAAATGAGCAAATTAGTTTTTTTAATAATTTTTTTTATTTTTTTAAATAATTAGTGAAAATATTTACAAATATATTTAAATACAATATGTACAAAATACATGGGAAAATTGCACAAACCACCGCAGAAAATCAACTTTTTACTCGTAACTCTAAAAATTATGAAATCACATCCATTTTAAAGATAATTTAATTTAGAATCCAATGGAAGTAAGATTGGTTCAATTTGAGATCATATGGAGCCGGAATTGGTCTTTTAATTAGTGCTTTTTTAGTGGCTTTTTCCAAGAGTGGTTGCTTTTTATTTTGTACATGGTTTAATTGTGCAATTATTTTTATTAATTAGAACACATTTTTTTACAACTTTGGTTTTGAAAGTTATTTGATTTGAGGTCAATTAATGTACAAATAAAATAGTGTAGTATACAAATATACACAGCACACAAATTTTTTGGATTTTTTATTGAGGACCCTATCTCCCCCTACTTTATTTCTGGTCAATCAGGTCAAATCTTGACCTTCTCTTGGGCTTCGGGTCAGCCTGTATCTATTACATATATACAGTCTTCCTTTTTTTCTTTTCTTTTCTTTATTTTTCTTTTATTTATTTATTTATTATTTGGGATAAAATGCTAAGAAGTTACAATATTTACACACAAATGCAAGTTAGTAAGAATAAAGAGTTAGTGTTATATACATGTGTTTTATAAGGGATTTTAAGCTAAAATAAATGAATAAAGATGACGAATCGCAGAATCATCATCATCACGGAAGCGTGAGGATCGTATCATATATGATCAAAAGCAAGTAGTTGCATGAGTTGCTCGATGCAGCGGAATTTAAAAAAATCATGCGATGAAATCACATGATCCAAGAACGCTTCTTGAATCGTTTCATCTAACCACATAGTAGATAAAGGAATACCTCTTATAGTGTAGTTGGGATCTAGCCTCTGAGAGAAGAGACCTCCAGTCTCAAGTCTGATCGGTCGGAGGAGACGCTTGCGAGTACGAGGATGAACCGTGTGCTTCTTGCAATCCAAGGCGTTGATCCAAGCAGAGAACTCTTGATCTCGTCACATGAGATTGTAAGTATTCTTCGTGAGCGAAGCGCACCAAAGGAGATGGAGAACCAAGAGCAGTCGTGGTGACAACACAAGGCGATGCGGCGACGGTGGTGTCTTCCCTCTAGGGTTTGGGTGGACAGCCACCCAAAGAGAGAGAGAGAGGGAATAGGTGTGAGAATGAAAAGAAGTAGAGAAATTGATGTCCCAAGAGTTGTTGTAACCAAGAAGAGCAAGGGGTACCTCTTCTTATATAGGGTTTTGCGAGCCCATGGATCACAATCCATGGACTACACAAAATCAATGGATGGGATTGATTTGTGCTTCTTTCAATGGCCTAGATTTTGTTGTAAAATTACGACAACAATTAATTTAATTTAGATTAAATATATATTGATAAATCAATATAAATCATTCCTAAAATTAAATCAATCAAATATGGAGATAATGGAATGGAGATTACATACATCCATGTAATAGAGTGGACCGCCACCCATTCCTAATTGGATTGTGTGGCCGTCCACCCCATCCAACATGGAAGGATGGAATCTCATGTAATCTCATGAGATTACATTATTCCTTGAAAATCTCCAAATTTACAACAACACTTGTAGTAAATTATTCAACAAAAAGAATTTATAATTAGTTTGTGACTATTGCAATCTTGCCATTGGAAATATGTGAATTACGTCCACAACCCAAAATAAAATGTGAGTTACATTTTCAATTAATTATCCAATGTGAATCTAATTCACATCAATAATTAATCAACAGATATAGATCATAATAATATCTCTATAATACATTATAAATCATATTTATAATATATTATCAATAATAGGATAATGTTATCCACATTATTCTTATACATAATAATTAAATAGCATTTAATTACATTGGATCTTCATTCTCATAATATGAATCTTATGAATCTGTGATTTCTCATCTTTATTCATTTATTTTAGCATAAAATCCCTTATAAAACACATGTATATAAACTAGTTGCACATTCTTACAACTTGCGTCTGTGTATAATATTGTATATTTGTATATTATTTTAACCTTAAATAAATAAAGAAAGAAAGAAAGGAAAAATAAAGAAAATAAAATAAAAATAAAGAAAATAAAATTAAAAAAAAAGAAGACTGTATATATGTAATAGTTACAGGCTGATTCGAACCCCGAGAGAAGATCAAGATTTAACCTGATCGACTAGGAATAAAGTAGGTGGAGATAGGGTCCTCAATTAGAAAATCCAAAAAAAAGTGTGTTGTGTATATTTGTATACTACACTATTTTATTGGTACATTAATTGACCTCAAATCAAATAATTTTCAAAACCAAAGTTGTAAATAAAAATGTGTTCTAATTAATAAAAATAATTGCACAATTAAATCATGTACAGAATAAAAGCAACCACACTTGGAAAAAAGTCAATAAGCACTAATTGAAGGACCAATTACGGCTCCATATGAACTCAAATTGAACCAATCTCATTTCCATTGTATTCTAAATTGAATTATCTTTAAAATGGTTGTGATTTCATAATTTTTAAGTTAAAAGAATAAAAAGTTGGTTTTCTAGGGTGGTTTGTGCAATTTTCCCAAGTATTGTGTAAATATTGTATTTGTATATATTTGTAAATTATTTTTACTAATTATTTTAAAATAAAAATGAAAATAAAACAAAATTTAAAACAAATAAACTAATTTGCTTATTTACCCATATAGATAATGTCATATTTGTATATAGCATATGTATATATTTAATTTTCTTAACTAACTTACATAAAAAATAAAAAAATAACATTTTTATTCAAATAAATAAAGTGACAAAAATTCAAAAAAAATAGTAAATTTTGTAAATAGTTTTATCTCTCTTTATCTTTATCTCATTTCAATTTTCATCTCTCTTATCTCTTTATCCAAAAAGTCAAAAATTCAAATTTCATCTCCATTATCTTTTCTATTTATATAGCTCCTTTTCCCTCATTCTAACTCGATCAATCTTTGGTGAGAGGAGCCTGATCTTTGAGAGTCTTCTTGTCGAGAAAGGTGCCTAGCCTCTGAGCCGTCCGGTAACAGCGAGTCAGCCTTCGTCGAGGTGATCAAGGTCATATACGTTCCTAAGGTGAGATCCAACGTAATTTTCTTCTTATCATTATCGTAGATTAATCATACTCTTATTTCTCACATTTTCTCTTCGTTGTCAAATTTTTCATCTAGATCTTAGAATCATCACCCATGATTTAATCCGCCACCGACTCGAATTTTTCATCTCACGTTCTTGATCTCTCCGCATTCAATTTCTATCTTCCACGATCTATCAACTCTAACCAAGCACGGTTGTCGGAGAATCGGATTCGATCCTTTCACTTACGCCAGAACACCATTCATTTTCTGATTTGTAAATAAATAAAAAAATTACAAAAAAATTTGTTCTTTTTCTCTAACGTTTGTTTTGCAGGATAAAATAAAAAATTTACAAAAAAATTAAAAAAATTAAAAAGGTTTTTATTTGGTATTTAATTTACAGTTTACAATTCAAAAGAAAAAAAACAAGTTCCGCCACCCCCTGCCGCCTCTGCCGCGTGCACCAGCCTCGCAGCGTGGAGGAGCCCCGCCGCATTCTGCTTCTCCGCCTCGGGCCCCAGCATCAGCCAAGGTCACCACTCCTCCTCCTACGACCACCGCCACCGTCGCCAACACACGCACCCCTGCGCAAACCCCCTTCGCCTGGGAGTCACGCCATCACCATGCCCTCGGTTGAAGCAACTAACCACCGACGCTCCTCCCATGTGAGGCGGCGCTGCCCGCACGCCTCTAGCCGTCCTCCGCCAACGGCGTCCCTCCGTCCCCCACCGTAGTTCGCCAGCGCGCACCACACACGGTGCCCCCACCTCGTCTCCTCTGTGTCAGCCTGTATCACTAGCGACGGCGGTGCCATCTCTCCAGAAGTACAGCTGCGCGTCCGCGCCACCTTCCTCCGCGTGGGCGGCGGTGTTCCCCCTTTGGCATCCCTCTTGGTTGAGAACGAAGAAACAAGGAAGAAACCCCTAGGTCATTAAAGTATTGGAATATTTTCAACTTAGCCCTTGGATATAATTGATATTGCACGAAGACCCCTTCCAGTTCCATTCAAGCATTGGGCAAAATTACATTATAGCCCCGCGGACATTTCTAAAATTCCAAACGAGCCCGCTCAAGCACTTAGCATGTGCACGTCACGTTTCTATTGGTTAATTTATGTTTTTCATCCTGAAGTTTGTTTCAGTTATTTATTTGATAAACAAACATTGAATAACTACAGTCCAGTCCTTATTTTACAAACATGATTTTGCTTGCTTTTATTATTAAAATAAATATTTTCTTTTGTCAATAAATCTTCCAAACATCATGTTATTCTCCTGATGTGATTATCTTGCTAGTGTAATTTTTTCATTGCATTTTGTCATTATTTATTATCATTTAAAATCAAAAAAGTGTCTTTTTGCTTGTCAGAAATTTAAAAATTCATAAAAATTTGAAAATTCACCCAAAAATTCCAAAAAAGTTTACTATAGTTGTGTTTTTGTGTCTTTTAATTCCTATCCAATTTTTGTGCTTAGATCGTTTATAAAACACAAAAAATGAAAAAAAAAACTAAAAATCTTATAAAAATCACAGATAATTCTACAAAAATCCAAAAATTATGATTTCAGTTCCTATTTGTATATAATTACTTCTATTATGTCATAAAAATAATTGCAAGGAGTTTTGGCACTTAAAATATTTTTATGTTGCAAATTACTCCAAGATGTGCATTGTTTCTAATTTTTGCCACTGTTGATTTTTTAGAAAAATACAAAAACATCTGAAAATTCCACAAAAATTCTCAAAAATATTTCAAAACTTTCAAAACCTAAAAAATATTTTCTCTAAATTTTTTTGAGCATTTTTTTATAAATTGAAAAATTACAAAAAGAGTATGTGTGTGTATTTTTGATCTTGTGAATATTACTCTGTATTATTTTTGAAAATAAAAAATGTAAAATCAAAACCACTAAAAATTTGAAAATCAGAAAATACAAAAAAATAGAAATAAAAAATTTATTAAAAAATTAAAAAGATAAAAAAAATCACAAAAAATTAAGGATAGTTATCCTTTGAGATTCTTGTTTTTCTCTTAATTGATTTTCGATTAAATGAATAACCCTCGGGATTTGTAGCCTCCCTGAGTTCGACCATGTTCGCTATACAGATTAATAAGTAGCAAAAATAAAAAAATATATTTGTTTGTTTGTCACGGGATTTTTGGGGATAGCAACGACAACATCTCATCATTAATTATTATTGATCCTCGAGAAAACCGTAATCAACAAAACGGCGTCGTTGCTTGGGAGGTATGGCGAGGATAGTTAAGGTTTCTCTTTTGACATGCTATTCTTGGTTGTATAATTTTCAACATTCACTCCATTGTTCATATTCACTATTTCATTTCATTTTTCTTCTCTCATATTTTATAATTGTATTTCTTACACATTCTCTTTTCTTTTTCTTGCGAGGGCCCGCGGAGCGAAGGAGGCGATCCTAGTAGAGCCGAAGCACCCAAGCAACGTGGAGGCAACTTGATTCTTCACCATGCCGCAGGATAGCGTGAGAAGAGGAGAAGAAGAGGTGAAGGAGAAAAGAGAGAGAGAGAGAGAGAGAGAGAGTTTTTCTTTTCTAGCATTTGAACTGTTGTAAACGGACATTCATTTGTTACAGGGTCTGTTTCATCAAGTACTGGTGCACTGGACCTCACCGATTTTGTTTCCATCGCCTTTATTTTTCTTTATTTCCAGCAAATTTCGTGATCTACCTCTTGATTGCTTTAATGAATTTGCTTGAGACAGGTAATTAATTAGGTCCAAACACCCGAAACAAGAATTTTTGTACCTATAGAGTAGAGCATAATTTGGACTTAGTCAAATTAACTTGTTCTTGCCCATTAATAGAAGCTATCATCCAAGACAGTTCACTTGCATCATATAGGAAAGTTTATTTCAATTCTGCACGGATCACTTGCATGTAGAGTGCTGGCGACAAGGTACGCATCTCTAACCCCTGCATGCATCATTGTTTTTAATCGCGCATTGGCATTTCCGATCTTCTTCCTTTATTTTCACTCACATAAGTTAAAAAGGAAATTGGACACTCGGTTGGCGATTCTTTGAGAATATTTTAACCAAGTGACAACTGCCTAAAATACGGGACTGCTAAAGAAAATTCGATCCTAAAAAATACAAGGAAAAATCATTGTATTGGGGAGAGTAACTCCCTCATTGTTTGGTTTGTATGTAGCGAGAGAGCGACCCGCACATTAGGATAGAGCCACACCCGAACTCTTTTTATATTATTATCTTAGGTTAGTCGTTCTCTAGTGAGGATCTCTCTGGTAGCCGGTAATGCGGCCCGTGACGTCCTTAACAGATTGAATTGATCAGGTAGCCGGTAAACGGTCCGCAATTCATACTTGCTGAGAAAGATCTAACTTTGGGATTGGGCCAGTCTCCTGAGAGCATTGGGTTCCTAATAGCTCGCTTTAACCGCTCTGATAGATTGTATTGTCATCAAACTCCAAAATTGACAAGATAATTGACCGAACCTTCACGGTCTTCACATTGAGTTGAGTTGGTGAACTGGGGGTTTATATTGTGTTTGATTGCTCGTGTCCATACTCGATCCTTCTATGCATTTGCACCTTTTTCTCCATATCTTTTGACTTGACCCTCGTGCTCTCTCGATCCCGTCTTTTGTTTCAGAGATTGTTGGGTGGAGTTATTTTAATACAATCTTCGCGAACTTCTCGCACTCTCCAGACGATCCACCTTCCATTTCCAGGAGGACTTTCCTCCTGATTTTTGTGCATATCCGCCTAACCAATTATTTCAGGAATCGGACGATGATTTTCGCCCACCCTCATTCAACCCACCCGATCATGGGATTTTAGAGTCACCTATAATGGTATCTACACTTGAGACCCTGAACCAGATGATGGAGCGTATGAATTTAAGGATTACAAATCTATTTAACATAAATACAATACTGAACGCTGCTCCACTATTTGAGGATATAAATTCACTTGAGGATAATCATGAGAGCTTGCTATCACCCAAAATACAAAAAATGAGAAAAAATTAAAAATCCAAAAAGATTCTGGGAGACACATTATTGATTCATTTTGTGAGGAGAGGACCCAAATTCCCGATTATCTACCCACACATCTATTCACATAATGTCCCAACCTTGACCCCGAGGATGCCACTATACAGACTGCTCTCAGCAATCCTCATGTATATGCTGATTCTGATCTCCTCCCTTGTATGGAGGAGGTCCAAAAATTCAAAAAAAAATGTTGACCGAACCTGAAGTGGTGGCCACCCTTCATGAGATCATTAAATCCCCAATTCAACAGGCCATGACAGATTTATCTACTCCTCAACACAAGAAGAGAAAGTGAAGGAGAAGATCTGAGCATTACATCATGACTATGGCCACTGCCTACGCCATCTCTCACCATCCACATTTTGAGAAAGGGAACATTACCATACCTCTTGTGAGATGCTCTATCTCTGACCATTCTTGTGATAACACTCTCCTTGATGGTGGTTCATCAGTCAATATAATACCCTTCTCTATGGTACAGTCTCTTCATCTTGGGCCTCTCAAGAAAACTAGGATGATAGTTCAATTTGCTGATGGATCTGTCAAGAGGCTGAAGGGTATTCTAGAAAACGCTGTCATTATTATTCAGGGCATGAATTTCACTTCGGATTTTGTTGTAATGCCCATGGAGACCTCCACCCCTGTGGAACACCCTCCAATCATCCTGGGATGACCTTTCCTCGCCTCTACGGGAGCCGTTATTGATTATGGATCAGGAGAGATTTGCTTCTGTTCGGATGCAGGGAGCGATGTGTTGATCACTACACCCACTACTGACCAGAGACCTACATCCCATGAGAGCCCTCCTGTGTTAGCCAACCCCAAGGAATTTGACCTCGAGGATAATATCCGAGATTCTTGTTATATGTTGGATGATAAGGAAACCCAAGAATTCCTCTTGAATGGGGAAGACTCGGAAAGCATAGACCTTGGAGTTTCCCCTTCTGGTATGTGGAGATGCATAGATGACATCCGCAAAATTTACACGATAGACACCCTAGAGCAGAAGGCAGACCCTGAGACTAGACAGGACGGACATGATTCAACTACTTTCACTGATGAGTCTGTTCCTATTCACCCTGTTTCATATGAGACCGATCAGGCCAAATTTGATTTGATTGCTTTTATAAGGGAATTTGGACCTTTTGATAAAGATGATGATCCAGTAGAGGCTCACCAGGCTGAAATTGATCCTACTTTTTCTGATAATGATTTCGAGCTATTTTACTTTGATGTTTGTGAGACTTCCCAGGCCAGACATGACCATACTACTTCCAATAACCGGTTTAGGCCTGCACAATCTCAAACCGTTGAGGATACATTCTTGGTCGATACTACTCAGTTTATGTCTAATGATGATCCCAATATCGATCTACACCTTGTCAAATCTATACCTCAGCGGTCCCGCAAGAAGGTTTGCTTTCGACCTTCTTAACCTTTGTACATCCAATCCTCTTGTATATCCTTTCGTTTCACTATTTCTTCTCCCGTTTTATCATTCACCCATTTTCCGTGTGTGTATATATGTTATACTTAGGATGTGCTTTATCCTAAGTATATGGGGTAAAGGATTTGTGTTGTTCATATTTGTCCTATTCATCACTCTTGTTGTTGCCTATACTTAGGGATACTCTACCCTAAGTATAGGGGGGTGTTGTTGTTCGTATCGTGTCTTTTTTTTGAGTATGTACATTCTCTTCATCGGTTTTCCCCTTTTGTACACTCTACTATACTTAGGATTACTTGATCCTATGTATAGGGGGATCACCAAGTTCTCTTCTTTTTATCTTTTCTTTGAGTCATCGTAGCATAGGAGTCATTTCACTTTTCTATACTTAGAACGAGTTATGTCTTCCTGTTTCGCTCTCTGGTCACTATGAGGACATAGTTCGAGTTAAGTATAGGGGGTGTCGTATATATTGTATATATACTTTAGACATAACTCGTACTTTTAATGACTATTTTTTGGGGGTATGTATATAATTTTCTAAAATCCACGTTTGTAAAAAAACTCAACTAAAAAAACAAACAAAACAAGAAAAAAACACACAAAAAAAAACAAATCTTGTATATACTTGTATATATTTTACTAACCTTTTTTCCTTTTAAAAAACTACAAAACCAAAAATCTATAAAAACTTGCATAATTAAAAAAACCCTTTTCTTTTACATCTGCATTTTTCTCCAAAAATCCATAAAAAGTTCAAAATTGGAAAATTGTTTAAAAAATGTTCTTTTCACATGTGCATCATTTTTTTCAAAAAAATTGCATTGTTCATATTTTCTTGCATTTGCATGTGCATTTTTCAAGATAGTATTGACATTTAAACTATGTCTGGAATAAAATTAAAGAATGGAGCTTAGTTGGGCCTTAATCCACTTAATTCCAGAGGAAATGGAGCTAAGACTTTTCATGTACTAGTGACTTAATTCTTTGAGTCTATAAGACTATGTTCACATGTCATCTTGTTTAGTCTAAGTAGAACATTTAACAACACACGCATAATTCTTTCAGACCGTGGCTTATCTTGGACAAGCACTCTACACGTAGCTCTTCATGGATGAGGTAGTGAGGAGGCAGAATCTTTTGGCTTGGGGTAGCATACGAGGGTAGTACATCTAGGCAGAACCTCTCATCTTCCTCTAGGGAAGGAAGTGCGTCTCAACCTGGTCTAGCGATGTTGAGATCTAAAGACAGGATTGCTGTGGGGTTGCAATAATACTTCAAAAGAGGGATAGTCTACTGGCTCAAGAGGAAAAACTCCTTATGTACACGCTGCACCTTGTATATGCTTTAAAAAAAAGTATGGAAAAATACAGAATCTCCAAAAGTGGACGGGCCTGATTGAAAAGTGCATGCCGGAGTGTATATACAAGGATAAAAAATAAAATAAAATACAATAAGAGCTTCAAAGATAAATTTTTGTAAGCTTGCAGCGGATGACCTGGTTACACTGGTCATGCATTCTAGGATAGATAGTTACACTGGTCACCGTCCATTCTTTTCTCCATCCCCTCTTCTTGAGATGGTTGTACTTGAACTTAGAAGGGAATATCTCTACTCCTCGAGGAAAGAGTTGCAAGATCGGAGAACTAGAGTTACCTTGTTGAGGGAGGTTGTTTCTTTGCTACTTCTGAGATGGGCCGCTATACCTCATTTACACCGTACAAGTAAAGATTCATAGTCATAAGAATTTGTGTATGCAGACTTGTTCTGACCTGACGGTTGAGGTGACCTGAATAGGAGTCCTGTGGAACTTAGAGGCTGTTAGGTTTTAAATCCATCTCCCATTAAGGTTCCGACACACTAATAATCCAAAGATCCGACAGAGCTCCAAACTACAATTTTATGAAGATAAGTTTAATACTCAATATTGTCCTACTTTCTTTAATTTCCCTTTCTTTTTATTTTTCTTCACTTATTCTTTCAAATAAGTGTTTGCTAAGGGACTAGCAAGGGTAAAGCATAGGGGGATGATGAATCTGCAATTCGTCATCTTTATTCATTTATTTTAGCTTAAAATATCTTATAAAACGCTTGTATATAACACTAACTCCACAATCTTACTAACTTGCATCTGTGTGTAAATATTATATATTTGTATATTATTTTAACCTAAAATAATGAATGAAATAAATAAAAAATAAAGAAAAGAAAATAAAAAATAAAGGAAAGAAAATAAATAAAAAAGAAGATATGTAACCGATATAGGTTGACTCGAACTCCGAGAGAAGGTCAAGATTTGACCTGATCGACTAGGAATAAAGTAGGGAGAGATAGGGTCCTCAATAAAAAATCCAAAAGAAATTTTGTGTTGTGTATATTTGTAGACTACACTATTTTATTTGTACATTAATAGACCTCAAATCAAATAACTTTCAAAATCAAAGTTGTAAACAAAAATGTGTTCTAATTAATAAAAATAATTGCATAATTAAATCATGTATAGAATAAAAGCAACCACACTTGGAAAAAACCAATAAGCACAAATTGAAGGACCAATTCCAGCTCCATATGAACTCCAATTGAACCAATCTCATTTCCATTGTATTCTAAATTGAATTATCTTTAACATGGATGTGATTTCATAATTTTTGGAGTTACTAGTAAAAAGTTGGTTTTTGGGGTTGGTTTGTGCAATTTTCCTATGTATTGTGTAAATATTGTATTTTTATATATTTGTAAATTATTTTTACTAATTATTTTAAAAATAAAAATAAAAAATTTAAACAAAAAAAACTAATTTGCTTATTTACCCATGTAGATAATGTCATATTTGTATATAACATATGTATGTATTTTATTTTCTTAACTAACTTCCATAAAAAATTAAAAAAAATAACATTTTTTTATTCAAATAAATGAAGTGATGAAAATTGAAAAAATAGTTAATTTTGTAAATAGTTTTATCTCTCTTTATCTTTATTTCATTTCAATTTTCATCTCTCTTATCTCTTTATCCAAAAAGTCAAAAATTCAAATTTCATCTCCATTATCTTTTCTATTTATATGGCTCCTTCTCCCTAATTCCAACTTGATCAATCTTTGGTGAGAGGAGCCTGATCTCCGAGAGTCTTCTTGTCGAGGAAGGTGCCTAGCCTCTAAGCCGTCCGGTGACAGCGAGTCGGCCTTCGTCGAGGTGATCAAGGTCATATCCGCTCCTAAGGTGAGATCCATCATCATTTTCTTCTTATCTTTATCGTAGATTAATCGTAGTCTTATTTCTCGCATATTCTCTTCGTTGTCAAATTTTTCTCTAGATCTTAGAATCATCACCCACGATTTAATCCGCCACCGACTCGAATTTTTCATCTTACGTTCTTGATCTCTCTGCATTCAATTTCTATCTTCCACGATCTATCAACTCCGACCACGTATAGTTGTTGGAGAATCGGATTCGATCCTTTCACTTATACCAGATCCCCATTCATTTTCCGATTTGTAAATAAATAAAAAATATACAAAAAAAATTTTGTTCTTTTTTTCTAATGTTTGTTTTGCAGGATAAAATAAAAAAATTGCAAAAAATAAAAAAAATAAAAAAGGTTTTTGTTTAGTATTCCGTTCACTGTTTGCAATTCAAAAGAAAAAAAAACAGTGTCCGTCATCCCCTGTCATCTCTGTCGCGTGCACCAGCCTCGCAATGTGGAGGCCCCCCGCTGCATTTTGCTTCTCCGACTCGGGCCCCAGCATCAGCCAAGGTCACCGCTCCTCCGCCTACGATCACTGCCACCGTCGTCAACACACGCACCCCCGTGCAACCCCCCTTCACATGGGAGTCGCGCCATCACCATCACCCTCGGTTGAAGCAGTTAACCGCCAGTGCACCTCCCGCGTGAGGCGGCACTGCCCGCATGCCTCTAGCTTTCCTCCGCCAACAACGTCCCTCTGTCCCCTACCGCAGTTTGCCAGTACGCGCCACGCACGGCGTCCCCACTGCGATCTCCTCCGTGTCAGCCAGTATCACCAATGACGGCGGTTCCATCTCTCCAGAAGCACAGCTGCGCACCCGCACCGCCTTCCACCGCGTGAGGCGGTGCGCTCTAGGAAGCTTCCTCGGCATGGGCGGCGGTGTTCCCCCTTTGGCATCCCTCTTGGTTGAGAACGAAGGAAAGAGGAAGAAAACCCTAGGGCATTAAAGTATTGGAACATTTTCAACTCAGCCCCCGGATATAATTGATACTGCACGAAGACCCCTTCCAGTTCCATTCAAGTATTGGGCGAAATTACATTATAGCCCGCGAACATTTCTGAAATTGCAAACGAGCCCGCTCTAGTACTTAGCATGTGCATGTCACGTTTTTATTGGGTAATTTACGTTTTTCATCTTGAAGTTTATTTTTGTTATTTATTTGATAAACAATCATTGAATAACTGCATTTTAGTCCTTATTTTACAAACTTGATTTTGCTTGCTTTTCTCATTAAAACAAATATTTTCTTTGGTCAATAAATCTTCCAAAAATCATGCTATGCTCCTGATGTGATTATCTTGCTAGCATAAATTTTTCATTGTATTTTCTCATTATTTATTATCATTTAATAATCAAAAAACAATGTCGTTTTGCTTTCCCAAAATTAGAAAATTCATAAAATATTTGAAAATTCGCCTAAAAATTCCAAAAAATATTATAGGTGTGTTTTTGTGTCTTTTAATTTCTATCCAATTTTTGTGCTTAGATCATTTGTAAAACCCAAAAAATTTGAAAAATACTAAAAATCTTATAAAAATCACAGACAACTCTAAAAAATCCAAAAAATCTTGATTTAAGTTCTTGTTTGTAGATAATTACTTCCATTTTGTCATAAAAAATAATTGTTAGGAGTTTTGGGCACTTAAAATATTTTTAAGTTGCAAATTACTCCAGGTTGTGCACTGTTTCTAATTTTTGCCACTGTTTGATTTTAAAAAATACAAAAACATCTGAAAATTCAACAAAAATTCTCAAAAATATTTCAAAACTTTCAAAACCCAAAAAATATTTTCTCTAAATTTTCCTGAGCATTTTTGATAAATTGAGAAATTACAAAAAGAGTTGGTGTGCGTATTTTTGATCTTGTGAATATTGCTTTGTATTATTTTTGAAAAAAAAATTGCAAAATCAAAACCACTAAAAATTTAAAAATTAGAAAATAAAAAAATTAGAAATAAAAAATTATTAAAAAAATTAAAAAGATAAAAAAATCACAAAAAAACCAAGGATAGTTATCCTTTGAGATTCATGTTTTTCTCTTAATTGATTTTTGATTAATTAAATAACCCTTGGGATTTGTAGCCTCCCCGAGTTCGACCATGTCCACTATACAGGTTAATAAGTATCAAAAATAAAAAAAATATTTGTTTGTTTGTCACGGGATTTTTGGGGATAGCAACGACAACATCTTATCATTAGTAATTATCGATCCTTGAGAAAACCGTGGTCACCAGAATCAAATTCACATTATTCATAATAATTAAATCATATTTAATTATCTATTTCACAATGCTTGGATATAATTCGACAATGAATTATTCTTGAACTCTTTCAAGAATAATGCGCTTTCTCCGCAGATACTTAAGGATAAGGATAAGGCGATTGTATGTTCCATGTATAGTAACTTGGATATTGAGATCACATTCAAATCCAGGTCCCATGTAACTCTCATAGATGCTTGATTAAATCAAGACCGTAAATATAATCTTCTCACTGTATCTGAATCTCATTCAGATCAATGTCCAACATTTGGACCAAGATCAGACTACTTCTCTACTGAGAGGAGACACTAAAATCTAGACATGTTCCATCACTCCCTCGTAATGGAAGCATCATGGTTATACAATTGTTTGTGATCCACATCACCCCCAGGTATTTCTAATACCTGTACATCCTGCATACTGGAAGACCTATGATAAACCTGAACATAAACATCAATTTAACATTGTCCTCTTCAGGGTTTCATCATCAAGTTTCTCAATCTTGGTTATTGGGAGTTGGTATCGATCATATGCTTTCCCAAAGCATATATCATACCTACAAATTCTTATCATGCTTCCAAAGCATGATGACCATGCATGGAATTTGATCGGTCCCAATACCTCATGAGTGAGCTCAAGTCTTCCGGTTCACAAGTGAACCTGTATGATCCCTTTGAGAGATTGTACTACTCATATACTCTTATATGCACACCAGCTCATCAGTATAGAGACCTTGATTAGGCCATCAACCTATTGGTCTGCCAAATGTACACAGACATATATCAACACATCTCTCTCTGGTTGGAGGACGTATGCCTATATCGTGACAGTTTACGACATTGGACTTTGGTTATCTCTATCTCGTTAAGTCAACTCTTTGACCTAACTAATTCGATACCTCCGAATCTCTATTCCAATGCAGAGAACATGCGTCAAGAGGTCGGTCAGATATCAACCTATTGAGAAAGGATTGCCATCTCCTACTCAGTCTGGAGATCATCTCTTAATAATCATTTGTCAGTGCTTGATGAATGCTCAATCTAACTCCTAAGATATTCATCCAAGCACCGGACTCTATGATTCAATTATTGAATCAACAGTAGTATGATCATTAAGATGATCATGGTACATAACCCTAATTGTATAGAGGTATCTTATAGTGCATTCATTCATGTAATCTCAGATAGGGAGAGAATAAATCAATAACTTTTATTGATAAATCAAATGTTACAATAATATTTATTATAGGAATAGTTCACCTCGGGCTCACATGGCTAACACCTCTGACCGGAGATAAATGTGTTACTGTATGTCTAAGTATGTGCATTTAGCAGACCAATAGATTGATGACCTAACCAAGGTCTAACACCGGTGAGCTGGTGTGCATATAAGGGCATATCAGTAATATGATCTCTCAAAGGGATCATACAGGTTCACTTGTGAATCGGAAGACATGAGCTCACTCATGAGGTGTTGGGACCAATCAAATTCCATGCATGGTCGTCGTGTTTTGGAAGCGTGACGAGGATTTAAAGGTATGATATATGCTTTTGGAAAGCATATGATCGATACCAACTCCCAATGACTAAGAATGAGAAACTTGATGATGAAACCCTAAAGATGACAGTGTAAAATTGATCTATATCTTAGGTTTATCATAGGTCTTCCAGTGTGCACGATGTACATGTATTAGGAATACCTGAGGGTGATGTGATCATGAACGATTGTATAACCATGATGCTTCCATTCTGAGAGAGTGCTGAAAGAGGTTTGGATTTTAGTGACTCCTCTCAGTAGAGAAGTAATCTGATTTTGGTCCAAGTGTTGGACATTGATTTGAATGAGATTCAGATGTAATGAGAAGATTAGATTTATAGCCTTGATTTAATCAAGCATCTATGAGAGGTCCATAAGATCTGGATTTGAGATGTGATCTCAATATCCAAGTCATTATACATGGAGTGTACAATCTCCACGTCCTTATCTCCAAGTATCTGCGAATAAAGCGCATTATTCTTGAAAGAGTTATGGAATAATTCTATTGTTAAATTATATCTAAGCATTGATAAATGTATAATTAAATGTGATTTAATTATCAAGAATAATATGAATTTGATTCATATTATTTGAATGCATAAGAATGATAATCCAATATAATTAAATGTTATTTAATTATTATGGATATGAATAATGTGGATGGCATGATCCAGTTATTTATATATATTATAAATGTGATTAATAATATATAAGAGAGAGACTATTTTGATTTATATTTGTTAATTAATTATTGATGTGAATTGGATTTATATTGGATGATTAATTGAAAATATAATTTACATTTTATTTTGGGATGTGAATGTGATTCACATTTTTTTCCAATGGATTCACTAGTTAATTATGAATTTTTTTGTGAAATAATTTACAACAAGTGTTGTAAATCTTGGAGATATCATGAGATAATGAGATCTCATGAGATATGAGGAGATTAACCCACTCCTCCATAAGAGGGTGGGCGACCACCAACTTCTATTGAGAGTGGGTGGCCGTCCCCCCTTTTTAGGAATGAGGGATATCTTCTCCTCCCTTATCTCCAAGATCAAATTGATTTAATTTGAATTGATTTATCAATATAAATTAATTTGAATTAAATCAATTATTAACGTATTTTTACAACAACATCATGGCCATTGAAAGAAATACAAATCAACTTCATCCATTGATTTTGTGTTGTCCATCGATTGAGATCCATGGATTCCCAAACCCTATATAAGAAGAGGTGCCCCTTGCTCTTGGGTTACAACAACGACAACTCTCTTTCTCTCATTCACATGCCAAGACTTCTCCTTAAGTGTCCGTCCACTCCTCTCATAGAGAGAAGGCTGCCTCCGTCATCGCATCACCGTTGTGCTACCACTTTGATGACTCTTAAGTCTCTGTCTTCTTTGGTGTGTCTCTCTCGTGATGAAGCATTCGTTATTGTGAGATGAGATCAGGAGATCCATCGTTTGGATCATCGACTTGGATTTCGAGAATCAAGCGACTCATCTCCGCGCTCGCAAGCGTCTCCTCCGATGGATCGGACTTGAGACAAGAGGTCTCTTCTCTTAGAGGCTCGATCACAACCATGGTACAAGAGGTAGTCCTATATCTAATATGTGGTTAGCTGAAACGATCCAAGAAGTGCTCTTGGATCATGTGGTTTCATCAATTATTTTTTTTTAAATTCTGCTACACGGAGCAATTAGTGCGCCTAATCACTCTCGATCGTATATGATGTGATCCTCACGCTTCCATGATGCGCTTAAGGATTCTTCCATATCCATCAAATGCTAGTCACTTATACTATTTTTCCTATGATTTTCAGAGCAATAATAATATTTAAATGATAAACATTCACAAAAAATATCACAGTTACAGGGACCTGAATGCAATTAATAAAAAAGTTTATATTATATTAATAACACGTCCCAAAATTAAAAGGGCATGCATGCAATATTTATAAAGCCTCACATGAGGCATAATGACCAAAATGCAATTATAGATAAGTTCCGGGCCGTACTTGCAAAATAACTAAAATATTACACTAGTTTTAATATTTACAGGACTATTTCTAAATACAAAAATGTGAGAGGGCTAGAATTTAATATACCCTTGAATCTGCATATGTGACATGTGGCTTCTAATCGAGTGACTCTTGGCATGCCACATGTCTCATTATGATCTGACAGCACTGGTACATATCGTTTCACTTTTAAATTTCATAGCCCAGATTAGATCTAGGTCATTATTCTTGATCAAACAATGATGAGGGATTCTAAAAGAACACTAAAGAATAGTTGGGCTAGGCTCCTTAGACCATTCCTCCTGTACGATTCCAGCGGTATATCTCACTGCTCAGATGATCTATCGCTTCCTTAAGTGTTCCGCAACAACTGGAGGGCTCAAGAAGGTCCAAGACTCATCGACGGAGGCCTTGAAGTTCGTGGGTCTTGGAGCACCTGGGCATCTTTGTGCTGACTATATTAGGCCCCAGATGGGGCTTCTTGAAGCTACATCCTGCACGAAAGCATAGGGAGGACAAGGGCGATGGATCTAGGCCCTTTATTGGGTGGATTGGAGTGGATATGAGGCAAAGAAGATTGTCTCCGATGATGGTGACTTATCGAGACCTGATTCACCCGATTCGTGCAGAAACGATTTGAATGGAGTGAGGGGGATTTATGGAGAAGCGAAGGGGAGTGATGGGGATGTTGGTGAGTCAAAACAAGGGTCAACACATCAGGAAATAATGGTCGGATCACTAGCTCTGACGAACTACGAGTTGACTAATTAAAGCTAATTTAACGGGAAATTAAGCTAAGATAACATTGAATTATGATAGGAATGAAAAATTCAAACTAATTTACTCTAAAACTATGCCTCAACAGAGTTACCTGGAGGCTGGGGAACCTTTGTCAAAGGAGTTCCAATGAATGGATGGATCCACCTCTACTCAACCTTATCCTCACTGACAGGTCGAGGGAGTTCAATCCATCACCAAGGGCTTGACTTCAGGATGGTTCCTTTAGGGTTATAGTGTAAAAAGAGGGATCAAAATCAAATAGGGAGATAAGGGAGGTTATTTATAGGCGTGGCGACTAGACATCTCGTGGAGAAGGTGGTGTAAAGATGGAGAAGGGGTTGGTGGAAGCTATGAGTAGGGTGTGGAAGAGGAAGATGGTGGTTGCAGGAAGCTGAGGAGCTTGATGTGGAAGGGGTTATGAAGGAAGAGTGAAAATGGGAGAAAGAGGGCGTCTCGTGATTCTGATAGGGATCAGAGGGTCGGGAAGGACAGTTGACCCGTGGTCAACAGTTGGCTTCTCATTAGTCCACGTAGGACCTGATGAAAAAATACATAAAAGAAAAGATTTATTAATTCAATAATAATTAGTAAATTATTCTATTAATTAAAATTTATAACATAAAAATTGTCTATTATTATTTTTTGTGATTTTTTTTTGTTTTACAACATTGTTTGTTAGGTGTTAATTTTTAATGTATAAATACAAGTATATTTACATGTATTTGGTGTATTTTTTTATTTTGTATCCTATTTACATATTTTATATATTTACAATATAATTAAATACACATTTTTATTTTATTTTTCCTGATTTAATTTACTTACATAAATATATATATATATGTATATATCTTATAGGTTTATTATTCATAGATTATAATGTATTATTTATTTTAATATCTTTTAATGGTTTTATTTTGTGTTTGTATTTTAAAAATATTTTAAAAAATATAGACAATTATTTAAAAATCTAAGAAGAGTAAAAAAACAAAGAATAGAATATGAATATTCTATATAGATACATAGTACAATAGTACCCTAGAAAACCGACTTTTGTATCTTAACTCTATTTTTAATGAAACAGCTTTCATTAAATAGATAATTTAATTTGTAATATAATGGATGTGAGTTTGGTTCAATTTCAGTTCATATGGAGAAGACATTGATTTGTGAAGTTCGGTTTGCAACTTTTTCATCTCCGTATCTTAGTTGTACTATGCATTATTTTTATTGATAATTATTTTTATAATTTTCTATTCAATTTGATGTGTGTATATTTGTGAATAACATAGTGTAAAAATGGCTATTTTCAGGGTTTTAAATTAGGGCTTTATGTACAATATTTGTCCCTTATCTCCTCCTACCTTATTCCTGATCAACCAAGTCAATATTGACTTTATCTCGGAGTTGAGTATCATTCGGTATCTTTGATAATTCATTTATTTTTATTTTCTTTTTCCTTTATTTTTTTTGAATTTAAATACATGTATTTACATCTTATTTGTACACAATGTCAGAGTGTTAATTTGTGCAATTTAGTTGTATTTACATACATTTAACTAGGGTTTTGACAAAATAAAGGAATATAGGTAGATGAATGGCTATTCATCACAATCCCGGAACCAACATCCCCTCAACTCCCCACCCTCTTTCCAAAACCCAATCTACTCTATTCGACGCTCGATCTACCAGTATTCTATTAGTTGTCGGATAAATGAATACACTTAAAAGAAAACCCTATTAGATAGTTGGGTTAATCAAACATGTTTTGGCATATCTACCATCCACGGTATGATAAGAATATGGTAAAAAAATACATAAAATCTAAGCAAAAACCTATATTATAAAAGATGCAATACAAATGGATCGTATTTCAAATCAAATGGTTGATTTTGTGAGAGCCCTAGATTGTGAGAGCATGAGAGCAGTGAGTATGGACTACTAAATTTTGCTCATCTCTCTCCTCCTCCAATCAACCAGTATGTGATGAATAGAATCTGGGTAATTTAGACTCATTATTCTCATGCTCTAACAATCTGGGGCTTTTAGAAGATCAACCCTCTTCAAATCAATGCTTAGATATTTGTATAGTCTAGACAACCTCTTTCCCGAAGGATATTCCACATTTAGTTTATGGCATTAGATGTCATGTTCCAAAGCATGAATGAAGTGAAGCTTCTCCAACGTCTAACCTTCACCAATCATTAAATCCCTCAATTTCCCCAAAAATCTGGGCTTCGACATAGCCCAAGGGAAGAAGAAATTTGGTGGGTCTGATTGATCTTTTTCAAGTCGGGTCGGATTGAGCCTAATTCTCCACCTACTTGCAACATAATTTTTTGGGTTTTTATCAGTTGTGCCCCTCTAAGATGTTGCAATTTCAGTTATGCCCCTCCCTTTTTGGGAATATCAGTTGTGCCCTCAACTTTTTGTTGTTCTATCACTTGTGCCCATCTGTTACTTTGACCGTCAATAAGTTGAACTTAACCATGATTTAATCAAACCATGTTGTACTTAAGATGGGCATATATGGAAGAAAAGTTTTACCTCACCCTCCAATCCTTCCCCCTCCTCCGACCACCTCCTCCGTCGATCCTTCTCCTCAAACCCCAAGGCTCGACATGTTCGCTGTCACCATCATCTCCCCCAAAGCAGTGTGCTTCATCACCATGATGCAACCTAGCAAGTGGAACAACAACACCATCAAGAGCATGACCTCATTCCCTATCGCAACCCTTGTCCTCCCCTACCTGACCGCCTCATCGGTGAAGAAACCTGCAATCACGATGATGTCGTTACGGTAAGATGTTGTTGTAGCCTTGGGTGTCCATGTGGTCCACGAGAAGGGGGCGGGGGGGGTGACGGGGAGGTGTGGGGGCTGAGGAGGGGGGAAGCAGGAGGAGGAGGTTGCAGCGGAGGAAGGAGTGGGGTGGAGGCTGGGGGCAGAGGAAGAAGATGGGGCCGGAAGGGGAAGATGAAGGGGATGACTTTTTAACCCTCTTTTTCAACTTAATTCCTCATGTATCCTTTAAGTTAACGTCTGTTTGTGTTGTATGGACGACCACTAACCCGAGGGGCACAAGTGATAGAATGGTAAGAAGTCGATGACACAACTGATATTCCCAATAAAGAAGGGGTATAACTGAAACTGCAACATCTCATAAGGGCACAACTGATAAAAATCCTAATTTTTTTAATTGAGAAGTAAATGCGGGACTATATTTGAGATGTGACACTAGGCGCGGAAGTTAATGCAATCACAAAGTGTCCGGAAAGAGAAGTATCCCTCTTTCTCTCTCCTTTGACGAAATGATATCCCCCCCCCCCCCCCCCCCAATCACAACACTCGCCACCACTCCTTCCCCACATCCTCACGTCTCCCTCCATTCCCAATTACATATACGCAGAATTCACGCACATTCCCATGTCCTCCTCCTCCATCTCCTTCCATCATGGGAAGCGCAGATACGCATATCAGGAGAGATCTCCCATGCAAGAGGCCCATCCTCCACTTCTCCATCTGTTTCCTGATCGGCCTCTTCGTCGGAATCGCCCCCGAAGCACGCCGAAACCCCTTCCCCGACCCCTTCACGCCCTTGTCCCTCTCGGAACCCCGCCTTGTAAATCTTTCGAGGCCCGCAACCTCTCGACCCATCCCTGCGCGGAAGCTGCTCATCGTGGTGACAGCAACAGGAATGAAGGTTCGGGACCAGGTTGCGAAGGCGCGGCTTGCGGGGTTGGGACAGACGTTACGCTTGGTGCCGCCGATGCTGCTGTGGATTGTGGTCGGTCCCAAAGAGGTGGCAGAGGAGCTGAGGGGGATCGGGGTGCTGCACCGGCATCTGGATGAAGGGGGAATCTCCACGGAGGGGCTAAGGGAGGAGGAGGTGATGGGGAGGCAGAGGAACGCGGCACTGCACCATGTGGAGAAGCACAGGCTCGAGGGACTCGTCGTCTTCGCTGACGAGTCTTACGTCTACGATCTGAGGGTCTTCGAAGAGATCCGTGCAATAGAGTAAATGCCGCTTTAAGAATTTCTTAAATACGATTCTCGTCTTTTTTTTTGTTCTTCTAGTTCTTGTCTTTAGAATTGGTTTGCACGCTTGAGCCCAAGGAAAGAGACGTCGGCACGTCCAAAACTAGGGATTTTACCTAAGCTTCCTAGTTAACACGACAATAATAATAATAATGATGATAATAATAATAATATTATTATTATTAGGCAATAGCTGTAGAAAACGAAGAGAACAAGTCATTTGGTCCTCAGAGTCCAACTGTACTCTTTTCCATACATTAAATTACATGGAACTGCCTCATCTTCTATATGCGGGATTGAGCCACGGGATATTCTTTCATCTGATTTTCCAAGTTTGTGTAATTATATTAAAACAGTCCCTTTCATCAATAAAGGTCAAGGAGAAGGCATATCCTCTGATTAATAATGAATAATATGAACATTCAACACATGCTTCGTATATTTATTATACGAGCGTCATTTAGATCCATAAACTTCTATCTGGTATTAGCCGCATTGACATCGTTACGATGTTGTGTCTTCATCTCTTGTAATTTGAATTCTTAGTATAAAAATGATTTGCTCATATCCTTCTTCTCAAATTCATTGCTCAATTAGTCTTTAATTTCTTCGAGCATTCTTATGTCACTACCCGTGTGTAGAATGTCATCCACACACAATGACATAATAACAAACTTGTTCTCCATCTTCATGATATATATATAGAGAGAGAGGGCCGATCCTATGAGATGGGATTTTGGTGAGATGGTGAGATGAGAAATTCTGGACCACTAGTTTCAGCCAAGAGAGAGAAACCAGGAGAGAGAGAAGACAGAAACTAGTGGTCTTGAATCTGCCATCTCACCATATCACAAAATCTCATCTCATAGGATTACTCCTATATATATATATATCTGTTCTGTGTAACAACCAAGTTGGTTGTTACATGGAGCAATTTCCCCTATTTTTTATTTTTTTCAAAAATTCCACCATGTATATACATATATATATATATCCCTCCTATATATCATTCGAATTTCGTCAGAAATAGAGGCTCCTATGCCATCCATACAGAACATGTCGATTACAACAAATTTGAGACCGTTAAAATCACATGTTCTAAATGGAGGGCATAGAAGTCTCTATTTCTGATTAAATTCAAATGACATATAGGAGGGATATATAGATGAATATATATTGTGGAATTTTTGAAAAAAAATAGGGGAAATTGCTCCGTGTAGCAGCCAACTTGGTTGTTACACAGAACAACTTCCCTTTTCTTTGTCTGTGTGTGCATGTATGTATAATTATCGAACTTATTTGTAACAAATCCAAATTAGATAATTTTCTCATATTGAACTTGAGATACTATTGCCATACAAGCAGTTTCAAGCCATATAGCAACTTTCTTAACTTATAAATAATTTTCTCCTACACTTCTACCTAAAAACCACTAGGTTGTCACATATAAATGTCCTCCCTTAATTCTTCATTGAGGAAGGCTATCCCCACGTCCATTTGGAATAATTCTAAGTCCATATATGCGACTATAGTTAAGATCATCCATATCGATGCAAACTTAACAATCAGATAATAGATTTTCTCGAAGTCTATTCCTGCTTGTTGAGTATAACTTTTGACAACTAGTCTTACTTTGTATTTATCAACAATACCATCAACTTGGTATTTTTTTAATATCCACTTTACATCTTATGGATTTCCGACCTTTTGGCAAATCACATAGCTCTTGTACACTGTTTCGCTCAATTGAGTCCAACTTACCACTCATGATGATCATCTAGGATTTCAACTCATTTGAAGCCATTGCATCGTCAAAGGATTTCAACTCATTTGAAGCCATTCCAACTGTAACATCTTCATCAATCTCTGATGTACACGATACGTCACATCCAAAGAAATGATCATCTTCAATCCATGTAGGTTGTGTCTAAATCTTTTGTTGCCGATTATACTTTTGGATTGTGTGGGTTTACACCCTTCTTCTAAAGGAACATAATTATCCATGGTTCATTCTCTATGTGTGGATAATCGTTATCATCTACTAATTCATGTCTTATCTCTAACTCGTCTTCACAGTCATGTAGGACAATACAAGGACCTGGTTCTTCTACTTCATGCTCCTTCTTTTGATGATCTTCAAGGAAGTTTGCATCATGACTTTTGATCAAGCCTTTAGATTCATAAGAGAACCTATATCCTTTAGAATGTTCACTGTATCCAACAAATTTGCACTTTAATGTCTTGAAGTGTAGCATGTCTCTAAGAAGACTTTTTACCAAGACGTGCTACACATCCTCATTTTCGAAGATGACCCAACTTGGGTTTCCTGCCATTCCAAATTTCATATGGTGTTTATTTTACGGATTTGGTGGGAGTCCTATTCTGTCTGTAATTAGGTCGATACTACTTTTCCACGAAATTTCTTTGAGAGTTCATGTTCAATTGGTAGTTCTCCAAGTAGGTCTATTACAGTCTTGATGTTGCCGTTCATCCTTAAAGATGTGATAATCATGTTGTAGGACAACAAGAGACTTCCTAGGATGGTGTTATTTGCATCCTCTCCGGAATCGTACAATCAATGACCGCGAGGTCGTTGGCCATCACGTGTGCTCAAGGACACTCTCATATTCCTTCATTCTACAAAAGTTGTATTGTATAGAAGAAGCTGGAAACTCACTTTCTATTTAGAGTATATTTGCCCTTTACAACATTCCCTAGCTCGTTGCATGTCTCAAAGGTCCTAATTAGATTCAGCTCCATGTGGGTTAACATAAAGCTCCTAGCCCTATTATCCATTTACTCTCACTTTGTGGGACCTGATTTCCTCCATGGTTAAGGTAGGACCAAGTTTTTCTATATGAAGTGTATGCTATCGCGTAGTAGGGCAAAGTAGATCTTTCTACATCTAAATTCATAATTAGTACTGTTAAGGCACTCAATTTTTCTAATCTTAGTGGCAATGGTTTTGCTTTTCAATTTGGATCTCAAGTATGAACCGTGCTAGGGTTTTGTGGACATAAGAAGATGATGATGGCGACAACTCGATCTAGTGATGCTCGGTAACAGAGATCTATGCTTTGGGTTGTGATGGTGGTCGATCAGGTAATCAAGGACTACACAAGGAGGAGAGTCGCGATCTTAGCTCTAATACCAATCAATGAATGAGTTACACACTGCGACTAAGTTTATAGAGTGGGGGAGGGTCATGAGAGGGATTGATGAATACCCATTCATTCATCATTATTCCTTTATTTTATCTTTAAATCCTTAGATAAACACATGTAAATACATCTGACTTGTACAGGTAACACAATAACTATTGTGTTGTCTGTAAATAATACATAAATACATGTATTTAATAAAAAAATAATAGAATAAATAAAAGAAAATTAAAGGAAGTGTTGTAAATAATTACTGACCCTAAACCCCAAGACCAAGTCAATATTGTCTAGGTCGACAAGGAATAAAGTAGGGGAGATAAGGACAAAAGAATACAGACAAATACACATAGTCCTAGAAATCCTAGGTGTTCAAACACTATATACATCCACACTTACACTATTTTCTACATACTCATACGCGTACATATTTGATTATCAAAATCTAGCCGTGAATGTTCACTACTTATAAATATCTTTGTTTTTGAATAAGAAATATATTGTTCAAAATGGCAAAAGTATGTCACGCTTGGAGGAATAAGGGGGGAGGAGTGTGTAAATGAGCACTAAAATGGGATGGTGTTTCTCCACATGTCCGCAAGCTACTATAAAAGCCTTCAACGGTCGGGAAGTGACAGCTTTCGAACACGGCTCTCTCTTCCCTATGGACTATCTCATCTAAGGGGAAGGCATGTACAAGGATATACAATGGGAATCCAAAGCTTCAGACTATCTTCGAGGCTTTGAATATGTAATAGAAGATGCACTTTTCTTCTGTCTTCCATGCCCCCATATCCCCCTTCTGAGGCTGTAAGCCAAGATATATATCAAATAAAGATATTTTCGACATGAAACATGTATATAAGAATGTATAGAAAATACAAAAATAATGGCCAATAAAAATCATGCACTGTACACATGGGATACACAGATAAAAAATCGTAAACAAGACTTCATTGATCAGCATATCCTCCATATTGACATAAAATTCATAAGACTCACTTTCATTATATTTCAAGTTAAACTATTTATCTAATGAAGGTAGTTTCATTTAAAATGGAGTTAAGATACGAAAGTCATTTTTCTAGGGTACCATTGTATAAGAGCATATGTATATAATACCATATATTTTATTCTTTATATTTTACTCTTTTTATATTTTTAAATAATTTTATATGATGTATTTAACATACTAAAAAGTATAAACAAAAATTAACATAATCAATAAATTCAAAAGAAATAATAGAATACAATACATAAGCACACTATACATATAAATATATACATAAAATTTACATATAGAAATAAAATAATAAAAATAAAATAAAAATATGTAAATACATAATAAATTATACTATAAATAGATAAAATATATAAATATGATAATAAATATATAATATACAAACTAAAAATAAAATACATAAAACATAGATTTACACACCTAATAATAATAAATAAAAATCACCTAAAAATAATACATAAAATAAGAAACACCTTTAATGTTTTAGGTTTTAATTAATAAAATCATACATTATTTTATTTATTATTATCTCTATTTTTAAATGTATTCTGTCTTCTAGCGGGAGGGTCCGTACCAATCAGAGACGAGGAAGGGTTGACCCTGGGTCAACCCTCCTTTCTTCGTGGAAATGCACCCGTAGGACCAGTCCCTATCCTCCTTCCGCATTTTCCTCCCACCAATGCTTGCCTCATTTGACTTTGAACTCTTCATGAAAGTTGCATCTCTGACATCCAGGATTCATGCCAACCTCTCACGATGAATCGATCTTTATCGATGGATGCATAAACCCTAGTAAAAAAATATGCCTTCCCACTGCCATGTATTTAACGTCACCTCTCACAACCAAGCCAGGGGAGCTCATTTGGTCAGTCGTAACCCAGTACAGTAGTGCGAGAGAGCTTATAACAAGAGCTGCTTCCCCGTGGTGTCAGCAAGGACAAGGCAGGTTAGACCAAGTCTCACCACTGCCGGAGAAACCTTCTTAGGTGTGGCTCTACTTCTTGAGGTATCTAACCAAGGTTGAGGCATAACATAGCTAATTTCATTCCACATTTTCATTCTTAGGTTAATGGTAGTCTTTGGTTTTCATTTCATTCAATATATTTGATTATTTTCCAAGATCTTCGTTCATCGGAGCAGTGCGATCTGTCCATTGTTTATCGTGAAATCGCCTCTACTTATGACCACTGATCACTTCATTATCTGACCCTTCATATTTTTACGTACGACCCTATGCCCAGATCCAACCCTTATCTGCTCAGATCAGGTGAGTAGTCTCCATTCACCATCATCATCGACCCATTATATTCACTTATTTATGTGAGTCTGTACCTTTTTGTGGGTCGAGGGAGTGCCCCTCGAGCCCAGGAAGTTTTCTTGTAGGTTCATGAGCTTAAAGACTCCTTTAGGAGTAGATTTTGAGGACATGGAATCATTCATAGGTGGTCTGAGTTATGAAGAACCCATGTCTCTCTCAGCGAGACCTAGAATCATTTGTACACAATCATTGGATGCAGACAGACCCATAGAAGCTTTTGCACCCGATCTCAGACCGATTGACCAACTGACGAGCAAAATCCAGCCAACCTAAGGATGTGGGAAGACATGTTCTTCCCCGTTCTTCGACCCATCTCCTCAACCTTTTGATCTGAGGGCCCTTCCAGATTATATTAGAACGTTGGATTAGTGGTGAAACGAGGCCGTCATCTGTCGTCCGCTACACTTGAGTGATTTAATCATAGTCATCGACTAGTGCACGATTGGGGTATATTGTGAACTTATCCCCGCTCCTTTTTCTAATTAGTTTTAATATTTAAACGTTCTTCTATAGAGTAATATTTCTATAGTATTTTCATTCGAACCCTCGTATGATGTTGTTATTGAACTTAGGTCCAATGCCATGTCACCTCACCTGACCATACATGTGAGGCGCTTAGACTTTTTGCAATCTACTTTTGGTTTTTGTTATTTTGTTTTGATCCTAATACTTTGTAAATTAGTGCAATATTTCTGAGTTAATTGCATCTTAGATCTTGAAACTTATATTTTTTCAAAATTACCCCTGCCAATGTGTATTAAATTGAATATATTTGGATATTTTGCTTGATTGGACCTGTACTTTGTTTAAATGTTATGAAATACATTAATATCCCTGGAAATTGCATTTTAGTCCCCATATTGTTGATTTAATTTTGTGCTTGTATTTTAAATATTAAAATAGCTTTTTACATCCAAAAATTGTAGAAAAGTTATATTATGTGCATGGGACCCTATTTTAGCACATATATTTTTTGTAAGGTATTTAAAATTATTTTTCCATTTATAAAAAATAAAAAAAATTGTATTTTCTCATTATTATTATTTTAAAATTCATAAAAAATACAAAATATTTTGAAAAGTTCCAAAAATTTTTGCATATGCTTATTTAGTCATAGCTCATCTTTTTTCCAAGAGGTTTTGAAAATATAAAATAAAATTCCTAAAAATTGAAAATCCTAAAAACCTTATAACAATTTGTAAAAAAATTAGAAAAATCCAAAAATATTGTTTTCTCCTTTTGAATTTTTGTTTGTTATATATAGAATATATTAAAAACTAGCCTAGTATTATTTTGGCACTTATAAATACTTATTAAATTCTACACGGCTATTAATTTACTATATTCATGATTTTATCTTGTTTTTATATTTAAAAATCCATAAAAATCCCCCAAAATAATCAAAACAAAGAAAAATATTTAAGACCCAAAAACATTTTATTTCTTGTATTTTTAGTTTATTTATCTTATTGTAACAATCCAAAAACATCTCTTATATATATTATCTACATGTGATATTGATCATCTATTAATAAACATTTTTTTTCAAAATTAAAAATATAAAATTTAAAAAATTAAAACATAATATATATAACTTGAAAATCCATAAAAATTTAAATATTAGAAATCCACAAAGATTTGCAAAAAGGAAATCATACAAATACAAAACGTAAATATATTATTAAGTAACTAATAATCATTTTTGTCCTCATTTCCCTGTTCTATCTATGGTTCGACACTCTATATACTTATACTGTATACATGTTTTGTAGAGTTAAATATAGTAAAGTTTGACTCGCACATTTATATTGCTTATCATTGATTGTGGGTTGATTGTTGCTTATTCGAGAATTGTTCAACACAACGATTATGGATCTAGCTTGTTAGATCTAAAGACTGATCCCCTCGAGTAAACATGGCTCCCTATGTGAGGTGAATGTTTGATCGAGATGATCTTATCCTACCAGAAGAGTACGGTATTTATAGGTTGTGTATGGCCTCTCGCACAATCCACCCTCATCTCTCCATGCTCATAACACTCAATCCATGCAACTGTCAGCTCGTGCAATGACCAACGGCGATTTCGAGCATGTGCTCACTCCTTAACATGTTCAAACAACTAACTCGATTAGCGACGACACTCTACACTCTACAACCATAGTTATATTCTTCATGATAGCAAAGAGATCATTCCTCAAAGACAACATGTCTGACTTTGCCTAACCATCTCAATCTTACATTCTAGATGTCCACTATGTCTATCCTAGTTTCTAACCATGATACTAGACTCCCCTATACATTGATAATCCATGGCTATGATACGTTCCTAATGATTGATCAATCACATATTCCACATTTACAATCTCCAATGTAATGTCTTAACGCTCTTTTGTGATTTTCATATGTCCTCTTTAGTGATAAGATGCATGTGTCGCCATTTATTGCTTCTCATCCCCTTAGGAATGTCCATCTCTATTATCTTATGCAAAGTTTATTTTCACAGTTAACTTTAAATTATGAATTTCGATAATTTAAAAGATAGAAGAAAACATCAATCACACCTAGCTGGCAATTTTCCTCCCCTTCAACAACATGATAGGTTTTCATATTTGATTCTTACAAAGAGACTCATCTCCTCGTCCATATCATCAATCCATTATCTACATTCTGCTCTTATAATAGCCTCTTTGTATGTAGATGGTTTTGGATACTCTACATCCTCAACAACTTGGAGTGCAAATGCAACCATATCCTCAAAACAATATCTTTGAGGAGGATGTAACTATATAAGAGGTCAATTAGTTGCAACGTTTGAAGACGTATCCTATGGCTTTTAAACTTTAGTTTATTCAACATCATGCTAACCAAATGTGGTATGATTAATTACTTGGTTACTGCTTGGTGCCGATTTGAATTCCACTAAATATGGATATCATCACATGTACGTGCATTAACAAATTCAGACCTCAAGTGAAACATATAATTGTCATCATAGGTTCTCTTCCTACTAACGACTAATTTATGTTGAAAAGGGGATCAAAAGTTCTACATCCCTTTACTAATGCTTCATAACTTGTAAGCACCCTTTTTTTGCCCATGGTTCAAATTTTCTTGGCATGGTAACATGCAACACAATTGAATACATATAAAGCAAAAAACTCTGCATAATAACTAAACGATACCTCAAAGGATGCCTTGTAGTCGATTGTAGATGCAAGATTCTGATTCATCAAGTATCATGTCCTATTCATGACTTCAACAAGAATGCCTTATCAAGACCAGTGTTTGAGGACATGAACCTTTCTCTCTTTAGAAGTGTTCTATTCACGAGTTCAACCCCTCTATTTCGTTGTGGAATTTTATTGACAGTGTGGTGTCTCGCAACACCCTTTGCCTTACATAACTCATTGAACTCTGATAAACAAAATTCCAAGATATTACCAATACACAGTTACTTGACCTTTTTTAAAGTTTGATTTTTAACTGAGATCTTCTATAGTTTAAAAGTCTTGATTACCTTACCCTTATGCTTCATCATGAAGATCTAAAATAATTTTGAGTAGTCATTGGTAATAGATAAGAAGTATTTGGGACATCGTGAGGATGGGACACATGAGGGAGATCAATACTTATTTTCTATATAATCAAGTATCTCTTTCATCCTTTAAGTTCCTTTATTGTATTGTTTCCACTACCGTTTCCCACATACACAATGTTCACAAATGCAATGCCTCACCATCATGAGAGGAGCATTAGATATAAAGTTTCTATGATCAAGATACTCAGCAATAATGACATTCATACATCATGATTAACATTCGAAATGTAAAGCAAGAAAGGTAAAGAATAAAAATGCTCAAACAATATTATTTATCCATGATTCTAAAAAAATGTATAATTTACAAATTTGTACCTAGTCAATAGACAAATAAACTTGAACCGTGGAAGCTACAAAAGCAGTATAACAACTAGTACAACTTTCTCAATGAAAATATTGAAGGCTAGGGTTTGGGCCTTGGTGCATCATAGAAGTATGAAGATCGCATCACATGCGATCAACAATGACTAGTCATACTAGTTTCTCGAGGCAACATAATTTAAAATTTCTAAAGATATGAAATCACATGACATGAGAACACTTCTCATATCATTTCATCAAGATCACAAACAAGTAATATGATTACCTCTTGAGGCTTGTTTATGATCGCGTATGCTTATAAGCAAAGAGACCTCCTATCTCAAGTCCGATCCGATGAAGGATGCACTTACGGGCACACAGATGAGACACGTTCTTTCCACAATCTGAGTTGAAGATCTAAGTGTGGAGACACCTAATTTCATCGCACGAAATCGATGGCCTTCCTCACAGGCAAGATGCACCTATGAAGATGGAGATCCGCGAGCAGTCAATCTGATAGCACAACGGCATCGCTACGACTGCGAGGCTCTCTAGGTCAATATGGTGGACGACCACTATATTGATAGAGAGACTGTGTGTGTGGGGGGCATGTATGAGAATAAAGAGAGAGAGAGAGAGAGAGTTATTTCTCTTGCAATTGTTGTAAAGAAAGAGCTAAGACTTGCCTTTCTTTTATAATAAATTAGATCTCCATGGATCTCAATCCATGTGCACACAATAATCATTGGTGTAGATTATTTTGTGCTTTTGATCAGTGGTCATGATTTTATTGCATAAATTTGTAACAATAAATAATCAATTTAAAATACATTAAATATGTTGTAAATAATCTTTAACAAACTTATTTTAATTCAAATCATTTTTATGTGGAAATAAAGTAAAGTGGACAAGCCTCCTTCCCTTAATAGAATGGTCAATCATATGAGGAGTATACCTCCATGGCTATTCACTCTCTTAAAGAGGAAGGTGTCTTTCTTCTTCCTTAATTGAGAGATCTCATATCTCTCCAAATATTCCACATTTGTAACATCTTTTGTTGCATATTATTCATTAAAATAATTCTAAATATATTTGTGATAATTTCAGTCATGACATTAACAATTATGAATCATATTCATGCATCCAATATAAAATGTAATTACATTTACAATCAATTGTTCAATGTAAATCCAATTCACATTAACATTTAATTTGTAAATATTATTTACAACTAAATCTCTCCAATATATTATAAATCAAATTTATAATATTTATGAATATTATGGATAATAATATCCATATTAATCATATACTTGATAATTAAATCATATTTAATTATCTTAGATGACTATTCCAACAAGTCGAAATAATATGAATCATATTCATATCATTCATGATAATTAAATCACATTTAATTAGCAATTTTCCAATACTCAGATATATTACTGATAATGGAATTATTCTTGAACTCTTTCAAGAATAATATCCTTTCTTCGTAGAGACTTGGAGATAAGGACATGGTGATTGCACATTCCATGTATAGTGACTTGGATTGAGATCATATCTCAAATCCAAATCTCGGAGACCTCTCAAAGTTGTTCGATTAAATTAAAATGCGAATCTAATCTTCTCATTGCATCTGAATCACATTCATACCAATGTCCAACATTTGGACCAAGATTGGATTACTAATCTACTTAGAGGAGCTACTAAAATCCAAACTTGCTTCATCACTCCCTCGGAATGGAAGTGTCATGATTATACAATCTTTTACGATCACATCACCCTCGAGTAATCCTGATACCCGTATATCCTGCATACTAGAAGTCCTATAATAAAACTAAAGTTCTAGATCATATTTGGAACGTCTTCTTCATAATTTTATCATTATGTTTCTCATTTGATCATTGGGAGTTAATATCATTCATATACTTTCCATAAGTATATATCATACCTATAAATTCAATTAAGATTTCAAAGCGAGATGAACATGCATGAAATTTGATCCCAATATCTCATGAGTGAGCTCATGTCTTCCAGTTCAGTAATAAAACTAACTATATGATCCCTTTGAGAGACTGCATTACTCATATGCCATCATAACACACTAGCTCGTCGGTGTATAGAGTTTGATTAGATAATCAACCTAATGGTCTGCCTAATCTACATACTTAGACATATAGTAATACATCTATCTCTAGTCAGAGGATGCACACCTATATGGTGACAACATATGACATAGGTCCTGGTTATCTCGATCTCATTAAGTCAACTCTTTGACCTAACTTATCTGACACCTCTGAATCTCTATAAATCCTATGTAGAGGTCATGCATCAAGAGTTCGGTCAGATATCAACCTTTACTAAGGGATTTCCATCTCTTTCTCAGACAAGAGATTATATCTTAATAATCATTTGGTGGTGTTTGATGAGTCTTCAATCTAACTCTTTAGATATCATCCAAATACCAGCCTCTATAATTCAACCATTGAATCAAAAGCTGTAATATTATTAAGATGGTCATGGTCCATAATCCTAATTGTACTAAGGGAACTCATTAGTGCATTCATTTATTTAATCTCAGATAAGGAGTGAAATAAATCAATAACCTTTATTGATATATCAAAGATTATAATAACAATTATTATAAAAATAGTTCGTCTTGGGTTCATATGGCTAATAGTCTCCTACTAGACCCTAGAACCATTTAGGTATAATTTTTAACCCATGACATTACATTTTGGTCAAAAATCTTTTGGGTCAAAGGTTTGGTAGGGGGATCATCAACATTGTTGGCAGAGGACATATTGGTGATGACGATGTCACCACACTTTTGAATCTCCTGAATGATGTGGTATTTCCTTTCCACATATTTTCTCTTTTGATGCCACCTAGGTTCCTTCACCTGAGCTATGGCTCTCGTGTTATCGCAAAGTAGTAGGATGGGAATATCAGAGGAAACTACGCTAAGTTCCAGGATGAACTTGTGCAACCACACTGCCTCCTTTGCAACATCTAATGCAGTAATGTATTTGACTTCTGTTGTTGAATCAGTCGTAGTGTCCTGGTTCTTGCTTCTCCAGCTTACAGCACCATCATTCAACAAGAACACAAACCCTGAAGTTGACTTGTAGTCATCTATATCAGATTGTATGTTTGAATCTGTGTATCCTAAGACTTAAAGATCACCATCTCCATAGACCAAGATATAATCTTGCATCCTTCTTAGATACTTAAAGACATTTTTCACTTCATTCAAGTGTTGTTCTCCATAGCAGGATTGGTAACAGCTTACCATTCCTACTGCATGGCAAATATATGGCCTTATGTACATCATGGCATACATTAAGATTCCCACAACTGATGCATAAGGGCATCCAATCACGGTTTTCTTATCCTCAACACATTGAGGAGTTATCCCTTTAGATAGGTGTATACCGTGTCTTATGGGAAGGAAGACTTTCTTGGAATTCTCCATATGGAAATGTTCCAAGATCTTCTTAATGTACCCATGTTGTGACAATCCCAAAATCCTATTTTCTCTATTTATGAACATCTTCAGACCTAAGATATATGAGGCTTATCCAAAATCTTTCATATTGAAGGTATAGGACAACTAAATCTTACATCATCCATGTATCATTCCCAATGATAAGGATGTCATCTGTGTAAAGCATGATGAACACAATGCCGCTCCCACTAACCTTCTTGTACACACATCTTTCATCAGGATTATGAATAAAATCATAACTCTTTATGGTTTCATCAAATTGATGTTCCATGTACGAGAAATTTGTTTGATCCCATAGATGGATTACTTCAGCTTGCATACTTTGCCTTCCTCAGTTATGAAGCCTTGGATCTACTCCATATAGATATCCTCCTCGAGGTTACCATTCAGGAATGTTGTATTGGCGTCCATCTGCCAGATGTCGTAGTCAATATATGCATCTATAACTAGCAGTGTCCCGATGGATTTAAGCATAGCCACATGAAAGAATGTCTCGTCGTAGTTGATGCCTTCTCTCTGTGCGTAGCCCTTGACCACGAGTCGTGCCTTTAAGGTATCTACCTTCCCATCAGGTCCCCTCGTTCTCTTGAAGATCCATTTACACCCAATGGGTTTTACCCATCTAAGTAGATCCTCTAGGGCCCATACACCATTCTTGTACATGAAGTCTATTTTAGACTCTGTTGGCATCCATTTTATCCATGTCATGATCAGTGAGTGCTTCATCAAATGAAGTTGTATTATTGTAAGTTTCACCTGACACATGGAATCCGTACCTTTCATGTGGTACAACCACCCTCAAACTCCTTCGAAGAAGTACATGTATTTCATCTTCATTTACATTTTCATTTCTAGTTTAGGAAGCTCAATATCATTTTTAGGGGACTCAATGAGTTCCTTTACTCCATTTTGTCTTGACTCTTAAGGAAGTCATTCTCTAGAAATTTCACATCTCTAAAGAAGAAAATTTTTTGAGTCTCAGGGCCGTAAAATTGGTAACCAGTACCGTCCTTTACATACACAATGAATTAGCACTCACGAGTATGAGATTCTAGATTACTTGCGTCCACATTCTTCGCATGCACCAAGCTACCCCAAATCCTCAATTATCTAACACTGGGCTTGGTTCCAAACCAAAGCTCATGAGGAGTTCTTGGTATAGATTTGTTAGGAATCTTGTTTAGGATATATATTTTAGTATCTACTACATATCCCCAGAAACTAAGAGGTAAATGTGCTTTGCTCATCATTGAATGGACCATGTCCATGATGGTCTTGATGTGTCTTTCAACAATACCATTTAGTTGGGGAGTTCTATGAGGTGAGATTGGATATAATTCCTTCTCTCTCTCTCTCTAAGGTATTCCTTAAATTCATCTGAGGGGTACTCACCACCTCAGCCAGATTGAATCTATTTGATCTTCCTATCGATTTGGTTCTCAACAAAAGACATAAATTCTTTGAACTTTTAAAAGGTTTCAGATTTATGATGTAATAGGAAGATAAATCCGTATCGCGAAGGGTTATCATAGAACGTCAAATAATATCAATATCCATTTCGGGTCGCAGCACTAAAGGGACCACATACATTGGTATGTATTAGGTCAGGAATACCCTCATATCGTGTAACCTTGTTACAAAAGGGAACTCTAATCATTTTACCTCGAATGCAATGTTCACAGGTAGATAAAGTTTGGACCTGTAGAAAATCGAAGGGTCCATCGTTTATCAATCTGTTGATATTATCAATAGAGAAATGGCCAAGTCTTTGATGTCAAATCATGTTCGAATGATTTCTATCCTCTTTGATTCTTTTGTTATTTTTATTAGTGGGCATTACACTCATGACACATTCATCAATGCACAGTTCATAGAGTTCACCAGAAGTTAGAACACCATCTGTAATATGTTTATTATAATGACTTAATATTATCACATAACATGAACGAATATCCATTTATAACTAACTTAGATACATATATAATGTTCTTATAACATCTGGAACATAAATACATTCTTTAAGTACAAGGACTCTACCACTAGATAATGATAGTTCGTTGTTCGAATGGTAACTGCTGCAACAATTGCATCAGATCCCATCTAGATGACTACCTCTCCTTCATCAAGATTTCGAGTCTCCTAAATTTTATGCAACATATTGCATACATGAAAAGAAACACCTTAATCTACAACCCAACTACCTTTTCGTCCTACGAGAAAATTGATTTCAATGATGAAAGTATATTTTGTACATGCTAGGGCATTGTCTTTACCCTTCTCTAAGGTTTTCAGATAATTTGGATAATCTCTTTTCCAGTGCCCTG
Source organism: Ottelia alismoides (assembly GCA_037367405.1). NCBI lineage: Eukaryota > Viridiplantae > Streptophyta > Magnoliopsida > Alismatales > Hydrocharitaceae > Ottelia > Ottelia alismoides. The sequence goes on from JAZKJV010004609.1 coordinate 321,976, forward strand.
GACTTTTGCAGTGATGACAAACATACGCTTTATCGGATGTCTAATGTGTGGAAGCTTGAGAGGATGAGTCAATACTTTGACTCTTCTTCGCCTGTTGGGATAGACTCTTCCAAAACCCACATTTCCGACTGCACTATATGTGGTTCACATCACCAAACATCTCTTTAAGATTCAACATTGTATCATGGGCATTCTCTATTAGCCATGTGAGCCCGAGGCGAACCATTTCTACAATAAATGTTATTGTAACCTTTGATATATCAATAAAAGTTATTGATTTATTTTCACTCCCTATCTGAGATTAAATGAATAAATGCACTATAAGGTCTCTTAATACAATCAAGGTTATGTACCATGGCCATCTTAATGATCATACAACTGTTGATTCAATGGTTGAATCATAGAGGCTGGCGCTTGGATGAATATCTAAGGAGTTAAACTGAGGACTCATCAAGCACCATCAAATGATTATTAAGAGATGAGCTCCAACCTAAGAAGGAGATGGAAATCCTTCTCTAAAGGCAGATATCTGACTGACCTCTTGATGCAAGTCCTCTGCATAGGAATAGAGATTCGGAGGTGTTAGATAAGTTAGGTCAAAGTATTTCTTCACGAGATCAAGATAAGCAAGATCTATTTTGTATATTGTAATGGTATGGGAATGCATCCTCTGTTTGGAGATAGATGTATTGTTATCTGTCTAAGTATGTACATTTGGAAAACCGATAGGTTGATGACCTAATCAAGGTCTATATGCCAACGAGCTGGTGTGCATACAAAGGCTTATGAGTACTACAATATTTCAAAGGGATACTACAATTTACTTGTGAATCGGAAGACATGAGCTCACTCATGAAGTATTGTGACCAATCAAATTCCATGCATGTCATCTTCCTTGGGAAGCATGATAAGAATTTGTAGGTATGATATATGCTTTTGGAAAGCATATGGCTGATTCCAACTCCCAATGATCGAATGAGAAACATAATGATAAAACCCTGAAGAAGATAATGTAAAATTGATATATATCTTTGGGTTTATTCTAGGTCTATACAGGATGTACGGGTAGTAGAAATACCCGAGGGCGATGTGATCGTAAATGATTGTATAACCATGATGCTTCCATTCTGTGATGAAACAAGTCTATATTTTAGTGACTCCTCTCTGTAGAGAAGTGATTTGATCTTAGTCCAAATGTTGGACATTGATTTGAATATGATTTAGATGCAATGAGAAGATTGGATCTATGACCTTGATTTAATCAAGCATCTACGAGAGTCCCCAAGATCTGGATTTGATATATGATCTCAATATCTAAGTCACTATACGTGGAACCTACAATCGCCATATCCTTGTCTCCAAGTATCAGCGGAGAAAGCGCATTATTCTTGAAAGAGTTCAAGAATAATTCCACTGATAAATGTTTATCCGAGCATCGAGAAATGTATAATTAAATGAGATTTAATTATCATGATTAATGTGAATTTGATTCACATTATTTAGATGCATGGGAATGATGATCTAATATAATTAAAAGTGATTTAATTATTATGGATACGAATAATGTGGATAGTACTATCCATATTAAATTTGTATATATTATAAATGTGATTTATATATATAAGAGAGAGCTATTTGTAAATAACATTTGCAATTTAAATGTTGATGTGAATTGTATTCACATTGGAGTCATTGGACAATTGATTCAAAATGTAATTTAGACTTTATTTTTGTTTGTAAATATGATTCATAAATTTCCAATGACATGATTGAAATTGTTACAAAAAATTTGGAACTACTTTTGTGAAATAATTTACATGAAAAGTTGTTGTAAGTAATAATGTGAGATACACAATCTCACATTATTGGAAAAGAGGCTCCCCTTCTTTATAAGGAGGGTCGATGGCCACCCTTGAGTCCTAATTCATGGTGGTCGTTCTCCCTTCATATTCGGAAGGAGCTTGCCTCCTTTCCTAATCCTTTAATTTACATTGATTTGATTGACTTAATTTATGTTGATGATTATTCAATATATTTAATATAATTTAATTTATTGTTTTTGTGTTTTTACAACAAAATCATGGACATTGAAAGAAATACAAATCAATCTCAACCATTGGATTGGTGTTGTCCATGGATTGAGATCCATGGACTCACAAAATATTATAAAAGAAGAGGCAACCCTATCTCTTCTTTTACATCATAGAATTCACAAGCTTTCTCTCTTTCTCATCATTATACATACCCCTCTTTCTCTCTCTAAGTGGTCATCCACTTTGTGACCTAGAGAGGATCACCATCGTCGCTACGCCGTCGTGCTGCCGCTTTGATCGCTCGTGGATCTTTTTCTTCCTCCATGCTTCTCGTACGATAATAAGACCTCGGATTTTGTGTTATGAAATCAGGAGATTCATCGCATGGATCAACATCTTGGATTGCGAGAAGGAGCGTTCATGAACGCACTCGCAAACGTCTCCTCTGTCGGTTCGGACTTGAGACAAGTGGTCTCTTCATTTAGAAGCTTAGATCTCAACCATGATTCAAGTGGTATTCCTATATATATTTTGTGGTTTGTATGAAATGATTCGATAGGTGTTCTCAGATCATGTGTTTTCATCATTTTAAATATTTTAAATTCTGTTGCCCCAAGCAACTAGTGCGACTAGTCCCTTCTGATTGAATATGATGAGATCTTCACGCTTTCATGATGCACTTTATGTTTTTTTCATAACCTTAAAGTGGTATCAGAGACTTGGTGAAGGTCTTGAATGAGATACAAAACTCCATGTGAGCAAGGTTCATGTTTAAGATGCGTGAGACTCATTATTTTTACATCAGATGCAAGATTCGAATATGTTTTTTTACCTAAAATAAAAACATACTATTTGTGCCCTATTTGGATATTTTTTTTATTAAAATGTATTTAGAATGTTTAAATATGTCCCAAAAATAGTAACCTATTATTGGTATTGAAAGTGCATGAATATGATTTGAAGATATCCTGCCACGAAATTATTTTTACAAGTATTCAAAATCTATAAGAAATTAATTTTGCTTGTTGTTTTCCCATCATGAAACATGAAATAAACATTTTAATTAAGTATAAAATCAAATAAAAAAACCGTTCGAATTTATTTCGTGCGATTTCGACTTCATTTTCCCTAGATGTTCCATATTTAGTGAAGATGGTCGGGTGATGATTGGATCATGAAATCTCTTTTATTTTTGTGTTTGTTACTAATAGAAATCATGGAAATTATGAATTTTCCTTGATTAGTTATGATGCCTAATAATTATGAAAAATAATTGATTACTCATCATTGGCCATTGAATGGATGTCTCATGAAAACCCTAGTTTATCCTACAAAAATTGTAGGACAACTTTTACATGCAAAAAATGGTTGCTTGATATGCTTAGACATTTTACGATCTCCAAATTGTTTTAATATGCCTAATATTTATGAGTGATTATTATATGGTATAATTTTGGTTATCAAAGTTGATCGTTAAAACCGCAAGTACATTGGCATTATTTTGCTTTGTTCTCAATCATAATGGTGAAGATGTCTAGTTCGAGTATGCTGGCTTGGTTTACTAATTAGCACCTTGCAGGTCAAGAAAATGCTCCCTCCCAGCATAACTCGAGTGTACCGATCGGATTCGTTTTTGTGGAAAGAATTATATGAGCAAGTCAATTTGTACTCTGATTATTAAAATACATAATAATACGTACTTGTGAGGGTGTATACTACATAGTAATATCAAGCAAACCCTTACAGTTTTATTAGTTGATTGAATTGGATTGATAATTAATTTAATATTATTAAATTAATTAGATCCAATTAAAATAAACACTCTATTATGAATAGAGTTGTATTTCCATTAGAAGAATTAATTATGTGACTATGATTCATAATAATTAATTAAAATTTGAACAAGATATGGAAGATCACATCAGTAACATCCATGGTATCTCGTCAAGGCGAAGGGCTACATCATCGTGGATTGTATGTAGGAGACACTTGTCTGAAGTGACAACTCCTACATACAAGCGTTCATGAATTAGGCTCTTTGCTTCTTGAAAGAGTAAGTCTGTATGCGTAGTGACCACAATATCAGTTCCTCATATTATTGGGGTGATATTGGATTGTGTATAGCAAGTTCTAATCCTATTAACGGTTGGTTAATTAACGACAAGTCAACATCACCATAGGGGTAGTGGGCTTGGGTGTTAGAGATCGAATTGAGAAATGCAAGTTGATCTTGCAAGGTGGAATGTCTTATCATTTCTTTTTATTCGAGTTATAGTTTCTCATATTATTGGGATGTAACAAAGGTAAAAAGGAGATCCTAGTTCTTTCTAGATATAGCAGTAAGTATATCTCTTGCTTTGAAAGTGCTTAAGGAAATGAACTTTCAGAGTTGAAAAGGCAACATTAATTCGATTAAAATCCTTAATAAAAAATTTAATATTGAACATATCATTAGTTATATGTTCTAATATAATGCATTATTAATTTCAGACAACGAAGTCCATGAACCCACTCAGTAGGCTCTTAGAGATGAAAATCAATCTCTTAAAAAGTCAATAATTGTAGTATAGGAGACATATTTCAATCCGACAACCACAATCTTTGAGTATTGGAGAGAATTTATACTTGGCAAGTTAATCAAGGTCGAACAAAGGGACACAAGACTCCTCATCGATTTGTCAGAAATTATAGATTAATTAAGAGCGGATAAATCCTTGGATTTATGTCTTCAGATGCACACATAATGTATCACAGAAAAATGCAGACTACATATTAGACTCATAAAAAAAATAAGCAATGCAGTGAACGAGAAATATGTAATTTTTATTTTATTTCTAGCAATGTAGAAATGATGCAAATGACATGAAGATGTAAATACAAATATGCCCTAAAATATCCAAGTTCATGAGCAATAAAAGTTGACTTAAATTAATTATCAAATTGAGCATCAAACTGAATAAAGATTCAATAATGGCATTCAAATGATGAACAAATGATACAATGAACACCTAAAATTTTAGCATGTATAATGAGGTGTCAAATTAGATAAATAAGCTTGCCATTAGAAAGAGAATAAAATATGCAACAAAATGAGACTGAAATCAACCAAAACATAGTTCACATGCTTAAGATATTCAACAAAGAGTGAAATGGCATAAATGTAAAGAAAACATGAAATTAAATTGGATAATTATGCAATTAGGTCCTTTGTAGGGGCATTTACGCAAGTAGGGGTACCCAACATGTTCTCCTTACAAATTACCAAGACATGTATGTGAGGAGCATGCGCTTGGGAGGGACCCATCAGACGAGTCGCGAAAAACATACGTTAATTTGCATGAATTATCATTTAAATTTGTTGTTTCGTTGTAGGTGGGAATTCAAAATCGTTCAAGAAATAAACACAATAATTTATTCAATTTTTAATCGGCGTGTTTTTATGTTTATTTTACTTGGGCAAGTCCCCAGGTCGAACTTAATGAGACAACGGAACAACTTAGAATTATGTCTATCAAAGTTTTCGAGGCATTTTTTTTGTGGTATTTTTTATGCAATTTTTGGATGCAAATGCAAATGGGGCCAATTTTAGGGACTAGAAAATAAATATCAATCAAACAATGTCCAAAAATTATGGAATTGGTTGTGATGTCAATTATGATGAAATATTTGCACTGTAATTTTTTTGGAATTTTTGGATGCAAGATGAATATTTAAAGAATTTATTAATGCAAACAAAGTGAATTTCAATAATTAATTATAATAAATAATAAACCTATTTATTTTCAAGCGATAAAATTATCCAAGATTTATCACTAGGTGATTAATCTCAGAAAAATCCTAAATGTTGAAAATATTGATTTAATACCTATTAAAAATTAAAGATAGAAATCTACAAAATGATTTTTATAGAGCAAATCATGCATGCAAATGCCAATTATTTTTTGGTGCAATCTAAAATACAATTAATTTTATGATTAGTGAATTCTTGGTAATTTTTGGGGCTATGGTTAATTACTTATGAATTTTGAATTGTAGATTGGGCAAAATATGCAACTTTACACCAAAATAATTATTGATCAACCACAAAACATAAAAATATGAAACCAATGCCAATAAGTAGAGAATTATGAAGAACATCATGCAAATTTTTAATTAATAAAATGATGCAATAGAGTTGTTCAAATAATGAGTGAAAAACAGGGGTCTATTCGTAAAATTACAATAAGTAAATAAAATATAGTGTAGGGATTAAACTGAGATTGCCTAAATCCCGAAGGGGCTTATTGCAAAATTTCCAGGAGAGGCACATACAACACACGTGCCCCATGGTGGCTGGATCTGTCTGGAAATACGGGGATCTACAAGGGTGTCTTTGCATTTACCCACTACACGTGGGAGCATCCTTTGTAGCAGTTCCCTTCGTACGTGCGCGGTACGTGGGAGGGCCTCAGACCTCCCGTCTAGTGGTTGGTGATGGAGATGATGGAGTTGCAGCGATGGGAGCCGAGGCAGAGGGTGACGCGGTCAATGGAGCGGAGCGGTGGAGCTTGATCGTGCGAAGACCTGAAGGTGGATGACCGGTGACCTCTTGGAGGACTACTCGGTGATAAAGGGTCGAGGAAGATGGTCCTACGATGGTGAGGGTTGCTCCCGCTGTCGAAGACGACATGTGAAGAAATCGACGTGAAACTCCTGCTGCTTAGCCCTATACTTTGAAGGTCTCTGGAGGAGCTCCCTGTCGAAGATGGCTCCGATGATGTGTCGAGGAAGATGACGATCGAGGATGATGGGTTCTGTTCTAGAGCTTTGATAATGTAGCTCTACGGCTCGAAGGTGGGCGATGGAGGTGGATACGCGGTGGTGGAGCGGGAATGGTAGCGTTGGCTCAACGGTGCAACGAGCGGAGCTGGAAGCAGCAGAGGGGTTGGACCACTATAGGGCTGCAACGAGGCATGGAGCCTCGACCTCACCGTCGAGAAATGGAGGACGAGTTGTCGCCATCGGTCTCATCCCCTTGCTGCATGCTAACAACGGATAAGTATTGAGGGAGGGGCATCATAGCTTAAATAAAAGAAAAAGAAGGGGACCAACGATGGAAGATGGGCGGCGAGATCAACAATTTGATTGATGGGGATCTGCGGGATGGTGGCAAGATGAGGGGGATTTGATTGTGGGCGAAAAGATGGAAGAGGAAGGCGGTGGAGGTGATTTATTGATCGGAGATTACGACAACAAGATTCACGACGGAGGAGCAGTCAAGGGTGGCGATGGTGAGAATGGCAAGAGGGAAAGAGATGAGCAGAGGAAGGAGGCGTGCCTCGGCCGTCTGATCGGCCGAGATCAGACAATTGAGGTGTTGCCATGTGGTTTATTTATTTATTTATTATTTTTTAGTTTTTTAAATTGATTAAGTTTTTTAAATTTCTTATATAAAAATTAAGGAAAATAAAGGCCAAAATGGGTGACACATGGCGGCTCCAGGAGACGCCATGTGTCACCACCAGAAAATTCGAAAAAAGAAAAATACAAAGATAAATAAAAAAGAAATAGCAAATGACCTTGGATCGAAGTTTCTAAACAAAACGAGATCTACAACTTTCATGAAGGGATCAAAACCAAAATCGACCATTTGCACAGAGTGATATTTTTGTTGTATTCAATGTACATAGAATACCTTGATTTTTGGGTTTAATAATTTTTTTGTTAGTTTAAAAACATATAAAAATCCAGAAAAATATGATAAAATCAAAGATAAATATTTACATATTAATCTGATTTTTTTGTATTTTTTTAATTAAGAAAAAGAAGAAATAAAATAAAATATGAAATCTACAACTTTTGTACAAACTTTTAGCGAAGACTCAGAATCAGTTAATTTCTTTGATTTTATCTTATTTTAGAATTGAATTTTTATGCATTTTAATAGAACTTTCGTCAAAGAAAATAAATGAAAGAGAAATAAAATAAAATGAGTTAATTATGTATATAAAATAATAGGTTAAAATTAGGTAAAATACAAAATGTACAAAAGAGGCCCAAAACCCAACTTTCACGTATGAGCTCTGATTCACATGAACTTAGTCTTGTTTTGAAGGTAATTGAATGTATTAGTTCAAAAGTGAATAGGATAAATCATACACTATGAGGAAGATATCAACATTTTAGTCCAGAAATCCTGAAATTAGGGTTTTGATTTATTACTCAATTATTTCAGTTAGTGATTTTTGTATGTTTCAATTATTCTTGTTAGTAATATGTACACAATGGAACTGTTTCGATTCATTTGGAGTTAGCATGAATTAATTAAAAATTTGGGAATTTAAGCTATTTTACAGGTCAATTCGGTTGGGATTTTGGCTCCTTTTTTATTCAATAGTGAGTGATAAAATACAACTATTATTAGTGCATGCATGAATGCTAATTATGCAATATAAATGAAGAAATGCCAATGAATTTTGGATATTAGAGCTTAATTAGTCACTTTTAGAGTGATGAATCTGAGATTCATAATCCCATTATACTTAAACCATGCCCGTCCCTGAGCATATATAGAAATGCAATGAGGTGAAATGAGATTGGGTTCCATACCAAGACTATGAGCTGAAGGTGAAAATGGAACTAGACCTGACCTTTGGCTTTATTAGTTTGGCAGGACTTCTGTGAGAATCAGGGTTTTAAAATCAACAGCCTCCAAGTTCTACATATCATTGTCACGGTTTCAGCTCATAAGTCATCTTAGATCAATCCTCCTCCCAAAGCATACCCCATAAACATTAAACAATAGACTCATGTGTGTGAAAGGTTTTAGCTCTTCCCATCCAGAATGCCGGACTACCATGCAAACCTCCTCTCCAATAACTCGTCCTTGGGGAGTAAGGTATTTCCTTCTAAGGTCTGTCACGCTGTGTTCACAATCAAATAGAGGGAAAAATTATAATAAGGTGAAAAGAACTGGAGGATGACCAGTGTAGTCACCTCTCCTTGTGAAGCCGTCCAGTTTAGCCAAGTCTCCACCAATATCTGCAGGTTTTCTAGAAGCTTGGACCTTTTTTGATCAAATATTTATTTGGTAGTTGGCTTCTCTTTGTGCTTGGATTTTTGGTAGCTCTACATGGATCTTGTTGTGCCCCTACAGATATGGAATCTTTTTTCCGTACATGTTTTGGGTTCATAGAAAAAATTATGCCCAGCCGTTCATCCCTTTAGCGAAGCTTTATTTCAACCCATACTCCGGTCTTTAGATGTCCATACTACCAGAAAATAAACTCACATAGTCTTCCAACACCCCGTCTGAGTAGAGCTAAGTGCATAGTGTGAGAGTACAAATTAATTCCCTATTCCAGAGTCATGGAATGAAGAGACAAGGTTAGATACTAAGAGTCAAATGCTGCACATTATCATGTGGAACTCGAAGAATTAAGTCATATAGCTATAGTTTCTAAAATCTTATTTCTTGGTGAAGTAACTTTAAAAATCAGGCGGATTAAGTTCAAGTCCAGACCACTCTCTATTTCTGCTCATAACTTGGTTTAGAACTTAAGGGCTTTTCACAGATGCATGAAATGGATGAAATGTAGATGCATGAAATGCAAACACCCATTTTTTTAACTTTTGTGATTTTTTTTATTTTTTTGAAATACATATATATTTATTTTTTTATGCAAGGATTTTTTATTTTTTATGCAAAAATGAATAAGAAGTCATTTTTCAAAATTTTTGATTGGACACAGCCAATATTAGAAGTAAAACTTCCTTTTTTTTCAAGTTAGTTACCCACCTCGTAAATACATATAGACTTACACGAAAGTACGAGTTATGGGTAAAATATGGATACAATACACACCCCCCTGTACTAAGCGAGTGCTATGCCCTTAGAGCACAAGAAGCATTGAGAAGACATAGCTCAGGTTAAGCGTAAGAGAGTGAAAAAGGAATTATAAATAATAGAAGTCAGCCCGCCCCCCTATACTTAGATTGTGGACAGTCTAAGTATAGAAGAAGAGCGAAACTGAGGCGGTTAGGAGATGTGAATGAGGAGAGTATATATAGATGTACATTGATTCCACCTATACTTAGGCTCTTGGCCGGCCTAAGTACGGAAGAAGGGTGGAAATGGGCGATCGTAAGAAGGAGTTGATGAGGAGAATGGTATATACAGATGGCTTCGATTCCCCTATACTTAGGCTTTGGCTTAAGTAGAGGAAGAAGATGTACAAGGGGACTGATGGGGTCAGGAGGGAGGGAGGTTAGCCGATGATTAAGGCGATTTTTGGATGATCTTTTCGTGAGACTGAGGTGGGAGATCGTAATGATAAGAAGAAGATAAAGCATATGAGTCCCAACCATCATCAGTGTTATTTTCAGAAAAATCTTGCTGGAGAGTAGATAAAGTGTATGAATCCGAATATCCAGCCACCGTCGAAGTTATCCTCAGAGGAATAGTATTTGAAAGTGGATGCATGTCGATATTCTTATTCTTCAGTTGCTTCAGTTGTTTTCTCAGAATTCGTTCCTTCTTGGGATCAAGCAACTCATCCTCGGATGATGAATACTCAAAAGCACCAGTCTCAGTAAACTGGTAAGAAATTATTCCAGTATATTTGGTGAGACTAGGAGAATCGACTTTGGATGAATAATAGTGAGGAGCGGGAGTCGTCCAACGGGAATCGTGTTTGGATCCTTGCATAGATAGGATTTTAGGGCTACCAAACTGGCCTCACTCATGTAGATTACTTTATCCAGACCTGATGAGGAATCATCAGACGATTCCTTGTTCGGCTCAACGATGACTTTATTTTTAGATGAAGGAACAACCATTTTGTTTCGTGTTGTCCATGAAGGTGCTGGTCATGGGAATGAGATGTTGACAATTGAGTCTCCAGATGAATAATCATTGAAATATTCCTCCATGGTCAGTGCACGTCCTGCATATTTGTTCTCAGTTACCTTGATGTTGGTGCACTCCTGATTTGGATTGAATTGGTCAAGGTGGTCAGAGAAGATTTCGGCTGACTCAGGGTGAGCCCATGCATATGTTTCAAGATCATATAAGACGTCATAAATTCCTTGTTCCATGGTGAGAGCAACGGGAAATGGAACAGCGAGGAGAGTCTCTGAACCAATAGTCTCCTCAACAGTCGTTATCTTAGGTGGAGAAGCAGGTTGGGGCTCATCAACCGCTTGATGGTTATGGATGTTGACAGCTTTGTGGGTTGTCTCAGAATATTGTGTTTCCTCAAAGACTGGGTGAGATCGAAGTGCTCCCAATGTTGTAAAATTGATTTCCGAGTCTCACACTCAATAATTACCTTAGCTAATGCCAAGAACGGCTTTCCGAGACTGGTTGGAGAATGTGTAAATTCTCCTTGATGCTCAATATCAATGACCATGAAGTCCACCTTGTGCGGAGCACCATGGAATGTAACTATGACTGAAATGGTTCCTCTCGGTCGTTTTATTGATCGATCAACCAATTGAACGATCTCTCTTATCTTCATGATAGGTTCGAGTTTGAGCTTTTCATATACTGAGGTCGGTAGGATATTGATTGGTGAGTCGTCATCGATTCGAGCATGGGTAATGTTGTGTCTTTGATTCCACGGTCAAATCTAGGCAACCGCATCACTCTGTGGCTCTTGGTCTTTCTCCTTATTATCAAAGAGGTGTCCATTGACAATATATGTATTTTAGTCTTTTTTCTAGTCCTGCTCGACTTTTTCATCATTAATTTTCTCATTATAAATCATTTAAGATCGGGGAAGTATTCAATGGACTGTATCAAGGGAAGTTCAAAAATCAATCTTTTTTCCAGTGCTTCCCTTAGAGCAGGATTCAAATTCGTCAAATCCTCCTCACTTCCAATTTTTATGTATTTTTCTAGTTTTCAATTTTTTGAGTGTTTTTTAATATTCCATTTTTTGGTTTTTTCGATGTGGTGTGTATATGTGGTGCTTTCCGTAGATGATGAGCATATATATGCGGGGTCAGAGTCATCCCGAAGGGAATAGTATGCAGCGCTCTCAGAGTCATCCCTAGGGTGAACGGGTTTTTGAGCATTCTCGGGGTTTTCAACATTATATCCAATCATTTACCTTCCACTTTCATACCCGAGCTACCATAAAATAAAATTAGTCAATATGTGAAGGTTCTAAATTTATCCTCCATTAATTCGTATCTCTTATTTATCCTTGAAATGTCATCCTCTAAAAACTTTTCCCTCAATCATGTAAGCAGTCTGTGTGGGTTCTCGTTTTTGAACTTGAGATCCAACCATTTCATCTTCCATTGTCCTGTATGAGATGGGAGAAGATTTCTTGGAATATCCAATATATGATCATTATTTTCTGAAAATTTATCCTCAAAAATCATGGAAGGAGTCTTCTCATTGGAAGGATTTTACTGGAATCTGTAGGTCTCATACATAGCATACCGTGACTCAGGCATGCAATGCTGGTTTGAGTAGAAACAACTTCCACGGTCATGATTGGCCGTATCCCCAAACAATGGAGTCATACAAGGTTTGTATGTGTTGATATCATCAGTTTGGTCCTCTGTATGTACGTGTTGTCTGAAAGAGTGGTATTTCGGTTGATTAATAGCTATTTAATCATTAGGGTCATTACAATATGGTTGATCATTGGGTGCAGACCTCTCCTTGTGGTTTGATAGGGCCATCATATTATTTCCTAAGGTCCAGTCCGGATGTATTTATGTGAGTTGTGGACCTGTCCCAACAAGATTGTGAGGAAATAATGAAGGCGGTTGAGTTTGGTGTCTTGGCCAATAATGAGTCTCAAAAGTGATTTGATTTTTAAATGGTTCATGAGTATCAATAAAAATTAGGGAATAAGACGGTTCAGTTGATGATGACAGTTGATCATGTGTGGTCACAGGTGGTGGAGGTGAAAAATATGATGTTGTGGTGACTTTGATCGGATGATTTGAGTAGAATGGCTTGGAATTCATCGAGTGGGCTGGATTCATCCAAGAGTGAAAGTCGCAAATGTTTGAGGGTTCTTGACAGAGGAAAGTTTAGATGATTTGGGTTTGATTGAGACAAATTCATTTTCATAGTATAGATCTGATGGGTACTCATACCATTATCCCGTCTTTGTCAAAGAGGGTTGATGATGAATAGACATGGTGGATCTCGGTGCAAGCGCACAGGATACCAATATTTTTTTAAATCAAGGAGAGTGATGGCACAAGTGTGCGATTTTGGATCTTCAAATTCGGTTCACGCATGCCAATGCAAACACAATACAAACCCTAAGTTTCACCAACTCACACAATGAAGTTGCAAGAGTTCGATAATTATCTTTTTAATTTTAGTTGGTGATAAATCAATCTTGGAAAATAATTAACGAGTTGTTAGGTGCCAGAATTTTTTTTAAAGATTGGCCTGAATTCTTACGACTAGTTGCATCCACTTTTAGCCAATATGGGTGTAAGTATGGACCGCAAAACAACTACCCTTTACTTAAGGATGGAGCCTTACACAGTGTCCTTCAAACCACCCACTCTGCTAAGGAAATCCGGATTGTTTACTGGCTACTTGTATTTCCTCAATGAGAATTGTTAATCATTTTTATAGAATCAATAGTCAATATGAACATATGGAGCTGGGCTCTAGTCTAATCTGTTATCTCTCGCTCACTCAAGAGATAAATGGATCCAAGTTCGAAGTTGCTCTCCCGCAAAGTTCTTGATTTTATGAGTTAATTAAAGTTAGCCTGGTTTAGCAGACCTAATTTTCATTAGGTGATCACTAAAACATTATGTGAGCACAAATGCACGTCTATCATCCAGTCCCAATTACCTTGTAAATTTTACGTGACAAAATAGGAGGGAGAAATTCGAGAAAACCTGATGCACACGAAAAATGATGATGTATGCTCAGTTAAAAAACTTACAATGATTCCTCGCAATCTCCATGTGGGATGCAATATAAGAATTGAAAATAATCTATATGAATGCAAGCCGACAAAAACCGCATCTATCAGGAAGTTCTATTAGCCGTAAGAATTGACTTAAAAATTTTGACTAAATTGAACGATCTAATGCGCTTCTCGATTAAGTGAAGTGTGGTCCTAGGTTCTACGAGCACAAACAAATAAAATCGTAGAAGCTCTAATAGTCGTATTTGTGGGTAAACCTACAAGCCACTCAAGTCAGATCCCACCCTCACCGGAGAGTGAAACAGGCCATGATACATGATTGAGAAAGTTTGAGATCTTTTTTACACTCACGAGAGTCCAAACGGACACTGTTGTAAATGAGCAATAATTACAGAAACTAAAATTATAGAAAATAAATCCTAGACTCTACGCTCTCTCACGGCTCGACTTGATCTTAATTTTATACGGATTGGTGGCCTTCGATGAAGATGCATCGTTTCAAGAGAACCGCTTCACGGGCGTTGGGTATCTTGTATAAAATATAAGAGATAGAGTGTAGGAGAGTGGCATAAAAATTAAAAATAAAATAAGAAAACAAATGCTGAAAATAGAATAATATAAAATAAAAATGAATGCAGAAAAAATGGAAAATATACAGTGAAGATTCAGGTGTCAGACTACCCGAAAATATGAAAAGCCTTACACTAAATTTTTAAAAACAGAAATCTAGGCCGTTTACCTCATCGGCAACGACACCATCTGATGAGTCGAGAAAACTCTATGTTAATTTGTGTGAATTATCACTTAAATTTGTCGTTTCATTGTAGGCATGAATTCATAAACATTCAAGAAATAACCACAATAATTTATTCAATTTTTAATCAGTGTGGTTTTATGTTTTTTTACTTGGGCAAGTCCCAAGGTTGAACTCAAGGAGGCAAAGGAATAACCTATAATTATGTCTATCAAAGTTCGTACACGGTTTTCGAGTCGATATTTTTTGGTATTTTTTATTCAATTTTTGGATGCAAATGCAAATTTGGCCAATTTTAAGGACTAGATAATAAATATTAATCAAACTATGTCAAAAAAATATGAAAATTGACCGAGATGTCAATTATGATGAAATATATGCATTATATTTTTTTTGGAATTTTTGGATGAAAGATGAATATTTAAAGAATTTATGAATGCAAATAAAGTGACTTTCAATAATTAATTAAAATAAATATTAAACCTATTTATTTCTAATGAATAAAATTATCCAAGATCTATCACTAGATGATTAATCTTAGAAAATCCTAAACATTGAAAATATTGAATTTAATACCTATTAAAAATTAAAGATTGAAATCTACAAAATGATTTTGAGCAAATCATGCACGCAAGTGCATATATTTTTGGGCACAATGTAAAATACAATTAATTCTATGATTAGTGAATTTTTGGTGATTTTTGGGGATATGGTTAATTACTTATGAATTTTGAATTGCAAATTGGACAAAATATGCAACTTTACACCAAAAAATATTTATTAATCAACCACGGATCATAAAAATATGAAACCAATGCCAATAAGTAGAGAATTAATTGAAGACAATCATGCAAAATTTTAACTAATAAATGGATGCAATAGAGGTTTTCAAATAATGAGTGAAACACATGGGGTCTATTCGCAAAACTACAATAAGTAAATAAAATATAGAGCGGGGATTAAAATGAGATTATCTAAATCCTAGAGGGGGTTATTGCAAAATTTCTAGGGGAGGCTGGATCATGTTGGAAATATAAGCATCTATAAGGGTGTCTTCGTAATTTTCCCACTGCACGTGGGGGTCACATAGGGAATCCTTTGTAGTAGTTCCCTTCGCACGTGCACAACACGTGGGAGGGCCTCGGACCTCCCATTTGGTGGTTGGCGACGAAGATGACGGAGGTGCGGCGATGGGAGCCGAGGCGGAGGGCGGCGCAATCGATGGAGTGGAGCAGTAGAGCTTGATCGTGCAAAGACCTGAAGGAGGAGGGCTGGTGACCTCCTGGAGGACTGCTCGATGTTATAGGGTCGAGGAAGATGGTCCTCCGATGGTGAGGGGTTGCTCATGTTGTCGAAGATGATGGCCGAAGCAATCGATGCTAAACTCCTGCAGCTTAGCCCTCTGCTTCGAAGGTCTATGGAGGAGCTCCCTATCGAAGATGGCTCCGATTATGCATCGAGGAAGATGATGATCGGGGATGATGGATCCTGTTCTGGAGCTTTTACGATGTAGCTCTACGGCTCGAAGGTGGGCGATGGAGGTGGATATGTGGTGGTGGAGTGGGAATGGTTGCGTTGGCTCAACGGTGCTCTGATCGGAGCAGGAAACGATAAAGGGGTTGGACCACTACAAGGCCGCAACGATGCAGGGATCCTCGGACCTCACTGTTGGGAGATGGAGACCGGGCTATCACTACCGGTCTCGTCTCCTTGCTGGATGCAAACGGCAAATAAGTGTTGAGGGAGGGGGGCGTAGCTTAAATAGAAGAAAAGAAGGGGACCAACGATGGAAGATGGGCGGTGAGATCGGCAATTTGATCGATGGGGATCTGCAGGATGGTGGCGGGACGAGGGGGATTCGATTGGGGGCGAGAAGATGGAAGAGGAAGGCGGTAGAGGCGATTGATTGATCGGAGATTACGGCAGTGAGATTCATGACGGAGGAGCGGTCAAGGGTGGAGGAGGTGACAATGGAAAGAGTGAAAGAGATGAGCAGAGGAAGGAGGCATGGCTCAGCCGTCCGATCGGCCGAGATCGGATGGTTGAGGTGTTGCCACGTGGTTTTTTTTAATTTTTTAGTTAGTTAATTTTTTTTAAATTTTTTATATAAAAATAAACAAAAATAAAGGCCAAAAATGGATGGCACGTGGTGGCTCCAGGAGCTGCCATGTGTCACCACCAGAAAACTCGAAAAAATATAATACGAAGATAAATAAAAAAATAGCAAACATCCTGGATCGAAAAAGTTTCTTCACAAAAGTTTCCCATCTCGACGAGTCTACAACTTTCGTGATGGGATCAAAACTAAAATCGATCATTTGCAAAAAAGCGATATTTTTTGGATATTCATGTACAAAGAATACCTTGATTTTTGGGTTTAATAAAATTTTATGTTATTTTTAAACCGGATAAAAATCCAAAAAATATAATAAAATCAAAGACGAATATTTACACATTAATCTAATTTTTTGATATTTTTTATTAAGAAAAAAATAAATAAAATAAAATACAAAAACTACAACTTTTGTACAGATTGTTAGTGAAAACCTGGACTCACTTAATTTCTTTGATTTTGGTCTTATTTTAGAATTGGATTGTTACGCATTTTAATAAAACTTTCATCAAAGAAAATAAATGAAAGAGAAATAAAATAAAATGAGTTAATTATGTACATAAAATAATAGGTTAAAATTAGGTAAAATACAAAATGTATAAAAGAGGCCCAAAACCCAACTTTCACGTACGAGCTCCGATTTACTTGATCTTGGTCTTGTTTTGAATGTAATTGAATGTAGATTAGTTCAAAAGTGAGTAGGATCAAATCAGACACTAGATGAGGAAGATATCAACATTTTTGTCCGGAAATCGTGGAATTAGGGTTTGGGTTTATTACTCAATTATTTCAGTTAGTGATTTTTTGTTTCATTTATTCTTGTTAGTAATATGTGCACAATGGAGGTGGTTTCACGTCATTTGGAGTTAGCATGAATTAAATAAAAATCTGGGAATTTATGCTTTTTTTACAGGTCGATTGGGCTGGGATTTTTGGCTCCTTATTTTATGCAATAATGAGTAATAAAATGCAATTAATATCAATACATGCATGAATGCTAATTATGCAATATAAATGAAGAAATGCCAATGAATTTGGGGATTAGAGCTTAACTAGTCACTTTTAGAGTGATGAATCTGAGATTCATCAAGGGACTTATTTGTAATATGAAGGGGTTGTGGGAGGTTATTGGCAAATATCCCAACGGCACGCACATAGCACCTGTGCGGCTAGGCTCAAATGGTGGCGGGGCGGTCGGGGGCAGGTTCGGGGCACGCATGGTGTGCCCCAATGCGTCGGAAGAATGGATTGGTAGTAGGTACGGCGAGGCGTCGTGGATACTTCAAAACCATTGAATGGCCATCAAGGTGGCACCATCCAGTGACATCTGCTAACTCTGGGGAATCCTCCTCCACTGCGAAGGTAGTGGTGATGTTAGGCCTTCGGTGATCTCCCACGAGCTCCGCCAGGACCTAGCTACTCAGCTAAAGATTGGATCACCTTCACAAGGTAACCGCAACGGTCATCAAAGCTCTGAAAAATGGTGGGAGGGTCCAGACCTGCAAGGCAATGGAAAGTAGCCAGCGAAGGTGCTCTTGAATGGAGGCGGGATGCATACTCCTTCTAGTGAAGGAGATATACATGCAAGAAGGGTTATGTATAACTGAAGCAGTTCTTGCATGATGGTTGTGAGGAGAATGGGTGGACCGTGTAGATAAAGAAGGTGGTGGTCTTAGGTCCTTCTCCGGTGAGCTAAATAAGAAGGGGAGCAGAGCGAAGGGGGTTTGGAGGAGCGAAGATGATGAGTGGAGGGTGACGCGAGGATGGCTGATGTGTGAAGAACATGGAGGAGTGAATTAGTGACAATGAGGTGATCAGTGCGCGTGGAATTAAAACGGAGAAAAGAAGGTCTACGGAGATGGAGACTTACCTGGATATCGAAGGATGGTGGTCAGAGGTGGGTTGGGATGGGGCTCGTTTGGGAGCCTCCGTTCATCGCTAGACTTGCGCAGCCATGGTGATGAGCTCGAACGGTCGCTGGAGTGGCAGTGCAACATGACCTTAGCCATGGGTCGACACCTATAAATCAGGTCATCATCGCCTCATTATGCCGCCCCTCCAATGTCACTAGAGAGACAAAGGAGACCATGCCTGTGCCCTTGACAGGTGGACGTTCTGACATGGAGGCAGAGGAGGTGGATTTAAAGGTGGTAGTGATCGGTTACAAGTGGTGGGCAGGGGAAGCTTGTAACGTTGATCGAAGGTCCTAGTAGGTCGGAGGTGGGGTATTGAAGTTTGTACGAGGATGACAAATCCTAGGGCTATGTGGAGGTGTTATCTGATCGTGGGAAGGTGGTCGAAAGAGCTGGCTAGAAATGGAAGGGGGTGAGGGCTTGTAGAGGTGTAACGGCTAGCTGGTGAAGGCGTGAGGTAGATGATAGTTTATAGCATTGGATCTTGCGATCCAACGGTCATAATGGAAACGCTGGCGGGTAGCGTAGATCAGCTTCTGTGATTTGATCCAATGGTGGAGGTTACTGCGGGGGTGTGCAGTTGAGATGGAGTAGGAGAGAGATCCTATGGTGGAGATAGAAGGAGTGACATTAAGGGAGATGAACCATTGGATGCACCACTATACAATGGTTAAGATGGAGGCGAAAGTAAGTGGTGTGGATTTCATCTGAAGGATAAAATCAACGACTGAGGGAGAGGCAGAAATGCATAGCTATGATGGAGGTGGACGAAGGGAGATGGAGGCTGTGGAGCAGGCCGGGTGGTGCAAGGGGAAGGGGCAATGTGGGCGACCTAGAGGGCGCCATGTGGCCCAATAAGATTATTCAGAAATTGAAAAATAAAGATAAATTAGAAAAGAAATAAAAGGAGGCAAGATTCAAAAAACTCCAAACATGAAAGTTGTAGATCTCGTGGAGATCTATAAGTTTCATGTTGGTCACAAAGTTAAAAGAGATAAAAAAACACAAAGAAATATTTTTGATAAGTATTTTTGATAGATAAAAACACTACCTTTAATTGTTTTAAGATTTTTTTGCATTTTTAGTTTCTTTTAAAGCTCAAAGTAAATATATACAATATTTAATCTAATTTTTATGGTTTTTCTAATAGGGAATAAAATAAAGCAAAATAAAGAAAATAAAAGGGTTATTTATAGATAGAAATTAGGGTTAATTACAGGTAAAAGATTTATTGATAAAGATCAAGAATTAATGAAGATTTGCAGTGAAGTTCTTATGCTTCGAGGATAAAAAGAGAGTATAGTGATGATTAATCAGAGATTCATTACACCCCTATACTTAAATTGTGCTCGTCCTCGAGCATCTAAAGAATGATGGAGTCGGATTAATTCCTGACAGCGCATATGAATTTTCAATGCTCAATTCATCGAAAACCCTTAATTTGAGTGATCCTAAAATTCTGCGCTCAACCATGCTCTAGTCCAAAGGAATCCAACTTCTTTAATTATCACACTCTCTTTTATACATATAATATAATGATATGAGATTTAGTGTAATGCAATCATGAGAGTCAAGTCGCCCAGTCAACCAAGGTCCTAGTCTAGGAGACTCTTCTCTAGACCTAATCCTCAAGAGTAGGGAATATGTCTTTTATTGCATTCAATCCACCATCTCATTAGTTTGTCAGACTTGAAAGTGTAGATGATAGGCCAGATAATTGAGAGCATAGGATAGTGTATTTTATTCTCTCCCTCTCCTTGGAACAAGGATCCTCTCGAGTGCCTTCTTACTCAACACATGCATTTTTTTAGTTTGTTGATCAATGTGTCTGTCAAGAGATCTCAGAGTCGTCTACATTGGTTTTCCTCGGAGTATACCGAGTTGTATCTCTTTTGAGTATCTAAAATACCTTCGACACCCAGACTTGTATCATTATATGATGTAGAGCTCTTTTTGGGTGCTAGCCCGACTCCTTGTTCCTAGTAGCTTTGGTCTAAAGGAACACTTTGAAATGGTTAGGAGCGCTTGCCATTGGTGTAAGCTCTTTGATATTTGACTTTGAATTGAGAGAGATTTTCTTTCAATAATTCTTTCTTTTCTTTTCTTTTTAGCTAGCTCCACTGCTTTTACCAAAAGTTGGCGCACATTGATCAATAATTATTTAGTTTCATCACACCCTGGCATATAGGTCAATGTCAAAGATAACATGTGAACTTGTTCGCATATTAGCTAGGGTTTTGCTGACACTCAGGTTTATTGAAGCCTTTATTGGCTTTATCCCATCCTCGAGCATTATTAAATTGGGTCTAAACTCAAATTTCCACTCCCAGTACCTCAAGTGATAACTCAACTCATCACATCATTCATGCAGTTGTGAAAATGATGTGCTGATCATATTCATTAGAAGATAAAGATGAAGAGTGCAATATAGTGCTCAAATCTTTCCAAATGGGGAAGTGTGGATTATTAAGTTTTTAACCCTAATGACAAAAGCTAGTTAACTCAGACTCTCAAGATCTCAAAAACCAAGTGTCCGCAAATCCTCAAGCCTTGAATGATAGTGGATGTGTGAGGAATACATCAACTCCAAAGTTAGTGAATTTTTCTGTTTTTTTTATTTTTGCAATTTTTAAAGGATTTTTTAAGAGAAATAATGAGTTGCCCAAGCTCATATGAATAGTTGCATCTATTTCCAGCCAGAATGGCTGCAAGTCTGCCCATATTACTTCGAAAAGATGCCATTCGCATTGTCTTTTAACCAACCACTCTGCTAAGGGAGACCGTAGTTCCCTCACTAAGAAATGGCTACTCATTTTCAAGCTCAATAGTCAGAATCGTTGCTCAAGATTTTTTTATTTTTCAGATTTTATGTGATTTTCAAATAAAGTTAATAGTTATAAAACAGTTAATCCCTCAATTTTGAAAAGATTTTGAAACATTTTCCAAATCTTTGTCAAATATTTTTCAAAACAGTGTCACATAGTTAGAATATTTTCATAGAATTTTACAAACATTTTTATGAAAATCAGTTCACAAGTACTTATACCGTAGCCCCAAAAAGTTTCAAAAATTTCAACATATGAGCTATGGCTAAAGTATATATACAATATATATGGTATACCCCCATATACTTAACTTTTGCTATGTCCTCATAGCACAAAATGATATGAAGCCATATCTCAGGTTAAATACAAGGTGAAGCAGAACTGACTCGGATGCTCCCCCTACACTCAGGTCAAAATGACCTAAGTACAAGAAGAAAAAGAGTGAAGAATGAATGACTTGGGTCCTCCTATACTTAGGATAAGAGTAACCTAAGTGTTAGATATGCAAAGAAGATGGAGAGACTCGTGGTGAATAATCAGTGATTGTACAAGGTTCCCCCTATACTTAGGCTGAAGAGGAGCCTAAGTAGTTGGATGTGAATTAATGATGGGGAACTGATGATTAGTTATGGTTAGAGTGGGATGGATTTATAGAGATGAATGGATGTGCGCAGATAGGGGGTGGGTGGATCATCTAGGGTTTTGCGAGGATTGGGAAGAATAGTCATCCAAGGATCAATTATTCAAGCAATACCCTTGATTCACCAACTCACACATGAAGACCAACAGGGTTGGTTATTTATCTTGTCTTTATTAGTCATCATCCAAAATTGAAGTCCATTTCAGAGGTTTAATGACTAGGTTTTAGGCACTATCGTAGGGATACATCCTCACCTCTCAATAATCAAAACATCCTGCGTACAATGTTGGGGTTGCTCTCCCATAATCCAAGGTTGTTTTTATTCCATTTTGTTTGATCAACTTGCATAACAATCCCAATTTTTAACTTGAGGTTATCACTGTATTAATGTGAGAGCACAAATCAAGCAATCATCGTCTAATCAGCCGTTCTCAATTTCCTTGAATGTCCTAAGTGATAAATCAAGGGAAGATCAAGGAAAGCTAGTGCAATCGTGAAAAAACATGATGCATGCTTGAGAGAGAAACTTACAATGCCTCCAGCATTCTCCATGCATATGAAAGACTGGTTCAAAAGTTTACACTAAATGCATGCAAGTCAAAGAAACCACACCCTAAACATGATACTATTAGAAGGAAGAATTGGATTTCAGTTTGGCTAGATAGATAGATGTTTACATGCGTATTAATGAATCAAGGAGAAAAGATGAATTCTCCTCGATCCTTATTGTGTGCCCTAACCTATGAATCAAGCACAAGTGATATTTGAAATGAGGTGAGCTCGGAGATCTACATGCCTAACCCTAGGTTCGAACAATCAAGTGAAGCCCCACCCGGACTGGGGTGAAACAGGTTCCACACAACACGTGCAGAAGTTGATGTCCATGCTATACTCGCAAGCCTTGAATGAGGACCGCTATAAAAATGCAATTATAATACAATATGAGAATGATATGAAATGAAATTTCTAATTAATCTTCTCGGATTCTTCTGAGTTTTCTCCTGTGGATCCTCTTAGAGGGAACTCTCGACTCCATGCCTCCATGTAGATCGAGCGTCCTCCATCTTTACGGGCCCGGCCACAAAAGAAGAGCATCGGAAAATTATCTAGAAAATTAATCAACAAATGATGCAACAACAATCACAATGTGAAGACCTAAAGTTGTGAAAATAATCAACTCAAAAATAATACAATAAAATCCAAAAATAAATAAGGATGAGCCGTGTCCTTAATAATGGTGCCATTTGATGAGATGAAAATCCATCTCTTTAAAAGGCGATAATTGTAGTATAGGAGACATATTTCAATCCAGTAAAAACCACAATCTTTGAATGTTGTGGAGAATTTGTACTTGGCAAGTCTACTAAGGTCGAACACAAGGACACGAGCCTCCTCATCGATTTGTCAGAAATTATTAATTAATTAAGAGCGAATAAATCCTTGGATCTAGGTTTTCATATGCACACAAAATATACCACTGTATAATGCATAAAATGCAGACAAAAATACATATTAAACTCATGCAAAAATAAGCAATCAATGTGGTGGATGAGTACTATACATTTTTTATTTGATTTTTAGCAATGTAGAAATGATGCAAATGACATGAAGATGCAAATACAAATATGCCCTAAAATATCCAAGTTCATGAGCAATAAAAGTTGACTTAAATTTATTATCAAATTGAGCATCAAACTAAACAAAGATTCAATAATGGCATTCAAATGATGAACAAATGATACAATGGACACCTAAAATTTAACATGTATAATAAGGTGTGAAATCAGCTAAATAAGCTTTCCATTAAAAAGAGAATAAAATATACAACAAAATGAGATTGAAATCAACCAAAATGGAGTTCATATGCTTAATATATACAATAAAGTGCATGGGTATAAATGTAAAGAAAACATGGAAATAAAATGGATAGATATGAAATTAGGTCCTTTGCAGGGGCATTAATGCAATTAGGGGGACCCAGTGGGATCTCCTTGCAAATTACCCAAGCGCGCACATGAGCATGTGCCTGGGAGGGACCTATTTGCAATATAGAGGGGTTGCAAGGTCTTATATCTAAATAACCCAACCGTCATAGCATGCACATAGCTAGGCTCGGATGATGGCTCGGCGGTCGGGGGCAGGTTCGGGGTATGCGCGGCGTACCCCAAAGCTTCGGAAGACCGGCTCAGTCCCAGTTATGGAGAGGCATCGTGGATACTTCGTGACCATTAGATGGCCGCCGAGGAGGTTCCATCCAACAGTATATGCTAACTCTGGGACTCCTCCTCCTACCGCCAAGATGGCAACGATGTTTGTCCTCCAACCGATCTCCCACAAGCTCCGTCGGGACTTAGCAGTTCAGCTGAAGATTGGATCATCTCCGCAAGATGATCGCGACGGACATCGGCGCTTTGGCAAGAGGTGGCTCCAGACTCGCAAGGTGAACGAAGGTGGCTGGAGAAGGTGCTCTTGAACGGATAGGGGATGCATACTCCGACTAATGAAGGAGATATACCTACAAGAAGGGTTACATATAACCGAAGTAGTGCTTGCATGATGGTTGTGAGGTGAATGGGGAGACCATGAAGATGAAGAAGGTGGTGGTCCGAAGTCCTTCTCTTGAGAGATGAAGAAGAAGGGGAGTGGAGTGAAGGGGTTTGGAGGAGAGAAGATGATGAGCGGAGGGTGGCGCAAGGATGGCTGATGTATAATGAACATGATGGAGTGAATAAGTGACAGTGAGGTGATCGGTGCACGTGGAGTTAAAATGGAGTAAATAAGGTGTAAGGAGAGAGAGGCTTAGCTGGAGATCGAAGGACGACGATGGTGGTTGGAGGTGGCTTGGGCTGGTGCTCCTTGGAAGCCTCTGGTCGTTACTCTACTCACACAGCCACGACGAGGAGCTCGAGCAGCTACTGGAGTGGAGGTGCAACATGGCCTAAGCCATGGGTCGACACCTGGATAATAGGTTGTCATTGTTGCATTACACCGCCCCTGCACTATCACCAGAGAGACGAATGAAGCTGGGCTGATGCCCTTGATATGTGGATGAGCCGACATGGAGGTGGAGGAGGTGTATTTAAAGGTGGCGGAGATCGATTACAAGTGATTGGAAGGCGATGTTTGTAACATCTATCTAAGGTCCTAGTAGTTCGAAGGTGGGGTATTGAAGTTTGCGTAGGGATGACAGATCCTAAGGCTACGTGGAGGTGCTATCAGATTGTGGGAACGTGGTCGAAAGAGTAGGCTAGAAATGGATGGGGTGAGGGCTTGTAGAGGTGTAACGGCCAGTCAGTGAAGGCGCGAGGTAGACGATAGGTCTTAGCCTTTGGATCTTGCGATCCAACGGTCATGATGGAAGCACTGGCGGGTGGCATAGATCAGCTCCTACGATCTGATCCAATGATGGAGGCTGTTGCGGGGGTGTGCGGTTGAGATGGAGTAGGAGAGAGATCCTATGGTAGAGATAGAAGTGGTGATGGAGGGAGATGAACCATTGGATGCACCATTATCCAATGGTTAAGATGGAGGAGGAAGTGAGTGGTGTGGATTTCATATGGAGGATGGAATCAATGGCTGAGGGAGAGGCGAAAATGGGTGCCTGCAATGGAGGCGGATGGAGGGAGATGGACGATTGTGGAACAGGCCAAGTGTTGCAAGGGAAAGGGGCCACGTAGGCGGCCCAGAGGAAGCCACGTGGCCCAATCAGATTATTCAAAAATTGAAAAATAAAGATAAATTTAAAAAGAAATAAAAGGAAGCAAAATTAGGAAAAATCCATACATGAAAGTTGTATATCTTGAGGAGATCTACAAGTTTGATGTCGGTCACAACATCAAAAGAGATCAAAAACACAAAGAGATATTTTTGGTAAATATTTTTAATAGATAAAAAAACTTCCTTTAATTGCTTTGAGATTTTTTGTATTTTTAATTTCTTTTAAAGCTCAACGTAAATATATACAATATTTAATCTAATTTAGGAAGTTTTAAGAGGTAATAAAATAATGAAAAATAAAGAAAATAAAAGGGTTAATTTATAGAAAGAAATTAAGGTTAATTACAGGTGAAGGATTTATTGATATAGATGCAGAGCTAATGAAGATTTGCAATGAAGTTATTATGCTTTGAGGATAAAAAGAGAGTATAGTGATGATTAATCAGAGATTCATCAAAGGCCAACCAGTTGACCAGACCAAATTACTCAGATTGGATCTGTAATTTGGATCTTGTCCTTTCTGCAGACCACATATCTTATGTGTTGTCTAAGAACAAGTATGCAAACCCTAACACACCAGAAGAAATTAAGTACAATGAAAAATATGATGAAGATCATTCATTGGCAAGATGTTTATATTCTGGGGTCTCTCTCTAATGTGCTTCAGAAGCAACATGTGGAGATGGATATTTACCAAGATATAATGCAAAATCTAAAAGGGATGTTCAATGATGTAAACTGCACACATCGCTATAATGTCATGAAAGGAATAATCCGCTGTAAAATATAGGAAGGGATTTCGATCTGAGAGCATGTCATCAAAATGTTTGGTTACCTCTCAGAGCTGGAGACTCTCGAGGCTGAGATGGATGCAGACATGTAGTCTGACTTCATTTTGTTGTATATCCCTATGTCTTCAACCAATTATGTGGTATCAAACCACATAAATAAATTGGAATTATGTAATCCTGAACTCACAACTTCATTAAATCTAGAAAATGTAATGAAGAAAGAGAATCCCTCTGGTAATGCAATGGTTGCACATGTCAAAGGGAAGCACGGACGGAAGCAAGGGTCTCAGAAGGGTCCGACCTAGAAGAAGAGTCTCATATTCTAGTGCTTCCACACTGATGGATCGAAGAAGATCGATCTCTGTCATCACTACAAGAAGTCGGGGCACTGGAAGCATAACTGCCTAGAGTACCTTAAATATGTAGAGAAAGGTAAAGGCCTAGCAGGCAAAATTCTACTTTAATCATCGAAACCAACTTTCTAATAGGACAAGAAGGTAGTTGGATCATTGATTCTGGTGCTTTTGTTCATGAATGCAAATTGTTGCATCTATTTCAGGAAAATAGGAATCTTCATGAAGTGGGGAATCTCCATGAAGGGAAGATAGTCATATAGATGAGATCTGATGTAACTATTGTGGCAGTCGTCGTCAGGACCTACAGACTATCATTATCTAGTAGAAGAGTCCCAGTACTTAAAGAGTGTCTTTATATTCCAGATGTTAGAAGGAACTTAATATCTATATCTAAGTTAGTTAGAGATGGATATTCGTTTCTATTCTGTAACAAACTTTTAATAAGTCATTATGATAAATATATTACGGATGGTATTCTAACTTCTGGTGGACTCTATGAATTGTGCATTGTTGAAAATGTCATGAATGTTACTACCACTTATAAAAATCCTAAAAGAACCAGAGAGGATGGAAATCATTCTAACAACATTTGGCATCAAAGGCTTGGTCATTTATTTGTTTATAGGATCAATAGATTGATAAAGGATGGACCCTTAGATTGTTTACAGGTCCAAATTTTATCTACCTGTGAACATTATATATGAAGTAAAATGACTAGGACGTCTTTTCAACAATGTTACAAGATACAAGGTATTCTTGACCTAATACATACTGATGTATGTGGTCCCTTTAATACCACGACCTGAAATGGAAATCGATATTATTTGACATTTATTGATGACTATTAGCGATACATGTTTATCTTTCTAATAAATCATAAATCAAAAACCTTTAAAATGCTCAAAGAGATCATAGCTTTAGTTGAGAATCAAACTGATACGAAGATTAAACGAATTCGATCTGACCGAGGTGGCAAGTACCTCTCAGATGAATTTAAGGAATACCTCAAAGAAAGAGGAATTGTCTCCAATCTCACTCCTCCTAAAACTCCTCAACTTATGATGTTGTTGAAAGACACAACAGGACCATCATGAATATGGTTCGTTCAATGATGATTAAAGCACATTTACTACTTAATTTCCGGGGATGTGCAGTAGAGACTGTTAAATATATCTTGAATAAGATTCCTATCAAATACATATCTAAAACTCCTCATGAGCTTTGGTACGGAATCAAACACATTGTTAGACACATGAGGATTTAAGGTTGCATGGTTCATATGAAGAATGTGGACGCTAGCAAGCTAGAATCTCGCACTCGAGAGTGCTACTTCATTGGGTATGTAAAGGACAGTATTAGATACCAACTTTATGACCAGGTGACTTAGAATATATTCGTCTATAGAGATGTAAAATTTCTAGAGGATGACTTCATTAAGAGTCAAGAAAAAAATGAAGTAAAGGAACTCATTGAATCCCCTGAGATATTGAGCTTCCAGAACCAGAAACTAAAGAAGTAAATGAAGATGCAACACCCGTACCTCTTCGAAGGAGTTTGAGGGTGATTGTACCACTTGAAAGGTATGGATTCTGCTTGTCAGGTGAAACTAACAATGATCCAGCTTCATTTGGTGAAGCAATAACGGATCATGACACAGATAGATGGATTCAAGCAATAAAGTCTGAAATAGACTCCTTGCATAAGAACAATGTATGGACCCTAGAGTATCCGCCTAGAGGGGTAAAACCCATTGGGTATAAATGGATCTTTAAGAGAAAAAGGGGATCTGATGGGAAGGTAGAAACCTTCAAAGCACGGCTCGTAGCCAAGGGCTACACACATAGAGAAGGCATCGACTACAATGAGACTCTCTCCTTTGGTTATGCTTAAGTCCATCAGGGCACTGCCAGCTATAATTACATATCTTTACTACGACATCTAGAAGATGGTCGTCAAGATGGCTTTCCTCAATGGATACCTCTAGGAGGATATCTACATGGAGCAGCCCCAGGTCTTCATACCATAGGAAGGCGAAGTGTGCAAGCTGAAGAAATCCATTTATGGCTCAAACAAGCTTCTCGTACCAGGAACATAAGATTCAACAAAACCATAAAGGGTTGTGATTTTGTTCAGAATCTTGATGAATCATTATATACAATAAGCTTAGTGTAAGTGCCATTGTGTTCATCGTGTTTTCGTAGATGACATCCATATCATTGGGAATGATATAGAGACGACGACCACTGTTAAGATTTGGTTGTCCCATACCTTCGAGAAGAATCATCTTGGAGAAGCATCTTATATCTTAGGTCTAAAGCTGTTCAGAAATGGAGAAAAGAGGATTTTGGGATCGTCACAACATAGGCACATTAAGAAGATCTTGGAGCATTTCCTTATGGAGAACTCCAAAAAAGGCTTCCTTCCCTTAAGACATGGTATCCACCTGTCTAAAGGGATGGCTCCTCAAAGTGTTGAGGATAAGAAAGCCATGGCTGGATACTCTTACGCATCAGCTGTGTGAAAGCTTAATATACGCCATGATGTGCACAAGGCCAGATATCTGCCATGTAGTGGGAGTGGTAAGACATTACCAATCATACTATGGAGAGAAACACTAGAATACAATGAAGAACATCTTCAAGTATCTAAGATGGAAGCAAGATTAGATCTTGGTTTATGGAGATGGTGATCTCCAAGTCTTAGGATACACAAATTCTGACTTCCTATCTAATATTGATGATCAAAAGTCGACATAAGGTTTTGTGTTCCTATTGAATGGTGGTGCTACAAGCTGGAGAAGCAAAAAGCAGGACACTACAGTCGATTCAACAATATGAGATGAATGCATTGCCACATCAGATGCTGCAAAGGAGGCGATGTGGTTGTGCAAGTTCATCTTGGAGCTTGGCATAGTTCTCTCTAACTCTCCCATCCCACTACTTTGTGATAACACGAGAGCCATAGATCAAGTGAAGGAACCTAGGTGGCATCAAAAGTGCAAGCAGGTGGAAAGAAAATACCACATCATTCGGGACATTCAAAAGCGTGGTGATATCATCATCACCAAGGTGACCTCTGCCAACAACGTTGTTGATCCCCTTACCAAACCTTTGAAACGGAATGTTTTCGACCAGCATGTGATGAGCATGGGTTTAAGGATAGTACCTGAATGGTTCTGAGGGCTAGTGGAAAATTGTTAGCCATGTGAGCCCTAGACGAACCATTTCTACAATAAATGCTATTGTACTCTTTGATATATCAATAAAAGTTATTGATTTATTTTCACTCCTTATCTGAGATTAAATGAATAAGTGACGTATAAGGTCCCTTAGTACAATTCGGGTTATGTACCATGGCTATCTTAATGATCATACAACTGTTGATTCAATTATTGAATCATAGAGGCCGGTGCTAGGATGGATAACTAAGTAGTTAGATTGATGACTCATCAAGCACCGCCTAATGATTATTAAGAGATGATCTCCAGCCTAAGAAGGAGATGGAAAACCTTCTCTAAAGGATGATATTTGACCGACCGCTTGAAGCAGGTCTTCTACAAAGGAATAGAGATTCAGAGGTGTTAGACAAGTTTGGTCAAGGTGTTGACGTAACGAGATCGAGATAACCAAGTCCTATGTCGTATACTTTCACGGTAAAGGCATGCATCCTCTGACCAGAGACAATTGTATTGCTATATGTCTAAGTATGCACATTTGGCATATAGATAGGTTGACGGCCTAACCAATGTCTATACATAAGCGAGTTGGTGCGCATACAAGGGCATATGAGTAATACGATCTCTTAAAAGAATCATATAGGTTTACTTATGAATCAGAAGACATGAGCTCACTCATGAGGTATTGGGGCCAATCAAATTTCATACATGGCCGTCTTGCTTTGGAAGTATGACAAGAATTTGTAGGTATGATATATGCTTTTGGAAAGCATATGATCCATACCAACTCCCAATGACCGAATGAGAAACTTAATGATAAAACCTTGAAGAAGACAATTTAAAATTGATCTATATCTTCGAGTTTATTTTAGGACCTCTAGTATGCAGATATACGGGTAATAGGAATACTCGATGATGATGTGATCATAAACAGTTGAATAATTCCATTGATAAATGTTTATCCGAACAATGAGAAATGTATAATTAAATGAGATTTAATTATCATGAATAATGTGAATTTAATGCACATTATTTAGATGCATGGGAATGATGATCCAACATTATTGAATGTGATTTAGTTATTATGTATATGAATAATGTGGATAGTACTATCCATATTAGTTATGTATGGATTATAAGTGTGATTTATAACATATAAGAGAGAGCTATTTGTAAATAATATTTACAATTTAAATGTTGATGTGAATTTACTTCACATTAGTTAATTGATTGAAAATATAACTTGCATTTTATTTTTGGTTGTGAATGTGATTCACAAATTTCCAGTAGCATGATTGAAATTGTCACAAATAATTTGGAATTATTTTTGTGAAATAATTTACAATAAAGTTATTGTAAATAATTAAAGGATAATGTGAGATATACAATCTCACATTTTTGAAAAAGAGGCTTCCCTCCATATAAGGAGGGTGGACGACCACCCTTGAGTCCTAATTCAAGGCGGCCGTCCTCCCTTCATAATAGGAAGGAGCTTGCCACATTTCCTGATTCTTTAATGTACATTGATTTGATTGAATTAATTTATATTGATCATTATTCAATATATTTTTTTAATTAAATTAATTATTGTTGTGTTTTTACAATAAAATCATGGCCGTTGAAAGAAACACAAATCAATATCAACCATTGGATTTATGTTGCCATGTATTTAGATCCATAGAATCCCAATATTATAAAAGAAGAGGAACCCTAGCTCTTATTTTACATCATAGAATTCACAAGATCTCTCTCTCTCTCTCTCTTTCTCATCATCATGTACGCTCCCCTCTCTCTAAGTGGTCGTCCACTTTGTGACCTAGAGAGGATCGCCGGCGTCGCTACGTCTTCATGCTGTCGCTTCAGCCATTTGTGGATCTTCATCTTCCTCGGTGCTTCTTGTACATGAAGACCTCAGATTTCATGTGACAAAATCAGGAGATCTGTCACTAGCATCAACATCTTGGATTGCGAGAAGGATGCATTTCATCAACGTGCTCGGAAGCATCTCCTCCGTCGGGTCGGACTTGAGACATGTGTTCTTTTCATTTAGAGGCTTCAATCGCAACCATGCTTCAATAGGTATTCCTATATCTGCTTTGTGGTTTGTATGAAATGATTCGATAAGTGTTCTCGGATCATAGGGTTTCATTGCTATAAAATTTTTAAACTCCACAGCCCCTAGCAACAAGTGCATCTAGTTGCTCCCAATCACATATGATGTTATCCCCATGCTTTTGTGATGCACTTAAGGTTTTTTCCATAACCTCCATTCAATATGTCCATATGTTTCTTCCGAAGCACATTTGACAGAAACCTCGAAAAATAACATTGAACTAACGAGTGATCCTTATTAAAATATTCATTAAATTTTAATTCTTTCATTGACATCGGGTTTGTGTGCTTATTATTAGTGAACACACAACCGATGTGCTCCACAGAGAGAACAAGCTCCAACTTACGGATCCAACCCGATTAATTTGATTCGGCCAACTGGTTGACGTCTAGAAGTCTGCTCAACGGGTTCATTGATTTCTTGTTTGAAATTACGAATGCACTATATTAGAACATATAAATAATTATATATTCAAACTTAAAGTCTTTGATTAAAGTTTTTTAATAAATTTATCTTGCCTTTTCAACTCTAAAAGTCCAATCCCTTATTAAACTTTCAGAGTAAGAGATATACTTACTGCTGTATCTCTAAGATCTGGGATCTCCTTTTAACCCTTGTTACATCCCAATTATATGAGAAATTACAATTTGGGTAAAAAGAAGCGGAAACTCTTTCTATCTTGCAAGTCCAACTTGCATTTCCAATTCGATCTTTAACACTCGAGCCTACCATCCCTAAGGTAATGTTGACCCTTTGTTAATTGAATCAACCATTAACATGAATAGAACCCACTCTGCGCAATCCAATATCACCTCAATTATATGAGGACTAATATTGGGGTCACTACGCATATGGCCTTACTCTTTCGAGAAGCAAAGAGCCTGATCCGTGTACGCGTGTATGTAGGTGCTATCACTTATAGGCATCTCTAGCATACAATCCATGATGACAGAACCCTTCACCTTGATGGGAGACCATGGATGCCATTTATATGATCCTCCATATCTCATTTAAGTTTTAATTAATTATTATGATTTATATTCACAAATTTATTCTTCCATGGGAATTAGATCTCTATTCATTATAGAATATTTATTTTAATTGGATCTAATTAATTTAATCATATTAAACTAATCAATAATCTAATTCAATCAACAAACAATTAGGTCTTGCTTGATATTACTATATATCATCCACCACCACGTTGTACAATTGTATTATTCATATTAATTGATTAAAGTACCCAGAGATTTCTCATACTACCCATCCTTGATACAGATTAAGCCAGGTCAAATAGATTATGCTAACAGGTGCTTCCACTACAGTGCAGGGTGCCAATTAAGTACCCTATTAGCATATCTACGGCCTAGACACCATCACCAAATCAATTCAAGAGAACATAATTGGTACAAATTGTACTAAGAGGTTTTATCGTTCACATACTCTTGGTGATCCACATGATACATATATAGTAATTACTCAGAAATCTTAGGCATCTTAAAATATTTTTAAGGTTAAATTACATATTGGGTCCCCCCATCTATAGGCTCAATCTCAATATGGGCCCCAATCTTTTAAATGTAATAAAATGGATCCTGACTCCATTTCTATAAACGCAACCGTTAGAAAAAGAGAGAAATTGACTAACAGAAATGGGAAATTTAGTCCATCCCTCTCTTTTTTCTAACGGTATGGTTAATAGCAACGAAGTCAGGACCTATTTTGTTACATTTGAAAGATTGAGACCCATACTGGGATTGGACCCATAGATGAAGACCCAATATGTAATTTACTCTATTTTTAAATATCTTAAATTTCTAGTCATATCAAGCAAGCATGTTTTGCATGTAAAAGTTGACCTACAACTATTGTAGGTTAAACTATGATTTTTCATCATAAAACAATCATTCAATGGAAATTGATGTTTAATCAAGTTTTTTCATAAATATTAAGCATCAATTAATCATGGAAAATTCGTAATTTCCTTGATTTACATTGAATGATAAACACATTAAGAATGTAATCTTGATGATCCAATCATCATCCGACCCTTTTCCACTAAATATGGAATATCTAGGGTAAATAGAGTCGGAATCACATTGATTAAATTTGAGCAATTTGCTGATTTAATTCTATACTTAATTAAATGCTTATTTAATATTTCATGATGGTAAAATAGTAACCAATAATTAATTTGTTATAGAACCGTGAATACATGCAAAATAATGTTACTGCGAGAACTTTTCAAATTTTAATTTATGCACCTTTGATGCCAAGAATTGGCTACTATTTGGGAGATATATTTAACCATTCTAAATACATTTTATTATCCAAAAAAATTCATCCAAACAATGCATAAACAAGGTCTTTTCATTTTAGTGAAAAACAATTCGAATCTTGCATCTTATGCAAAAACTATGAGTCTATGTACAACAGATATACAAACCCTTGTTCGTTCATGGGGTGTTTATTTTATTGTAGTGAGCGGAGGAGTTGAATCATCATTCCATTACTCAATCATTTTTTATATTTGTAAATTGAATGAAAGGTTGGAATGTAATTGGAAACTGTATTCCCATAAATGGGGGAATGCCCATTCAATAGGCTCCCCCTCAGAGTTCTAATTCCTTTCCCCACATGAAAAACATGTTCTCCCCTTTCTGAAAAATTATAATATAAATAATTATCATTGCCTCTCTTTTTCCTGTGCACATTTTTTCCCATCTCCAATTTTATAAATACAAATTGCATTTCCTCATCCTACTGTTTTTTTGCAAATGGACTTAAGGTAATATTTTGGAAAATATTATCAAGGCTTCCAACTTTTAGTGGAACCATTACAATATGTTTTGTTTGAACTGTCTAATATTATTAGCGGTGACTTTACCAAAAATAGTCAGGTCTTTTTACCTACTATTATACCTCACCAGATGTAGTTAATGAAAGTTCATTTCCATGATGATTATTGTTTGTTGAAATCAAAGATATAACTTAATTCTTTGTGAATTGTATTAATTGACTTTTTCTGGGCTTATCTAAATGATAAAAAATTAATTAGAAATACAATATTTAAACTATATGTTACCTATAAATGTGTGCCAAGCTATCTCTACAATTTGAACTTAGATAGTAGTACTAACTTAAATGTATAACACAATATTAATAGTTGCATTCTTCAAGAATAGTGGCTTATATTTGTGTTTGAATAGGATCACTTTTAAAAGGATATGTGAAATGTGCATTCTTTCACATATATGAAATTGGTGTTAATTAATATTGGATGAAAATAACACATTCAAGCAATGAGATACCAAAGATATAAAAATAATCATGTTTGACGATTCCATTCCTTCTTTAAATTCAAACACATCAAAGGAATGTGTCCCTATTCCATGATTCCATTCCTTATTTGCATCAAACAAAATAATAGAAAGATCAATTCCTTTCAAATCCTTGTGCCATTCCATTCCATGACTAACTCCATTCAATTGTGATTCCTTTCCTTCACACCAAGCACACCGTTAAGGTTTGGATCAAATCCAAGACCTTTGACCAAGTCTCTAATACCACTTAAAGGCTAGAGTTTGTTGATTTAGTGCATCACAAAAGTATGAAGGTCGCATCATATGCGATCAAAAGTGATTAGTCAAACTAGTCGCTCGAGATAGTAGAATTTAAAATTTTTGAATAGAGGAAACAACGTGATATGAGAATACTTCTCATTCATTTAATCAAGATCACAAACAAGTGATATGATTACCTCTTGAAGCATGTTTGCGTTCGTGTATGTCTCCAAGCGAAGATACCTCCTGTCTCAAGTCCGATCCGACGAAGGATGCACTTGCGGGCGTGCGGATGAGACGTGTGCTTCCCGCAATCAGAGTTGAAGATCCGAGCACGGAGTCACCTAATTTCGTCGTATGAAATCGATGGACTTCCTCATGAGCAAGATGCGCCAAAGAAGGTGAAAATCCGTGAGCAATCGATACGGAAACACAATGGCGTCGTGATGGCTGCAAGGTTCTTTATGTCCATATTGTGGACATCCACAATATTGAGAGACAAAGGGGGGAGGTGTATGAGAATAGAGAGAGAGAGAGATTGCCCTTGCAATTGTTGTAAAGAAAGATCAAAGACTTGCCTTTATTTTATAACAAATTAGATGTCCATGTCTCAATCCATGTGTACACAATGATCTATGGTGTAGATTATTTTGTGCTTTCAATCAATGGTTATCATTTTGTTGCATAAATTTGCAATAAAAATAATCAATTTAAAATAAATTAAATTTGTTGCAAATAATATTCAACATACTTAATTTAATTTTAATCAAATTCGTGAAAATAAAGGAAAGAGGATAAGCCTTCTTCCTTAATAGAGTGAATGGTCATACAAGGAGTAGGACTTCCTGGTCGTCCACCCTCTTAAAAGGAAGATGGCTCTCTTCTACATTAACTGAGAGATCTCACATCTCTCAAAATATTCCATACGTGCAATAACTTTTGTTGCAAAATTATTCACCAAAATAATTCCAATTTATTTTTTGATAATTTCAATCATGCCATTAACAATTATGAATCATATTCATACATTCAATATAAAATGTAATTGCATTTAGAATTAATTGTTTAATCCGAATACGATTGCCACTAACATTTAACTCATAAATATTATTTACAATTAAATCTCTCCAACATATTATATATCACATTGATAATATTTATGATTATTATGAATAGTGATATCCATATTAATCACATGCTTGATAATTATATCATACATAATTATCTTGAATGACTTTTCTAATGTGTACACATAATATGAATCAATGTCATATTATTCACGATAATTAAATCACATTTAATCATCCATTTCCCAATGCTCAAATATATTATCAACAATAGAATTATTCTTGAATTCTTTCAAGAATAATGCAGATCTTGGAGACCTCTAAAAGATGTTTGATTAAATCAAACTGTGAATCTAATCTTCTCATTGCATCCGAATCACATTCAGATCAATGTCCAACATTTGTACTAAGAGTGGATTGCTAATCAACAAAGAGGAGTCACTAAAATCCAAACCTATTTCATCACTCCCTCATATTGGAAATGTCATGGCTATACATTCGTTTACGACATATCACCCTCAAGTATTCTTAATACCCGTACATCCTGCATACTGGAAGATCCAGAATAAACCCGAAGTTTTAGATCATATTTGGATTGTCTTCTTTAGGGATTTATCATTAAGTTTCTCATTTGATCATTGTGAGTTGATAAACATATACTTTCCAAAAGCATATATCATGCCTATAAATTTAGTCAAGCTTTCAAAGCGAGACAACCGTGCATGAAATTTGATCCCAATATCTCATGAGTGAGCTCATGTCTTCGGGTTCAATAATGAACCTATATGATTTCTTTGATTGATCATATAACTCATATGCCCTCGTCTGGACGCTAGCTTACCGGTGTATAGACCCCTTGGTATGTCTAGTAATATATCTATCTTTGGTCAGAGGATGCATGCCTATATCGTGACAGCATATGACGTAGGTCGTGGGTATCTCAATCTCATTAAGTCAACTCTTTGACCTAACATATTTGACACCTCTAAATCTTTATTCCTATGTAGAGGACCTACATCAAGATGTCAATCAGATATCAACCTTTAGAGAGGGATAGGAATCTCCATCTTAGGACGGAGATCATCTCTTAACAATCATTTGACGGTGCTTGATGAGTCTTCAATCTAGCTCTTTAGATATCATCCAAACACCAACCTCTACGATTCAATCATTGAATCAACGATTGTATGATTATTAAGATGGCCATGGTACATAACCCTAATTGTACCAAGGAACCTTATAAGTGCATTCCTTCATTTAATCTTAGACAGGGAGTGAAATAAATCAATATCCTTTATTGATATGCCAAAGATTACAATAACATTTATTGTAGAAATGGTTCATCCTAAGATCACATGGATAACAAATGTACCTTGAGGTCTAGTACAAAGTGCGAAAGCTCAAGTCATAATTGCATCTTAACAACTTACAAACCTAAATCAATTTTCAAAGAAGTACATGTGAGTAGAAAGCTCAGTATAACTAAAACAATATAATAAAGGATATTTATACACATAACCCTAAACAATTTCCTAATGAAAA
This sequence comes from Ottelia alismoides, assembly GCA_037367405.1. Taxonomy (NCBI): domain Eukaryota; kingdom Viridiplantae; phylum Streptophyta; class Magnoliopsida; order Alismatales; family Hydrocharitaceae; genus Ottelia; species Ottelia alismoides. The sequence continues at coordinate 360,475 of JAZKJV010004609.1, forward strand.
TCATAACCATGTATAATCGTGAATTACACGAGAAACCATGTATTGTAACTCTGTCTCACACCCATAACCCTCCGTTAGTTTTCCAATTAACCCAACCATTTTATTGGGTTAATCTAGCCCATGGTTTAATCCAACGGCTATTAAAAAAATTCAAAAAAAATAAAAATAAAAAAATCCCGAACGCTTCCTCCTTCCTTCTCGATGCCCGACGCCCTTCCCCTCCCTCCCTCCCGCCCCCTCCTCCGCCCTCCTCCTCCAGGTCCTCCTGCTACCCACCACCCTCCGCCTCCTCCCCGATACCCTCCCCCTACTGACCGCCTCCCCCTCCCATTCTTCCTTCTCCAGATCGTGCCACCCCCATCGATGACCTCCCCCTCCCCTTTTCCTCTTTCAACACGCTCCCTCCCTTCTTCCTCCTCCATCTCTCCCCACCCGCAAATCCAAAGGCTTCAGTTGGGATTGCTTGATGTCATCCCTAGCAGGGCTCCTCTCCCTCCCCCTCCCCTCCCTCCTCCCCCTCCTTGTGCCCCCAGTCGTCATTGCACCCCCCATCTCCCCCTTCCTTATCATTGCTGTTGCCCTTGGCTCCTCCAGCCACGTCTTCCTCAACTTAAACCTTGAGCTCCTCAGTTTCCCCCTCCTCATCTCCATCCATGCCGAGCGGCTACTCATTGCCCACGCCGCCCTCCATGTCGAACTGCACCTCCTCTTCCACGCTGTCTCACAGTTCCCCTACGACCACTGTCACTAGTTCCTCCAGAAGCTCCCTTTCCCTGATGACCCCATGACCCTCTAGATTCTTGTCACGTCTGACCCCATCCCCTCCTTCCTTCACCTCTCCTCCCTCCTCCCCTTCCCCTTCGACCCCCACAATCTCCTCCACAATCGTGCCCCCTCCTCCGCATCCTCTCCCACTGCCACCCACTCCTCCTCCTAGACCATCCCAATCCCACTGGTCGGGAACACACTGATGTTGCGTTGGAGGCCACAAAATTCTCTCACGCATCATACAGCTACGCCCCTGATCTCGACCTCGACTTCGACTCCGGCTCTGAGTCTGACTTCCTCCTCCAGTTCATGACGAGGCGAGGCACTAGAGGACGAATGGGAGGGGGGGAGGGGGAAGGTGGTTGGAGGTGAGAGAGGGGGGTACTGGAGGGGGATGTGGAGGATGAGGCGGTCGGAGAGGGGACGGGTTGGAGTCTTTATATTATTATTATTATAATGCTTATAACCCTATATTTTTACAAATACATTGGAGCCTCTATAGTTTTACAAAATTCGTAGTAGTGGCCTTTTATTAGTATACTTGTGCTCCTATATTATACTAATATAAGGATAATATTGTGATTATTTTAAGAATACATGAGCACAAGGAAACTTGCTAAAAGTTAGAGGTATAAAGGTTATTAGAAGTACTCAGAAGGGTATAATAAACATATTACAAACTTCATATAAATACATATATGTGATGTATAAAATTAGCAATTTTAAAACTAATTAAAGTCTAATTAATGACAAGTATTGTTAGTATATTGATTCCCATAATATGATTATGAAAACATCTTATTCATTTGTTATTGTTGGGAGTAAACAACCTCCTGCAAAATGTGAGAAATGAGAGGTAATGACCGCAAAGGGACATATGATAATGGGTTATTAACACATGTCGAAGGAGAAGAGATAAATGTGTATTCTACTATAGGGTAGAATGAGACTAGATATGAATAGTTTATAAAAGTTTACATTTATTAAATTATTATATTTTTTATCATAAAATGTATGGTTGAACCGTTGGTTTGGTTCAATTGGTTCAACCGAGTTTAAACATTTCAAATAGGTTTTGATCAGTTTTAGATGACTTTTATTTTTTGAATAAAACCAGGTAGTTGGAGCATTTTTTCCCAGTTCTTGGTTTAACCGGTTGGATCGGTCAATTTAATTCAATTTTTAAAACCTTCCTGAAAACTGGTAGTCCATCTCCCTGAAAGGCAATAGGAAAACCATATGTTAAAACAAAGGCCAACACTCATCTAAAATCCACCGAGACTGCGAAAGCTATGCGTCACTCTTGTATATGCCAACTTCTAGAAGAACAACATATTCAAACAAGAATTCATAATGTGATTTTCAATCTTAAATTCATTTGGCTATATCTCGACAATTCATATCTCGTTCTCACTATGAATCATCATGAAATCTCACCAACGGAACAACAATCTTAAAAGTCTCTATGAGATCTGACATATGAGACATAATATTTCATTATCATGTCACTTTCCATTTGACTTATATCTAATTATGCTAGGGTATTCCTCCAAATAAGATCCCGATTAATTCTATCGTGTCGCGATTTGATCCATCTCTAGTCGCCATGTTTGCAAACTAGGGACAACTATAATAGGTGGCATTTCCTCATTCAACCGCTGCTACGAAACCACTTATTTTCACATATTTGCATTTAACATTCACATGTGTTATTGTGAGCATACAATTTATACCCTCGCATATAACTCAAATCTATTTCTTAAGTCAACCACCCTTTTTCAGGATCATGTGTAACTAGTCAGTTGGACCATTAAGACACTGATACTTGAGCCATCACAGTGTGTCCATTTAATTAATCAATTTTAGCATCATGGATAAAATCATATCATGTTAGTGATCATGCATCCTCTTTCTCTCATTCTTCTCCTCTATTGCATTTTCTTCCCTATTCCACGCATCTCTGACCTATCAGGTGAATTCCAGTGTATTGCCATGTCACCTTCTCCTCCTTTTTTGCAGCTTCGTGGCAGTGGCAAGGAAAGCAGAGACGAACGCGGACCAACTTAGAATCGTCCGCTGGCTGCTCTTACTTTTAATTTTAATTTTCAGATCTCAAATATAACACGTAATTGCAGAGAGAAGATATCCATCTTAGTTGTTTTATGGATCACTAAGTTATCCAGTAGTGATATGAAGTATGCTTTCCACTGAAACAGTGGGTTTCGATTTTGATATCACCAAATCACGTTGTCTGCTTGCAGAGTATTTGGAACATGGCATGTAGCTTCCATGAGGGAAAACCAGGGGCGTGCGATGCTCCAAGGACCGGTTTGCAATTCGTCTCAAGTTACGGGGTGGCATTTGGAGAATCGAAAAGACCACGGTGGCTTTGGCGAAAGGAGATTGGGCAGAATTAGCATCACCAGTTTCGCCTTCAACAGCTCGATATTGTGGGATCCAGAGCGATGGGGACGTTCTCCATCTGACAACTCTTTGGTACTTCTACTCGCCTCTTATCGAATATATATGTCTGTTCTACTAGTACCATCTCAAGTACTAAGATTCTAATCATAAATTTTTCTGTTCTAAAAAATCATATACACCTTTATCACGGGGAATGAAAATTCGGTAAAGGTACTGTCATATGTATGATTTCAGTCCATTCGTATTCCCCCAAACACCCCATCATAAGGCCTCCATGATGATAGCCGCATATTCTCAACGACAATGATTTTCTTACAAGCAGCTGCTGCACATCGTCCCACACCAGTTTGTTCAAACAAAATAATGATTAACGGATGTGGTTGGATTTCGTTTAGACGAATGAAGATTAGTGTTTGCGTTTCAGGATTCAGTGAAGTTCGTGCGGGAATTTGTGATGGAGGACGAGACCAAGTTGATACCGGTCCCACGGGACTGCTCCTCTATCTTGGTCTGGCAGCTTGATATACCGGGAGCAGCTTCGCCATAACCAGCACAAGGCTTGATTGCAGAATAAGAAGCACATCATGTCCGCCCAATAATGAGAGAGAATTTTTTGTTCTGATGAATCTAAGATGCGACGGCTGCTGCAGCTCCAGGATTTAAAACTGACAGAAAGCATGCATAGCACTGACACTGCTTAGAAGCGAGGACGCCATAGTTCCTGCTGCTTATAGACGGAGAATCATACAGTTTGATTTTTTTTCTCTATGCCAACGTTACAATCTACTTCTTTGTACTAGAGCATCAATCCTTTGTTTGTTGATGCGCAATAAACTGTAATAGAGCTTTGTCCCGCATTCATTTCTTTTTTGTGAAAACCTTGAGACCCCGTTCGTGTAACGGTTTAAACCACCCCAAGGGTGGTTTAACTCCCCTATCCCATATTTTTTCCCTCTACGTGGGTTCCACTTTTTATCTTTTTTAAAAAAACAAATAAATCAATTCTCCATCATCAATTCCATCAAAAAAATAATATAATATACCATCATATCATATAAAAATTATAAACTACTCCACTTCTACTCACTTTTTCAAACTCCAATACAATCACATCACAATAACTACTCACTTTTTCAAACTCCAATACAATCATATCACAATAAACCCACTTCTAACCCACCCCCAGTTTAACCCTCTATCCAAACACCAAAACCAACAAATGGGTTACCTGCTACCAGGTTAAATCACTTAAACCATCTATCCAAACACACCCTAAGGGTGCGTTCGGTTCGGGAATAAGCAAGAATAAGGATGGGGAATAAGGAGAATAAAGGTCTATTCTTTGTTCGGCTGGAGGATAGGAATAAAGAGAATAAGGTGAAATAAAGATAGGTAAGGTGGGATAAAGATAGGAATAAGAGTGAAATAAGATGGAATAATGAGGAATAATCGTACCACTGGGAACCGTGTCGGGAGGAGAATTGGTCCCTTATTCCATGGCCTATTCTCCAACCAAACATGGCTTAAGTTTCCAACTATGGATCCAATCCCAAAGTCTCAAATACTTTCCCATAGTGAAAAAAGTAATAAGGACCTGAAAGTGTTCCGCAAAGAAGGGTTCATAAGAGATGATCGTTTGCTTAGCGATTTCAGAACACCAAAGTATAGAGCTCATTACGACACTTCCGAACTTCGAACTTTCTTCCACGGTATGAATAAATGATGATATTCACTATCTATAGCATTACAATAATGTGCAAGTATTTATTTTCCTTCCTAATAGGCTCGAGTGCTGATTGATTTCGGTCCCTAACCCTCCACTCTATCAACACAAAGAGAGTTGCTATAGAAGTTCATCCACATTTCATCCTAGGTGCCAAGGCCAAAGACAATCCCAACGAGCTCTATGTCATAAAGTAGGGGGCGAAAGAGGCCTTCAATACGTACATGAAGTATTTCAACGACCAATACATGAAATAAATAATTCCTTCACCGAGTGGAATGCTCAAGGAGGACAAATTTTAAGATTCCCTATTTTTTTATGGGAAAGGAGGTGAAATCCCGAGTTGGTACTCACCTCAAAAAGTACTTATATTAAAAGCTAATAAAAAGATATATTACCTTATGGACCAGAAACGATACAAGGAAAGACCGTAATCTAATACATTTTCTGAATAGAACATTTGATTTTTAAAAATTAGATTATTTCTTCCTCCCCATATGGCCCAAAGAGCAGCAAATGGCACTGCACAATCGGCTGTCGAGTTTCTCCCTACCAACCTTATCGATCTCCAAAAATCATCAAAACCTTCGTGCAGAACCCTTGTCGCCCCCAACTCATTCCAAACATGATCCGAAAAAGGACAAGTAAAGAACAAATGTTCCGCATCCTCTGTTTCAGCGCCACATCTGTCACATTGGGTATCCGTCACGCCAAAGAGTCTGCCCCTTCTTGCTTTGTCGCAGAGTTTACCCCTTCTAGGCACCACGGAAAAATTTTCACTCTGCTTGGGATCTTGCTTGCCCAAATAATCTTCATATCTTGCAGCAGGTCTGGAACCAGATCATCGGTGCTCGCTCTAAAAATTTTATACACCTTCTTTACCGAGAATCTTCCCCCCACCCAAATAAAGTGGTCCCTGCCCTAAGAAATACACTCTGGAGAGGGAAGCTAAACTGCAATCTACCCAATTCTTCCAACCTTCTGTCCAAAAGCTCAGACAAAAATTGTGGAATCCACGAGCTAGATCCACCAATATCGGCCACTGAACTCTCCCTGTTTGTCGTCGGAGCAAATAATCTTGGGTACCGATTGCATAGTACCCCCTCTCCCGTCTAGTTGTCCAACCAAAACCTGAAGTCAACCCCTCCACCCACCTTCCGTGTCATTCTCACCCCTAGCTGTGGTAAAATATCTCAGACACCACTCCACAGAGAAGACTCAAAACGCGCTCTTCCCGCCTCTAAGGCTCCCTTCACATCATATACCGCGCGTAAGAGGTTGATAGCCAATCTATCCGTGTTTCCCCAAATCTGCACGACCCACTTAGCCAGTAGCACTTTATTCATAAAGCTTACATCCCGAATTGCCAAGCCTCCTTCGTTTTTCTGCCTCGTGATTTCCTCCCAACCTACTAGATATATGCCTTGTCTCTGCTGTCTCCCATCTGACCAGAAAAGTCACCTCATCATGACCTCTATCTTCTTCCTGACCCATGCCGACATCAATCTTGTTGAGAAGAAGAAAATAAGAATCGCCGATAACACATGCTTTAGCACGATCAGTTTCCCACCCTTTGATAGAGTAATTGCCTTCCAACCCGCTAGTTTCTGCTCAAATCTCCTGAGGACCATGTCCCAATCTGCCATTCTCAGGCTTCCCGCCACTAAAGGTAGCCCTAAGTGAGGAATTGGTAGCTCTCCCAATGGGCATCGCAATATTGCAGCGCTAGCATTACGCTCCTCCTCTCCCATACCAAACTGAACCACCACAGACTTACTTCTATTGAGTTTGAGATCAGAAATACTGCTAAAAATATCCACCAGCTGCCTCGACTTTCTTGTGCATTTCTTCCGTGCCCCCCAAAAAAATCACGGTGTCGTCTGCGTATTGCAATAATGGAATCGAGATGGAGCCTACTCGGAACTCCGCACACCACCCTTCTTCGACCGCTCTTCTGAACATCACTTCTAAAGCATTAGCCACTAAAACAAAAAGCATCGGCGCAAGCGGGCAACCCTGTCTCACCCCCCTTTGCTGTTGAAAAAAACCCCCTTCCAGTCTTCCATTCACCATAACTGCATAGGATGAGGTTGTGGTACACATCATTATCCTAGCAATCCATATGTCCGAGAAGTCGCACCTCTAAAGGGACACCCGCAAGAATCTCCAATCCACACAGTCATAAGCTTTTTTAAAGTCAATCTTCCAAATCATACCCTTCTTGTTTTCTCGTCGCCATTAGAGGAAAATTTCAGATGCCATAACAAGCCCATTTGCCATCTGCCGTCCAGGAATAAACGCAGTCTGATTCTATAGAATTACATCATTTAGCACCAGCCTCAACCTATTTGCCAGCAATTTGTCCACAATCAAATAAATTGCATTTGATAAAGCAATTGGCCTATAGTCTTCCACTCGTATCGGGTGCTCTTTTTTTGGAAGAGAAAAAGCAGTGCCCAGTTAACCTTCTCGAAGCCCCTGTTGTCATTTCTGAATTCATTGATAACTGCAAGCACCTCTTCTTTCAACAAGTCCCAAAACTCCCTAAAGAAAAATATTGGAAAGCCATCCGGCCCTGGTGCATGATTTAACCGAAATCAGGTGGTCTTAAGTTCAACACAAAGCGTGAACTCAGTCGATGTGTCGACCACACAAATCTCGATTAAAGTCAACAATTAACCCACACTAAAGATCAATAAATTAGAAATAATGTGGAGTTAAAATTTATTTTTAACTCTGCACAAATGATGTAAAGGGCAAGTATGCAGAGAGTTCGAACACAGGGAGCAGAAAGGCTAGATCGGGGCAAAAATGCACAAGTGTGTGAATGTGATCTAGTTGTCTATTAATGCTATTTTATTTGTGGGTTTTTAATTTTATATTTTTTAAATTTTTAATTTTATATTTTTGTATTTTGATTTTTAATTTACTGATTTTATATTTTTTTTATATTTTATATTTTTTTATTTTCTTTTTTTTTTCAATATTGGAATATAAAGACAATGTTATAAAAGGGGGAAAGAGATATTTATAAAAATAGATAAAAATATCCAAAAATTAGCAAATAGAATCTTTTTGGTTTTTTTATACTTTTTATTATTTTTGTGATTTTTGGGTAATTTTTAGAATATTTTTGGTATTTTTAAATAGCAAAATAGAGAAAACAGTGAATAAAATGCAAGTCTGAAACTAAAATGGAGAAATAAAATAGAAAATAGTAGCAAAAATTCTCCAAGTTAATTTTCAATAAAAGATAATAAAATAAGGAAAATTTAGACACCAAGATTATATTTTTAGGGTTTTTGTAGAATTTTTAATATTTTTCTAAAGGTTTTTGGAGTTTTGCAATTTTTAGGAGTTTGGTTTTGTAATTTTTAATGATTTTTGGTCGAAATTAAAACACACTAAAAGGAACAAAATATATTTTTTTGGGATTTTTTGGAGTGTTTTTGTATTTTGTATGGATTTTATAAGCTAGACAGTGCACAAAATGGATGTTTTTTATTTTTAATAAATATTAAAAGGCAATAATTATGGAAAATAAAGATGTGGTGATGAACTACTATGCAACAGAATGCTACAGTGATTTTTGGAGATTTTTTTGGATTTTATAGACACATGCAATAAATACTAGAAGCAAAAAGAAACTACACCCATGCAGGGGCGTTTTTGTAATTTTCAGAAAGTCAAGGGCCTTAGCGCAAAATTTACAGAAACTTTATAACTAACAAAAGTTTTGCTAGACTAATTAATAATAACCAAATGCATGAGGTTGAACTTGCAAAAATGCTAGGGCGCACGTGACATGCACGCGCGCTTGGCAGGGGCCTCAACGTAATTATACAAACATCTGGGGGGCTGTTCGCAAATGTTCCAAGGGTTTTTGCATAGTAGACAAAAATTTAAACTAAACAACAAAAATCCAAAAATAGCCGGGGTTCATCCGCAAATTACCCAATCAATAGTGTGATCCAACGGCGGTGCGGCTTAACTTAAACACGTGGCAGCCTGCGGCGTGCTGATACCCCTTCGCCCGTGCGGCTAGGATTAGATTATCTTTGCTTGATCGGACGGCCGAGGTTGGGGGGGATCCTACGGTTGCCGAACCACCTGGGAGCCCGTCCAAATCCAACGGCCAAGAGGGCCCTTCGATGAACTGGAAGAACTCGCTGGCCGGCGAGTTTCCCAGAGCCGATCTCCCTCCCCCGCTGCCCAGAGAAGCTCCAAAATTGGCTCTCGAGGTCCTGCGGTGTTCCTCTAAATCCTGGGGGTGTCAAAACGCTCCGGAGGAGCCTGGAGCGGTCGCGCGAGCACGACGGAGCTGGGCTACTCGCGAACGACGGCCGGCCGTCAAAACTTCCCCAGGTGCGTCGTTAGCTCCGAACACCTGCATAGCAAAGGTGATAGGGTTGGGGGCAAAATACCCCAACCCCGTAGCGAGATGGTGGGAAGGCGACGGGTGGCGGCGATGAACTCGCCGGAGCGAGCTCCGGCGAGGGCTGGTGTGGACGATTTGCGGAGTAGGGAATCGGTAGGATGGCTGGGATCGAATTGTAAGGCTACTGAGAAGCTCAAAATGCAAAAAAAAACGAATGAAAAGCTGTACCTCGAGGGGTGTATACCCGAGATATGGACCTCACGGCCTCTCGCCGGAGATGGGAGGTTGGAGACCACTTAACGACCGTCGAACACGCCGCGAGGAGGCTGGAGGAGCTCCTGTCACCAGCTCCGGTCCAGAGCACACCTAATGGGATGAAGAGGACGGTCAAAAAGGGTTCAGCTGGAAAATGGAGGTGGTGGGTCTCTTTTGAAACATGGCCGAGGCGCGACTTTCAAGGGGTGATCACGGGCGTGTCGTCGATTCAAACGCCAAACCAACGCCTGAGCGTGGATGTCCTATAGTAGGGCTACAAATCTCGTGAAGACCTCGACCTCAAATGGTGAAAGATGAGGCCGGGAAAAATCCAAGAAGATGGGACAAAACCCATTTCTGACAGGCATCAGACCTCGGTCAGAGAGTTGACCGAGGTCAACCAAGGGAGAAATCTGGTTGGTCCACGTGGACCAACCAGAAAAAACCTTGGAAAAAAGATTTCTAAATTCGATTAAAAATAGGAAATGAATTAACTAAATTTTTGTTATAAAATAAAAATGTTTATTTTTTTATAAATTATTTTATAGTGATTTTTATTTATTTTTATCAGGTGTATTTTTACAAGTTGCTTTTATACCCCTATATAGGTATATTATCTATATGTTTGATTATTTGATTTTTATTTAGGTATTTTTAATATTATTATTTTTATTTATGATTTTATAAAATTATAAAATACTTTTATCTACACAAATATATTTTTATTTTAATTTTATGATATACTTAATAAAACAAAAGTGTTATTTGTATAGGTATGGATACAGGTATTATACCCATGTATTTTATTTACAAATATTTTTATTTTGTGTTTTATTTATGTTTTTATTCTGATTTTAATGCACATAATTATTATATGTAATATTTACAACATTATAAAAATATAAAATTATAAAAATAATAAATAAATAATAAATTGAATATTTTAATCTGTACAAGTATACATTGAGGGTCCAAAACTCAACTTTCAAACCGTAGCTCCGCCAAATGCGAAACTACCACCATTAAATAGCTTATTTTATTCTATATACAATTAAAGGTGAGTATGCTGCATTTGGAGTTTTCATTTGTGAGATACGGGTCTGGGAAGTTGGGATTCTAGAATTTTATTCAGACCATAACTTTTTATTTGTGTATTATTTTTCTATGAAATCAATTTTATATTTTTCTTTATTTAATTATCTACAACTTTCATGTACAAAGTTTCTTTATTTGATGTATAAAAAGTTGAACCACAAATAGGTCCCAAACTGAATAAAGAATGAATAAAAAGTATATGTATTTATTCTGTGTTTTTGACCTTATCTCCCCCTACTTTATTCCTTGTCGACCTAGTCATCGAGATGCCTAGGTCTCGGGGTTTCGGGTCATAAAATATTTACAATATTTTATTCTTTTTCTTTTCTTTTCTTTATTCTATAATTTTGGCATTAAAAAACGTATTTTATACAGTATCTACACACATATACATGAATGCTAAAATGCATGAATTACGCCTATTTACACATATTTACTAGGGTTTTTAAGGCCAAAATGATAGAATAAAGATGATGAAACGTAGATTCATCATCCCCCTATACTTGCCTTTGCTAGTCCCTAGCAAACACTTATGCAATAAGTGCAGAAAAGAAAAACAAAGAAAAGAAAAAGAAGAAGGTGGATTAAGTGTAATTATCAAACTTGTCTTCACAAAATCAAAGTTTGGAGCTTAAGTCGGACCTTTGGAATTTTAGTGCGGGCGGAACCTTATTGAGAACCGAATTTGAAATTCAACAGTCCCTGAGAATCCCAAAACTCTGCCCAAGTCTTCTCAATAGCCAGGTCAGAAATATCTCAACTCATACGCAAACCCTTACGACTATGAATCTGACTCGTACAGTGTAAGTGATGGTGGCTCTCCCCAACTAGAATGACAAAGAAACTGACTTTTCCAGCATGACAACCCAATGATTCCCCAATCCAATGACTCCATCCTCGAGGAGCGGGGTATTCCCTTCTAAGTTCAAGTGGCAACCAACTCAAGAGGAGGGGGTGAAGAGAAGAATGGACGGTAGCCAGTGTAGCTACCTATCCTAGGATGCAAGACCAGTGTAGTCAAGTCATCCAGCTGCATGCTCACATATTTGACTATGGAACTCAGGCTTGCTTATTTTCTATACAACATATTCACATACTTTGCAGGCTTTTTATTTTTGTACATGCCTGAACACTTTTTTTTTAATACTATATACAGCAGCATTTACATAAGGAGTTTTTCCTCTTGAGCCAGTAGACTATCCCTTTTTTGAAGCTTTATCGCAACCCACAGACTTCTGTCTTTAGACTTCCTAATCACTGGACGGGTTGGGGTGCACTTCCCTCCCTAGAGGAGGACAAATGTTTCCACTTGTGTGCGTCTCATACCGGCAAATCCAATCCCCTCACCACTCCAACTGAGTTGAGCCATGTGAAAGGTGCAGGTGTCCAAGTTAGGTCATTATCAACAAGAGTCGTGCATGTGCTCCGAAATACTCTACTTAGGCAATCAAGAATCCACTGAACCAAGTCTCGTAATCCTCAAAGAATTAAGTCAACTAGACCTGAAGTACCTCAAACCCAGTTCCTATAAGGTTCTTGTTATTAGGTAGATTTTAAGGTCCAATCAAGCTCCAATCTCCTGATTTTACTTAGACTTGTTCAACTATCAAACTCAATCCAAAAAATGCTCATGCTATGCAATACAGAAAATATTTTTGTGATGCAATTTTCAAAGATTTTGAACTTTTTATGGATTTTTGAAAATATGATGATGATGATGCATATGCAGATGCATTTTTTTGTATTTTTTAAAGGAATTTTTCAAATGTTTTTGGATTTTACTTTTGCAAATGTTTTTGGGATTTTTGAACACAAAAAGTTTTGGCTGAAACTAGGTGAAAATATGTACATGGGAGTGCTTCTTATATATACAAGAAATGGATTTTAAGAATTTACAAGGGTAAGTGGTCAATTTTATATATGTAAATATAGTGGATTATGGTGTGATGTATGTATTCCTCAAACCTATTTGACACAAGCTTTTCACACAATTTTTTGAAAACTATAGTCCAAAATAATTTTTACAAACATTTTTGCAAACATGTACACACATTTGAAAATCATTTTGCAAAGGTCTTTCAAACAATATATATAGATTTTTCACAATATTTTTGCAACCATTTTTCAAATCATTTGCAAATCATTTTTCAAACATTTTATTTCACACAAAGAAAATAAATTTTTACAAACCACACATTTTTACACAGGTTGAAAACATGTAACAAAATATTTTCAAAATAGTTTTCAATAGATGTTCACAAAGATTTTCAAACTATTTTTCAAACATTTTGCAAAAAACATTTTCACCTGATTTATTAATCAGTAACTACAAAAAGAATTTGAGGAACAAAACACCTTTTTATTAAGGATTTTAATGAATTTTAAAGAATAATTAGCCATATTATTAAGAAAATACGAAAGTACGAGTTATGGCTAAAGTATATACACAGTATATACGACCCCCCTATACTTAGCTTGAGCTATGTCCTCATAGATCGGAGAGAAAAGAGAAGACATAACTCGTTCTAAGTATAGGCAAGTCTAAAGAATAAACGATTGAACGAATGAATCAATGAGAGGTTGACCGTCCCCCCTATACTTAGGATCAAATAATCCTAAGTATAGCAGACTGTACACAAAGCAGGGAGGGTCAAGGGTGGGAATGAACAGATCATACCCGGGTTGTCTCCCCCTATACTTAGGGTAAGATATCCCTAAGTATAGACAAGAAGAGGAGACAATGGAGAGGATCAAGATAAATGAAAAACTCGGGGTGCACACCCTCCTATACTTAGGACAAAGTACGTCCTATATATAGAAGACTGTCTACAAGGGGCGACACCTTTTTGATACAAAAAGAAGATAGAAAATGAAAAGAAGAAAAGAAGAAAAGAAGAAAAGAGATGAGACTGGAAATGAGATCAGCGGATGTACATACCACTCCCCCTATACTTAGGGTAAAAGAAGCCCTAAGTATAGGCAACAACAAGAGTGATGAAACAGAACGAAGAAAGAGCACTCGGCTCGTCCACCCCCCTATACTTAGGACAAAGTACGTCCTAAGTAAGGCAAACACGAGAATGGGTGGACGAGCAAAACGGTAGAGAGAACAGAGGCACACAAAAGTGAATATACAACAGAGATGGATGTATACATGATCAAGAAGGTTGAAAGCGAACCTTCTTGCGGGACCGCTGAGGAATGGATCTGGCGTGATGCATGTCGACATCGGGGTCCACAGTGGACGGAAGCTGATCCGGGTCGACAGAGTGAAGGTCCTCAGGGGCCCTAGGGTGTGAAGGCACAGACTGGTGAGTGGGAGAAGTACGGCTAGGTCCGGCCTTGAGAGTCTCACTGATATCAAAGTGGAATGGGACGAACTCATCATCATCGGAAGTAGTGCACTTAGAGTCGTCCTGCGAGGAGTCATCCAGGTCAAAATCAAAAGGCACGAAATCATCGGTGGAAGTAGTCGAACTCTGTTCGTCCTCTATAATCTCAACCGGGTCATCTTTCTCATCAAAAGGCCCGAATTTCCGAAGAAAAGCAACTAAATCAAATTCGGCCTTTGGCTCATCAGTATCTATATGGACAGGAGAGGACTCATCAGTGGAAGTAGTCAGAGCATGTCCGTCCTGTATAGTCTCTAAATATGCCCTCCGCTCAACGGTGTCTATCGTGTAGATCCCGTGGATGTCATCAACACATCGCCAATCACAGGAAGCAGCAACACCAAGGTCTATGCTTTCCGAGCTTTCCTCCTTGGAGAGGAATTCTCAAGTCTCATCATCGGTCATGAAGAAGGTCTCTCTGATATCCTCATATAGATCATAGTCCTCGGGGTCAACCAAGATAGGTGAAGTCACATCAGGTGCAGGTCTCTGGTCAGCAGTGGGTGCGGTGATCAATGTTTCGCTCTCGTCAGCAGGACGGAAGCGAATCTCTCCTGATCCGTAGTCAATAACGACTCTCGCAGAGGCGAGGAATGGTCGTCCCAGGATGATTGGAAAATGCTCCCCAGTGGAGGTCTCCATGGGCAATACGACTAAATCAACAGGATAGCTCGTGCCCTGAATCGAAATGACGGTGTTTTCAAGGATACCCTTCGGCCTCTTTATTGATCCATCAGCAAACTGTACGATCATCCTGGTCTTCTTGAGAGGCCCTAAGTGAAGAGACTGTACCAGCGAGAAGGGTATGATACTGATCTATGCACCGCCGTCTAGGAGAGTGTGATCACATGTGTGGTCAGAGATGGTGCAGCTAATGAATGGTGTGGCAGTGTTCTTCTTCCGAGGAATGGGACGGTGTGTGATGGCGTGGGCAGTGGCCATGGTCAAGATATGACGCTCAGATCTGCTTCTTCGCTTTCTCTTCTTGGGAAGAGGAGCAGATAATTGGGTCATGGCCTGCTGAAGTGGGGCACGGATAATCTCATGAATAGTGGCCACCACTTCGGGTTCAGTCAACATTTTTTTGAATTTTTGGACCTCCTCCATACAAGGGAGGAAGTCGGAATCATCATATACATGAGGCATGCCAAGAGCAGTCTGTACAGCAACATCCTCGGGGTCAAAGGTGGGACAGGGTGTGAGAGATTGTGTGGTCAAAGGTTCCGGCAAGTGGTACCTCTCCTCATAGTCTGACTCGATCAAAAGTCTCCCAATCTCTTTTTGTGTTTTTAAAATTTTCTCATTTTTTTTTATTTTGGGCGATTGTAAGCTCTCATGGAAATCCTCGAGTGAACCCATATCATCAAATGGTGGAATATCATGGTCATTCTTATTGGTACTAGTGAGGTGGTCAATCCTCTGTCTTATATGATCCATCATCTGGGTCAAGTGCTCAAGGGTGGACTCCATGAAAGGTGACTCCAACAGCTCGGCCTCGGGTGGATGTGAAGGTGGAGAATACGGAAATGGAGGTGGGTGTGGATAGAAATCCGAGGTCTGATACTGTGGATGAGGCGAATATGTACAAAAGTCAGGAGCAAAGTCCTCCTGGAAAAAAGGAGGTGGACCAGCTGGAGTGAACAAATGATCCGCAAAGTCCGGATAAAATACGCTCCAGTCGGCCTTCTCGAAACAAAAGAAAAATGATCGGGAGAGCACGATGGTCAAGTCAAGAGAGGTGAGAAGAAAGGCGCAAGTGCGCAGGAGCGATCTAGGACACACACAAAACAATCACAAGCAAAAACGAAAATAATACAAACCTCAATTCACCTACTCAACTCAGTAGAGACCGCAAAGAGCGGTCTTTTTATCTTGTCTGTTTTAGAGTTAGGTGAGAAGTCCAAAATTGCACAAACACCTAGGGGGCTGAATGGGATTTTGGGCTCTAACCTTAGTGTGTGCGCGAGCAAGTAAAACGAAGACAATGAGGGGATTACTCACCCCAAGACAATATTTTCTTCTTTTTTTTGGTCGGTTTTAGGGTCAAGTAATATTAGCAGTCCCAATTTTATTGATTATCACTTTTTTTGGATTTTTAGTTAGAAATGCACGCGCCTAACGAGGATTCAATTCCTTTAAGATCCTAGGTTGGCAAAATCAGAGGTAGAGTCGGAAAAGCAATGCAAGCGTCAAATCAATGATGCATGCTAAAGAGAAATGCTCACCTTGCCTCCAGCACTCTACATGCAAGGATGCTCAGCAGAATTGAAACCTATCTATATGCAAATGCAAAAGCCGATGAAATTGCCCTAAGTTCAGGAATTGCTATTATCGGGAAGAACCACAAGTTGACCACCAATCCTCAACCCCAGAGTCCGGTCTAGGCTCACCCCTCCTCTGCTCAACACACTTGAGTTCAGGAGAAAGCGCTTTGCGGGGAGAGCTCGCGGCACGGCGGATCGAAGATGATGAATCAACTGTTTAAATTTGACTAAGTCCAAACGATACTATATGAACATGCAAGGTATTAGGTGTTTGGCCTTAGTCTATCCCAAGCAATCCTAAAACTACGGGCTCAATCACACAAAATAAATAAAATCGAAAAACAAAACAAAATAAAAAGATTGCGAGAAAAGCCGACAAAAACCGCGACGAGCCCCCAAGTGAACAATCACTTGGAAATTAGGCTCGCACTAATCCAAATGTCCGGGGGTACCTGTATTATTACAATAAATAGTCTCTCTCTCACAATAAATTACAAAAATAAATGCAGGAAATAAAGTCTACAACTAAAGGTGAAGCTCGGTCTTCAAAAATCTCTTCTCGTCTCCTCGGTGCTCGGTTGGCAGATGCCAGCTTCACGTGGGTGTGTAGGCGCCTAGGGTAGAGCGCCTCCCTCGATCCGCGGTTCCTCACACAAAGTCAACAAAAGAGAAGGTTAGACAGCTCAAGAGATATATCAAAAATAAAGAAAAATAAAATAGTGAAAAATAAAAGCCGCGAAATAGACAATCACTCACAAACACAAACAAGACCCGAACTAAGCGTTGTTGCTCCCCGGCAACGGCGCCATTTGATTTTACTGAAATCAGGTGGTCTTAAGTTCAACACAAAGCGTGAACTCAGTCGGTGTGTCGACCACACAAATCTCGATTAAAGTCAACAATTAACCCACACTAAAGATCAATAAATTAGAAATAATGTGGAGTTAAAATTTATTTTTAACTCTGCACAAATGATGTAAAGGGCAAGTATGCAGAGAGTTCGAACACAGGGAGCAGAAAAACTAGATCGGGGCAAAAATGCACAAGTGTGTGAATGTGATCTAGTATTCTATTAATGCTATTTTTTGTGGGTTTTTAATTTTATATTTTTTTAATTTTTAATTTTATATTTTTATATTTTGATTTTTAATTTACTGATTTTATATTTTTTTTATATTTTATATTTTTTTATTTTCTTTTTTTTCAATATTGGAATATAAAGACAATGTAATAAAAGGGGGAAAGAGATATTTATAAAAATAGATAAAAATGTCCAAAAATTAGAAAATAGAATCTTTTTGGTTTTTTATACTTTTTTACAGTTTTTATGATTTTTGGGTAATTTTTAGAATATTTTTGGTATTTTTAAATAGCAAAATAGAGAAAAAAGTGAATAAAATGCAAGTCTGAAACTAAAATGGAGAAATAAAATAGAAAACAGTAGCAAAAATTCTCCAAGTTAATTTTCAATAAAATATAATAAAATAAGGAAAATTTAGACACCAAGATTACAAATTTAGGATTTTTGTAGAATTTTTAATATTTTTCTAAAGGTTTTTGGAGTTTTGCAATTTTTAGGAGTTTGGTTTTGTAATTTTTAATGATTTTTGGTCTGAAAGTAAAACACACTAAAAGGAACAAAATATATTTTTTTGGGATTTTTCTGGAGTGTTTTTTGTATTTTTTATGGATTTTATAAGCTAGACAGTGCACAAAATGGATGTTTTTTTATTTTTAATAAATATTAAAAGGCAATAATTATGGAAAATAAAAATGTGGTGATGAACTACTATGCAACAGAATGCTACAATGATTTTTGGAGTTTTTTTTTGGATTTTATAGACACATGCAATAAATACTAGAAGCAAAAAGAAACTACACCCATGTAGGGGCGTTTTTGTAATTTTCAGAAAGTCAAGGGCCTTAGCGCAAAATTTCCAGAAACTTTATAACTAACAAAATTTTTTCTAGATTAATTAATAATAACCAAATGCATGAGGTTGAACTTGCAAAAACGCCAGGGCGCACGTGACATGCACGCGCGCCTGATAGGGGCCTCAACGTAATTATACAAACATCTGGGGGGCTGTTCGCAAATGTTCCAAGGGTTTTTGCACAACAGACAAAAATTTAAACTAAACAACTAAATCCAAAAATAGCCGGGGTTCATCCGCAAATTACCCAATCAATAGTGCGATCCAACGGCGGTGCGGCTTAACTTAAACACGTGGCAGCCTGCGGCGCGCCGATACCCCTTCGCCCGTGCGGCTAGGATTAGATTATCTTTGCTTGATCGGACGACCGAGGTTGGGGGGGATCCTACGGCTGCCGAACCACCTGGGAGCCCGTCCAAATCCAACGGCCAAGAGGGCCGTTCGATGAACTGGAAGAACTCGCTGGCCGACGAGTTTCCCAGAGCCGATCTCCCTCCCCCGCTGCCCAGAGAAGCTCCAAAATTGGCTCCCAAGGTCCTGCGGTGTTCCTCCAAATCCTGGGGGTGTCAAAACGCTCCGGAGGAGCCCGGAGCGGCCGCGCGAGCATGACGGAGCTGGGCTGCTCCGCGAACGACGGCCGGCCGTCAAAACTTCCCCAGGTGCGTCGTTAGCTCCGAACACCTGCAGAGCAAAGGTGATAGGGTTGGGGGCAAAATACCCCAACCCCGTAGCGAGATGGTGGGAAGGCGACGGGTGGCGGCGATGAACTCGCCGGAGCGAGCTCCGGCGAGGGCTGGTGTGGACGATTTGCGGAGTAGGGAATCGGTAGGATGGCTGGGATCGAATTGTAAGGCTACTGAGAAGCTCAAAATGAAAAAAAAACGAATGAAAAGCTGTACCTCGAGGGGTGTATACCCGAGATATGGACCTCACGGCCTCTCGCCGGAGATGGGAGGTTGGAGACCACTTAACGACCGTCGAACACGCCGCGAGGAGGCTGGAGGAGCTCCTGTCACCAGCTCCGGTCCAGAGCACACCTAATGGGATGAAGAGGACGGTCAAAAAGGGTTCAGCTGGAAAATGAAGGTGGTGGGTCTCTTTTGAAACATGGTTGAGGCACGACTTTCAAGGGGTGATCACGGGCTTGTCGTCGATTCAAACGCCAAACCAATGCCTGGGCGTGGATGTCCTATAGTAGGGCTACAAATCTCGTGAAGACCTCGACCTCAAACGGTGAAAGATGAGGCCGGAAAAAATCCAAGAAGATGGGACAAAACCCATTTCTGACAGGCATCAGACCTCGGTCAGAGAGTTGACCGAGGTCAACCAAGGGAGAAATCTGGTTGGTCCACGTGGACCAACCAGAAAAAACCTTGGAAAAAAGATTTCTAAATTCGATTAAAAATAGGAAATGAATTAATTAAATTTTTATTATAAAATAAAAAATGTTTATTTTTTTATAAATTATTTTATAGTGATTTTTATTTATTTTTATCGGGTATATTTTTACAAGTTGCTTTTTCACCCCTATATAGGTATATTATCTATATGTTTGATTATTTGATTTTTATTTAGGTATTTTTAATATTATTATTTTTATTTATGATTTTATAAAATTATAAAATACTTTTATCTACACAAATATATTTTTATTTTAATTTTATGATATACTTAATAAAACAAAAGTGTTATTTGTATAGGTATAGATACAGGTATTATACCTATGTATTTTATTTACAAATATTTTTATTTTGTGTTTTATTTATGTTTTTATTCTGATTTTAATGCACATAATTATTATATGTAATATTTAAAACATTATAAAAGTATAAAATTATAAAAATAATAAATAAATAATAAATTGAATATTTTAATCTGTACAAGTATACATTGAGGGTCCAAAACTCAACTTTCAAACCGTAGCTCCGCCAAATGCGAAACTACCACCATTAAATAGCTTATTTTATTCTATATACAATTAAAGGTGAGTATGCTGCATTTGGAGTTTTCATTTGTGAGGTACAGGTCTGGGAAGTTGGGATTCTGGAATTTTATTCAGACCATAACTTTTTATTTGTGTATTATTTTTCTGTGAAATCAATTTTATATTTTTATTTATTTAATTATCTACAACTTTCATGTACAAAGTTTCTTTATTTGATGTATAAAAAGTGGAACCACAAATAGGTCCCAAACTGAATAAAGAATGAATAAAAAGTATAGGTATTTATTCTGTGTTTTTGACCTTATCTCCCCCTACTTTATTCCTTGTCGACCTAGTCATCGAGATGCCTAGGTCTCGGGGTTTCGGGTCATAAAATATTTACAATATTTTATTCTTTTTCTTTTCTTTTCTTTATTCTATAATTTTGGCATTAAAAACCGTATTTTATACAGTATCTACACACATATACATGAATGCTAAAATGCATGAATTACGCCTATTTACACATATTTACTAGGATTTTTAAGGCCAAAATGATAGAATAAAGATGATGAAACGTAGATTCATCAGTGCACCATCAGTCTTCAAACCCCACCACCACATTTTTTACCTCCTCCTCCTCCTCCTCTACAAACGGCACCTCGAGCCCAAAAGTTTGTGCCTCCGACAAGGACCCCACCCCTGTTCCACGCCATCCCCAGCCATCACCCTCTCTTCTTCTCGATATTTCCACAAAATGTTCCTTGAGAGCTTGCCCAATCATAACCTCCCCCTCCACCCTTCCCCCCCCTCACTTCAAGCTTGTGTATAAAATTCCTCCTTCTTCTCCCAGAAGCCATCGAATGAAAAAACCTCGTGTTCGTATCCCCATCTCTCAACCACTTCTGTCTTGACCTCTGTCTCGATTCCACTTCCTCTTTCACATCCTCCAAAAGCAAATCTTCTAACAGCTTTGCCCGCTCCAACACCTCTTCCTTATTCAAGCCCCTCTGATCATCCAACCCATCTAGTCTAACCACACCTTGTTGCACCTCAAGTCTTCTCTCTCTTCTTTGCAACTTCACTCCACGCCTGAACTCAATCAGGAAATTCTTCAATAGCTTTAATTTGGCCGCCAACCTTGCCACCACTGACCCCTCGACCTGCCACCCCCTCCAAAGCGCCTCCACCCTCTCCTTAAACCCCACCTCCAATAACCAAGCTCATTCAAATCTGAAAAAGTATGTAGATCTTCTACTCTCCTTCGAGGACCAAAGGATCAGTGTGTGATGGGAGTGGGCCCAAGGTAGCGACCAAGCACAATACAGGGGAAAAAACTCCACGCCCTCAGGTGAGAGGAGAAATCTATCCAACCGAGATCTCAACCTACTATTTCTCCAAGCATAAGCACACCCTACCGCATCAATAATTGTGAGTCCCAAGGCATGGACATGGTTCTTGAACTCTTCTGACCTCACGTCACATCCACCTCCCCTCAACAACCTATCCTCCGACAGCATAGTCACATTCAGGTCGCCTCTGACAAGCCAAATGCCTTCTTCTCTAGAAGCTCCCACCTCCGATAGGTCTACTGCCAAGGGACCATGTACTGAACCCATAGGACCATACACATTGGTCACCGTAAAAAAGACCCCGTCCGCTTTCCGCTTCAGTCGCACAGATAACGAGAACAGGGATCTCATCTCCCCAGCTTCTCAAAAGCATCTCTCCTCAACCCGATCAAAAGCCCACCAGCCGCTCCCTGAGCCTCAACCTCCGCGAACTCAAAAGAAGAACCGCCACCCAGGTCAAGTCACACCTCTCCTCCAGGCCTGGAAACTTTCATTTCTTTCAGAAGCACAATATCCGCACTAGCATTACTAATCAAATTCTTGACACACAACCATTTCTCAAGACGTCCCAACCCTCTAACATTCCAATATAGCACCTTCATGAGCAAACACCTTTCTCCTTCCCGCGAGGCGGCACAACACCCAAGCTTTCCGCGAACTTTCTATCGAGCACTGAAGAAGCTCGGTCTCCTAATTGGAGACCAAGAATCCTCCTCTACCGGATTAGACCCGACCCCTCCAACTCACCCCAAGCCTCAAACCGATTCCACACCCACGCCCCTCTTCCCCTTCTTCCTCCAACCACACGGCTTCCGCTCAAAACAACACCCGACTCACACCTCTCCCAATTCCTGCACGCCACCCCCGTCCCCCTGGAACCCTTCCACCTCTTATTACAAACCTCCTCCCTCTCCCACTCCCTTCAGACCTCCCCCAGCTAGATCGACCACCTGCACGACACCCTACACTGGCTCACTCATACCCACGAGAGCAACCCCTCCCCTCGTAGAACCCCTGCTCTTGGCATGGCTTCGGACCGCCGAGGCTTCCCTCTCGAAGCCCGTCCCCTCCTGCATCCAAACCCCACCTTGAAGTCCGACACCAAAACATGGGTCCCCACCTCCACTGCCCCCGCAAAGCACACCATCGACCCCTCCTGGGCCCTCCTGCCAACTCCCTCTAGACTCCCACAATCATCCACATCATCGAGATTGTGCTGCCGAACATACTCCTTCGGAGTCATGCCTGAGGTCCACCAGCAACTTTATCCGGGCCTCCTGCCCAGATTCCCAACATACCGAGATCTTGCATATTCCTCGCCTGCAAACTCGGGGTCCGACTCCAAAGACGTTTTTTCACCTCCTCGTGTATCCTCCACCACTTGACTCGGACTCATTAAATGCTCCGCTGCTCCAGATTCTAGAGGCGCCCGACTTGCCCTGCACTCCCTACCAGCTTTGCCTGCTCTGTCACGAGTTGTGCCCGATCGGCTCTGTCAATCCCCTCAGGCTGACATAAAAGTGCCTGATTAAATGCTCTAAAAGAAATTGCCGGAAACCCTTTATTACATGAAACTATCGGCCTTGAATGGAGGATATGATTAGATGTTTGCACCACGTGATCAACCGCCCCATTCGCAATTGCATGTACAAAACCAAGGGCCCTTGATTGCACCACGTGATCAACCACCCCTGATTGGTGGACATCAAAAAATTTTTGCTCTACGTGGTTTGCCGCCTCCTGCGGGGCTGCATGCAGAATTTGGAAGGGCCTTTAATTCACGGGATTTCCCGCCGAAGCCGCTGCAATCAATGCAGGCCCAGCCTCCCTGCCATGCCCCCTCTGTAATGTCCCGCTACGCCGTAGCAGGCGGAGCTCCTCCCCCAGTCCCCCGCACCGAGATCTGCCGATGAAATTTCCAAATGAAGTCGCCGCCCCTCCACGCTTGTCGTCCACCACCCTAACAACCGAGGGTGAAGGCTATGGACCCATATCAGCGGGTCTGGCCCCTCCCCTGGCGACACACCAGTGCTAGCCACACCGTCAACCTCAGCAATCCCCTCCAAACACTGGCGCACATGATGTAGGCTCGTCCACAGAATTGGAAGCCCCCTTACCCTCACCAGATTCACATTCCTCTACGAAACAAGACCATCGTCTGCCCTCACCCGCCTCCAACTTAGCAGCGACCTCCCCGACCGAGACAGAGATAACAGTGCATCAGCCTCGCCTTCAGCCAGCCCTCTGGCTAGAACCCTCAAAGATGAGGTTCCCTTGGATAGGGCCCCCTCGCCGGCCCCTTCCCCTACCAAAAACCGAAAAGCTTTCGTAGGCCGTCACCTCCTTCCCAGACCATCCTCTCGCACCGCAGTTGCTGCTTTGATGCGCAAAACTGAAACACTTGAAGCAGTGGATAGGATCCCTATACTACCTCGCCCAATGACCGAGGGAGCCGCATCTAAAACACCTCCGATCGAAAGGAAGAGCCCTCTCCTGGCTGCGAGGAAGAGCACAAGATTCCCTATATAACATAAAATAGATGGCGATATTTGAGGTTTGAACCTAAGTTGGAGTAATAATGTAGAATGAAGAAGATTTTCTGACTAAGAGAAGGCTTTACATGATCATTTCCAAGCCGAGCAATATGGCAACGTCCTTGGACTAGATGATTCCCTATTAACTGAAGATGCAAAAAATGTGATTGTGAGATCGAAAGAGAAGATGTACAACCTTATGATAGGTATAGTGGTTGCATCCCACTTGTTTCTGCAATTGAAACTGTCTACAAATAAGTATTAGCAATACACCTCTCAAATAATAAC
Organism: Ottelia alismoides; assembly: GCA_037367405.1. Lineage (NCBI taxonomy): Eukaryota > Viridiplantae > Streptophyta > Magnoliopsida > Alismatales > Hydrocharitaceae > Ottelia > Ottelia alismoides. The sequence goes on from JAZKJV010004609.1 coordinate 384,806, forward strand.
AATCTCCTCATGAATAAGACCCTCATATTAACACAGAAATCATACAAAAATACCAACCCAACCGAAAAGAAAACAAGAAGTGTATCATAAGTACATACATATAAACTGAAGGATAATCAAGATAAATAGGACATAAATACTATTTATAACACCTAAATTTAGATACAAAAAGTCGCTCGTATATGCAACAATAGACCGATCGACACAAATTCTCACTCATATCTGCATACGTAGACACAACTGTACATAATGCTACTCTATCATACAAAAAGGTTCTTTATAAATAATGTTAATGATGGGTGCAGAATTTTTAATTATGCTCCTTCATCTAATATATCATCTCTGAATTCATCATCATTATTTTTATTGTGGAGCTCCACATCATCGCACGCTTGAGCGGACCGAAAGCTTAATTGGGGTGGGAGTAACTTGGTCTGAGCTCATGGAAGAATCCACATAAATTAGGGTAACATGCGGGGTCTTGATAACTTGCTCTTGCTCTAAGTTAATAATGTAATATTACCGTAGTCAGGCAACAGTGGCTTACTCAGAACAATACTAAAATATATTTGTGAAGAGGTATGCCTTTATTTTTATCCTAGGTAAGTTAAGGGTCGAACTTAGGGACGTGAAGTAGTGAGCTACTTAGTTTAGTAATTTATCTAAGTTAGTATTATGACAATCAAGATGATTACATGGATAATTTTTTTGTGACTTTTTATCAAGTTAAGATGTGATATAAAATGGATGCAAGTATGATGACGATGCACAAAAATATCACAAACAAATCCTAGTAAAGCCTACCATTTTCATGCAATTTAATAGAGAAATTAAACTTAATGTAATTGCAAATTTAAGCACCAATTTCAATGGGAAGTACAATGCACCTAAATTATCAAGCCCTAATTTGTTTTATCCACAAATGGAACTTAATAAGGAAACTAATGATCCTAAAGAAGGGAAGTAATGATCCTTAATAAGGAACTTAATAAGGAAACTAATTATCCTAAATTTGAGAATTATTTTTTAATCATATTCTATGTTAATCAGGGATTCTAGGGCCTACTTAATCGAAAAAATTGGACCTAGGTGCTAATTACGGCATTTAAAACAAGATGCATCAAACAATATACTTCTCTAATTACTATAAATCATCTAAGAGAGCTAAGCGTACAATTAGAAAGATAATTAATAGAGCGTTAAAAAGACCCATTTCACTTCATTTGGAGTTAACATGATCAAGTTATGAACAATAGATCCTAAGGGTTTTTTTGTAATAAAAATAATTAAAATAAATTAAAAATTACATAAGCAATGTAAACAAGGGCTTCTTTGCAAACAAAATTAACTACAAAGTCTTCCATGTAATATTTCCAAGTGCATAGGGACTAAAATGCAATAAGAGAAACTTAGAGTGCCTAGATTCAAATTCTCCAGGCACTATATGTGATTTATGCATTCCTGGACCTGGATGCAACATCGAAAAGTGCAAGGATGTGAATCGTTGGATTGTATTAGATCTAGGGGCTCAAATCAAAGCAAATGAAGAACAAGTGATGTCCTCTACAGGACGATCGGGCGACGATGAGGGCGATGGCATCTTCTATGGACCGTCTGATTAGGGCGGGCCTAATTTAATGATAGTTATTACTCAGGATCCTTCGTATGCGGTTGAGTTGGACGGAGCTCTAGCGACCTCATATGAGCTCCTCCTAGATCTAGAGTTTAGCTGGAACTCTTGGAAGGTCGAGGAGGCTCTTATGAAGGTCGAGGTGGCAAGGACATGTCCCTATAGTGGTCGACAGAACATGATGGTGCAGGCTCATCGGAGGTAGAGATGGAGATGGGAGCTTCATCACTCCATTTGATCAATGAAGGAATGGGAATTTGTAGAGGTCAGGAAGAAAAAGGGGATGCGAGGGGATAGCAATGGGGGGATGTAGGAAGGTGGCAAGAGTGGGGACCCAATGGGTCCTCCTCATGTGCATGGAGGTGGAGCAATGTGGGCATAGGCGTGGAGAAGGAGAGGTGGTTCCCTGAAGGGCCGGCGAAGATCTGGTGAATGCGGTGAAGGTGTAGGTGCAAATAGATTAATCAGAGTAATTAGAGTGTTGGTGCGATGAATAAAAAGTGATAAATCGAAAAGGGGCAATGAACAGGGTTACCTGACGAAGAAGAAGAAGAATGGAGGAGGTAATTAGAGTGCTTGGGTTGGAGCTGGAATGCTTCGGGTCTTCTCTTGAAGGCACGATGGTGCTTGAACTCGAACAACACGATAGAGGGGTGCTGCACTAGTAGAGGGGGTCTGCCGGATCTCACTAGAGAAGAATTCCAATCGTCGTTGCTTGATCTTGAGGCCTCAACTGTCACTTGAAGTTCTCAGGGGGCTCAGTAGCTCTTTCATGAAGGTGGATCAATTAGGGCATGATGGTGTGCGGCGAAGCTAAGTAGGTGAACAACAAGTGGGGGTGAGATTTCAAGAGAGCGGAACGAGGTGTGCTGAGGTGTCAATGGCTCGTAAGGTGGTTGGCGAAAGAGAGGGGAGGTGGGGCTAATTATTGGTTGTCTCAGCTATGCGTGAGGATGTGTGGAGGTTGAGGGATAAAAGGAGATGATGAGGGTTTCGTCATGGAGTTTGTGGGAGAGATATGTGCTATAGGAAGAAGATGTGCCCTCAATTGTTGGATGGGTACAAGATGGAGGGCTAAGGGGCATCCACACAAGAAAGGAGAGGGAGGCAGGAGCACCATTGGATGAGAGGAGATTCAACATCATCTGGAGAGGTGGGGTGGCACAAAGGAGCATCGTTGAATCGAGGAGATCCAACGGTTGAGGGATGAGGCGTCGAAGGAAGAAGGACCAAGCTACATGGTTGGCTCAGATGCGACCACATGACTGATGAATCTCGTATTCATCATGCTAAAATTGATCATTTAGGCTCTGTTCCCGAACATTCACTTGTAATTACTCATTAATAGAGTATTATTAGCCATCATACATGTGTAAATAATATATGCATTTCATCATGCATAATTGCATTTAAAATCCCAAGTGTAAATTAGCCTAAAAAGTCGCTAACTTCTCACTTTTGTAAATAATTCATCCTAACTCCGATTGACCCAAAACCACCTCCATTGTGTAGATATTACTAATCTTATTAAATAAAAAATGCAAAAAAAATATTAACCCTAATAAATGTCAAATACGCCCAAAGTCTAATTTCACATCTGACAGACTAAAATGAGCATATCTCCCACATATAGTGTCTGATTTTGGTCTACTCACTTTTAAAGTACTCCATTTTCAAATACCTTCAAAACAAGACCAATTTCATAAAATTCGGAGCTCATTTGTGAAAGTTGGGTTTTGGGCCTCTTTTGCGCATTTTAATTTTTTGCTATTTTTGACCTAAGTTTTTATTTACATAATTAACCCTGTTAATTTTATTTCTTCTTCATTTGTGTTCTTTGATGAAAGTTTTATTAAGCAACACAAAAAAATCCAAATCCAGATTAAAACCGAAATCAAAGAAACTGACTGAGTCCAAGTGTCCGTTGCCAGTCTGTACAAAAGTTGAGTATTTCTGACTTCTATTTTATTTTTCTAATTTCTTATTTACTAAAAATCCAAAAAAATAGATTAATATTTAATTAATTTTCTTGTATTTTTTCTATAATTTTTATCCTCTTTAATACCACCAAAAAAATACAAAATCCCAAAACCCGGTTTTCTATACACATGGAGAACCACCAAAAATACCACTTCTCACAGATGATCTCTTTTGCTCCTAGGTCCTTCATAAAAGTTGTAGATCTCGACAAGACGAACAACTTTCGTGAAGGAAATTTTTCGATCTGAGGTATCCTTCTACTTCTTCTCCTTTGTTAAGTTGAAATTTTTTTGGGGGTGCCACGTGGCAGCTCCTGGGCGTGCCACGTAGAACCCCCACTCGCCACCCTCTCCCCAGGTCACGTGCCACGAACGTGACCCCTGTCATCTTCCTCCAGCCGTTACCAGCCCCCCCTGTCGTCCCTCCTCCACCACCATGGCTGAAACGCCCCCACCACCTCCGGGCGTTACGAAGCTGCTCTCCCTCGCGCCTATAAAGCAGCTCCTCCGAGCTCCAGCAGCTTCATCCGCCATTTTGAGAAAGTAGGGTCCCAGCTCCTCCTCTTTTACCGGTGACAGAGGCGAGTAGAGGAAGCTTCAAGCCATAACGAGCCCTTCTTACTCTGGCGAGATCTGTGGGACCATCTCCCACGCCGCAGCTCCACCTCCCGCGAGTTGCAGAGCCTTGCTACATCCGTTGGTAGCGTGAGGCGAAGATCTGAGCCGCCTTGTGCAGCTCCATCCCCAGACGAACTCCCTCCTCCCTCGATCCATACGACCGCCCGTGTTCAACCCTCGCTCATCTCCTCCGAGTGTCTTCCATCTCTGGCGTACATTCAGGTAAAACCCTTTAAACCCTTCCAATTTTGACCTCAATCGCCTCACCCTTCTTCCTATCCATTTCCCCTTCTACCATATCACACCTCCCCCACCTTCAGCCAACCTCGTGGCCGAAGCACAAGCTCCATCTCCAGCGCTACCCTCGGAGCTCCGCCCATTTATCCATATTCACTAATCCAAGTTAACCAAGCTATTTACTCAAGTGTTCGCTCCTTAGTACAAATATCAGGAGAACCCCTTTGCTCAGTAGATGATTTACATGGATCTCCACTGGACCTGATACGCGCTTTGCCGAGCACAGAGCTCCAGCTCCATCACACGCAGGAGATAACTTTTCAGAACCCATCTGCTTCCACCTTCTTTCGCCCTTCTGTTTCCCTTGTTCACTCCGCGTCTTCCCCCTCAAATCCATCAGGACACACCTATAGATTCCACACCAATCCGTCAATTTTTTTTCACACCCTTTTCCTCGGTATTTTATCTTGTTTAAATACCACAACAGAGCATCATCCATTGTTTCCATCCACCAACGCTTAATGGGCATCATCTCACCACCATTCAATTTGTTAAATTCCCTGAAATCATGGTTTCTGCAATAGTGTAATCATATATGTTGACCTCGATTTGTGTTAAAACATTATACGTAATCTTGAGTTTGGTTCTTTTGGACACCTGTAGAGTTATATATCTGACTATTGAAAATATGTGAGGTAGCCTGGAGAAAAAGTCTGTGGAATTTCTGCACTTAGATTTTTCTTAAGATGGAATAAAAATGACAATCATCGAAGTTAGTGGAATTATTCAAGTCTCAGGAGACTTGTAACATTTAAATGCTTAAATCAGATAACTCTTGGTAATGAAATCCCTCTTATTACCAAGATTTGATTTGAATGCATTGTTAATCTGTGAAGTATTTCTGATTCAGAACTTCTGAAGGAGACTGTTAATCTTAAGCTGAACTGGGTGAGCATTACGTCCAACAACTTTTCCCTCTGAATATGCTTTGATTATATTTGTTGGAAAGAATATTTGCATAATGTGCATAGGTATTTAACTGGTACCCGATTCAAGAATCGAGGTTAGATTTTTATTGCAGTTTCATAGTTGATTTACGTGAACATCAAAGAACGTAGAGGGGAAATCAGAATCCACAGCCCAAAGGAAGAAAACATTGTCTTACATCAACTGTAGATCATCCTCGATCCCTCACAAGAATCATCGGACACATATTGGGTGGCCACAAACACACGTGCTTGGGGTGGCTAATTGTGTGCTCACCCTCAGCCTTCCAGCAAATTGCAAGAGCTTCCCCACTTCAACAGGGCACGTGAGGTGCACGTGCCCCTTGGCAAAATTGCAGAGATTTCTCTGCCCTCCTCCAGCATTGTAGAAGTGCCCCCGCTTGCAGCCGCCCTAGGAAAATTTCATCTGAGCCCAGGAGATTTTTACATTTATAGATTAGTCCCTCCAGGGACCCGTTTGAAGGAAAAAGTTTATTTTAATTACATTTTAGTCCCTAAAATTTCATTTCGTCATATCTTTTCCATACAAACTCCGTTTTTTTCATACAATATGTCATTTTGAAGCTCTTTTCATGCTCTACCGATTAGCATAAATTGTGGACAGATTCGAGACTATTTATTGATAATTCTTACCGAGCTTATCTGTTGACATATGCAGGCTTCATCTTGATTTATTTGTGCCTTTTTGAACTGAGAAGATCATTGACGTTATTTATAGGGGATTAAGTGCAAGGACCTGAAATTATTTGATCACTTTATACTATTCAGTATATTTTTGAGGATCTAACCTTTGCAGGAGATTCAACTCATCTGACAAAAAGAAAAGAATAGTGTGATTGAACTCGAATTATTTAAGAATTGAATCAGAGAGAATGTTGAGATAAATTGAGGACTATTTTTTATTGCAGGCTTATTTGGAATCTTACCTGCATTTATTCGATCTGTGACTATTTTTGGGAGAACTGATCAATTTATTTGGATTAAAATTTTCATCACAGATCCTGCGCTTAATATCTTTCTCTGAGATTTTTAATATTGCATTATCATTTTGTCTTTTCATCATTTGACACAGAAATTAATCGAAAATTTATTAATTATTTAATTTAATTTAAAACCGTGCAACTAAGAATCACCATTCCCTATGTTCGACCTTGGTAGACTTGCCAAGAAAAAATATTCCACAACATTCAAAGATTGTGGTTTTTGATCGACCGATTTTCGCCTCCTATACTACAATTCAACATTATTAAAGAGGTGAATTTCGCGTTCATCAAATGGCGTCGTTGTCAGGAAATGACGAATTTTTAGGGTTTTAAATCAATTTTTGTGATTAATTTTTGTGATTAATTTTTGTGAGATTAATTTTTGTGTATTTTTTTTTCTCTGCATTTTATTTTGCATTTCTCTCTTACTTCTGCTACTAACTGCAAATTCTCTCTTCGCAGACTTCTGGGAGCTGGATTTCGATATTAATTCAAGGATCTTCTATGAAGACCGAATTTTAATTTTGTGAGAGAGTTAGTATAGATTTAATTTTCTGCAATATTCCCAGGGTCCCTCTCTTCGAACCCTTGTAATAATTCAGACTGAACACTTCTGTGGTGTGTTGGGTCTGTTTCAACCCCTTCTGTGTGGTTGGGACCCGACTTGAGTGGCGTAGGACTTAGGCACATATACGCTTATTTTTCTATCATTAATTGTGCTCGTAATTCTTAGGCCACACTCTCACTAATATACACACTATAGATCGTTCAACATTAGCCAAATTCTGAAATGAATTCTTCCCGCTAATAGAAGTATCTGTTTAGGGTGTTTTTCATCTGTGCATATCATTTAGTGTAAATTTTAATTCCTTGTACTGCATCCCGCATGAAGAATGCGAGGAGTCACTGTAAGTCTTTCTCTTAAGCATGCTTCATTGATTTACATTTGCATTGGCTTTTCCGATTTTCTTTTCTCGAGTTTTACAACTTAGGACTTAAAGGAATTGGGACTGTTCGGTAGGCGTGAATTTTTGTGCTCACATAAACTACAGTGATAAACTTAACTTAAAACTGGGACTGCTAATCAAGGTGACTGTAAATAAACTGATCTAAACTTAACCTGTGTTTGGTGGAGAGAAACCCACTCATTGTTTGTAAGGACTAGAACGCACACTTAGGAAAGAACCCAATATTGAAGTGGTTCATTCAGACTACTGATTTTAAAAACAATTAGCTACTTTTCAGTGAGGGTCTCGAGTAGCCGTTTACGGTCCGACTTCCCTTAGCAGAGTAGGTGGTTTAGAGGACACCACGGAAGGCTCCGTCCTCAAGTAACACGGGTAGCTGTTTAAACAATCCGTACTTACACATATACTGTCTGAAAGTAGGTGCAACTAGTTATATGAACTCGGGACAGTCTTTGTGAAATATTTCGGCACCTAACATCTCCGCTTAATTTTTAAGACTATATTGTCATTAAATTAAAATTGAAAAGATAAGCGGCCGAACCCTAACGTGCCTTCACCAGTGTTGAGTGGGTGAATCGACGTGTTTGTTTTGTGTTTTATTTGTGTGCGTCACAGACTTTGCAATGGCAAGCAAATCGTGGTTCGTTAATCATTCCATCCTTCTTGATAAGATGTCGGCACAGTGGTCTTCTTTTCCGATCTCCATGACCTTGTCCCGATATTCTTCTTCTCACACTCCTCAAGAGAACCTGAGCTTCAAATCAAATTCTCTTCAGCCATCATTCTCTTCGCGCCCATACATCCCACCCTATGACCACACTTCTTCTTGGAATACTCCTCTCTCACATTCTGACAATCTTATGGACACGAGAGAGAGACCAGAATCAAGGTTGAACAATAGAGTGACCGATATTGACAAAAGAGCACGATTTTCGATTACTAGGATCTCACAGCCTCTTGAACCATTCCCTATTCAGGATAATCATCAATTTTCCTTTGACAATCCACGAGAAAACCAAAGTCAAGGAAATATAACTCATGACCAGGCCATAATGTTTAAGAACAATCAATACTCTATTCGAGGTTACATGCCAAAATCATGACAAATGGAGAATGATTATTCAATCACTAGTCATGAGATGTTTGAGGATGAAATTGCTCAGATTAATCAAAGAGCAGACATTTTAACAGAGAGAATATATGATCTCATCCAGTTCATGCAGAATTCAGAAGAAGTGAGACCACCACCATGCGAACCACTAGATTATCATGTGACTCACAATCATACACAACCGCTGACCTCTGACCCCCCCAATGACCATATTACAGAAAATACCAAAAAAATGAAAAAATTGAAAATTCAAAAAAATTGGACAATTCTGAAATGGAAGGATTTTGCAAGAGTATGATCTTAGAGCTTCCATTGATCAAAGCCATAGAATATGTGCCCGATCTTAAGAGATTTGTGAATAGTCGACTTAACCCCAAAAAGACGGGCAAGAAACGATCAAGAACTGAATATCATGTCATATCTATGGCTAGTTCTTTGGTGATGAATCATAAAATCAAAAGCCGCAAAGTCAAGAGGTTGACTTAGATCACATGTGAAATTTAGGATTCTACATTCACTCATGTTCGGTTAGACGACGAATCTACTTTAAACATCCTCCCTAAGTCAGTCTTTCACCAACTCAAACTCGGACAACTCAAAAAGACTAGGGTGATCGATCAATTACCCGATCGATCTACCAAAAGACCGCGGGGGATCATTTCTATCATCGTAAACTTCCGAGATAAAGAACATAAAGTGGAATTTATTGTCCTTGACATTGACCACCCCGAAAGGATGTCTGAGTCTCCGATCATTTTAGGAAAGTCGTTCTTAGCCTCCGCTAAGGCGATCGTCGATTGTGAGACTCAGGAAATCAAGTTCCCGAACTAGGACCACGATGAACAAACCCCCAATTTCACAACCTGCTCTAAGGAAAATCAACTTGAAACCGACAGTTATATTTCACATTATCAGACATCTCCGCATGATACACTGAGACAAACCCTAGGAGAGCCACCTAAAAGACTAACTGTTGGACAAACTTCGGATTCTCACCACCCTATCACTGCTCCTAGGAAAAATCATGATTTTGAGCTTATGAGGAAATGGACGGAATTATTGAAGATCAACACGATTATTTGAGTGGTCCAATCTTTGAGTCGGCAGTAATTCATGAGATACTTGAACCATTTAAAGAACCGACTCCGGAAACGTCCGATGTCACGAAAATTCACAATCATCCGGATGTGACATCAAAAACCCCAGCCATAAAACACAAAATCACAAGAATTAAACTCCCTCGACCGAAGCAGCGCATGACCCTTCAAAAATTGGTCGACTTTTACCGAGATTCATCTGATGAGGAACTCACGAATGCCACATCAGTTACTCAAGACAGGGAGATGAAGACTGTCCAACTTCCTCCCAATACTTCTCAAGGAAACAAACCGATCAAGAAAGTCACCTTTGACCTTAGACATCAGGTGATTTCTGGAGAGTCCTCGTCCGGTCCTGATGTGGTTCATCAGATAAGTGCAATAGCTACAGCTCTGATCCATAGGCACTTACCTCTGATCGACAAAAGTTGGAGATCCTCTATAGACAACTACTATTCTCCTGAGGACGACTCCGATGATGGCTGATCTTCTTCATCGGCCCCCTCTTCATCACACTCCACATCTCCATACTATCTCCCTCCACACTCCCGCAAGAAGGTCCGTCACAAAACTCCTTGATCTTGTACATCTGTAAATCTACCCGGTTCCCCATCTGTAATTATCCGATTATACTTACGCTGACCTGAGCCGAAGTATAGGGGGACCGCTACCATTGTTTATACATCGCTTCTCTTCTTTTGTTTTTTCCCATCTATACTTCGTTTCGAGCTATGTATACATTTCACTTTATGCCATGAGGACATAGCACAAGCTAAGTATAGGGGGGTGTGTTTGTATATATTTTATCTACTTTATCCATAGCTCGTACTTTAATCGTTTTTATCTATCATCGGGGATGGGTATAAGTAGTGTGTATAATACCTATTTTTCAAAAAAAAACACAAAAAACAAACTCTTTGCATTAAAAAAATCATCACTCATGGTCTTGCATTTCATCAAGCATTTCATGCATTCCTTGGTTGATATATTCCTGACACATTTACCATCACTCAAGGCTTGAGGATTTTTGAGGACACTTGATTTCTGAGATCTAGAAATTCTGATTTAGCTTGCCTTAGTCATTAGGGTTTTGAACTTAATAATCCACACTTCCCTAGTTTGAAAGATTTGAGCGCTATATTGCACTCTTCATTTCTACCTTCAAAAAGAATATGATTAGCACAATCACTCCCACAACTGCATGATTGATGAGATGAGTTGAGATATCACTTGAAGAACTAAGACTAGAGATTTGAGTTTAGACCCGATCTAATGATATTCGAGGATGGGATAAAGTTAATGAAGGCTTCAGAAAACCTGAGTGTCAGTAAAAACCTAGCCAGTATGTGAACAAGTTCATATGCTATCTTTTTTTATATTGACTTAAGTGCCAGGGTGTGTTGAAACTTAATGAAAATTGTTGATCAGTGTGCGTCAACTTTTGGTAAAAGCAGTGGAGCTAGCCAAAAAAAGGAAGAAGAAGAAGAAGAAATAGAAATGTCAAGAAAAGCTCTATCATTCAAAGTCAAATTATAAATGAGTTTCCACCAATGGCGAGTGCTCCCAAACATTTTCAAAGTGTCCACTTCGACCAAGCGCTAATTAGGACAAAGGAGTCGGGCTGACACCACAAAAAGGGCTCTGCATCGTAAGCGATACAAGTCTGGGTGTCGTCTTAGATACTCAAAAGAGACACACACCGGTGTACTCCCAGAAAAACAAGTGCAGACGACTCCAAATTCTCTTGACGGACAAATTGATCAACAAACTAAAATATACTTGTGTTGAGTAATAAGGCACTCGAGAGGTACCTTGTTCCAATGAAAGGGAGAGAAAATCAGACACAATCCTATGCCCTCCATCATCTGGCCATCCATCTACACTTTCAAGTCTGACAAACTAATGAGACGGTTGACTGAAGCAAGAATAGACTTATTCCCTAGTATTGAGGATTAGGTCTAGAGGAGAGTCTCTTGGACTGGAACTTTGAGTGATGCCCCGACTCGACTCTCATGAAATGCAGTACACCTAAGTTCATATCTTTATACTATATGTACAAAAAGAGAGTTTGATAATTAGAGAGGTTAAATTCCTTTTGATTAAAGCGTGGTTGAGCCCGGAATTTTAGGGTCGCTCAAATTAAGGGTCTTCTATGAGTTAAACCTTGAAAATTCACATGCACAAGTCAGGGATGTATTCAACTAAGTTATCCATTCATTAATGCTCGGGGACGAGCATGGTCTAAGTATAGGGGTATGATGAATCTCATATTCATCATGCTAAAATTGTTCATTTAGGCTCTGTTCCCCAACATTCACTTGTAATTAATCATTAATAGAGCATTATTAGCCATCATACATGTGTAAATAATATCTGCATTTCATCATGCATAATTGCATTTAAAATCCCAAGTGTAAATTAGCCTAAAAAGCCGCTAACTTCTCACTTTTGTAAATAATTCATCCTAACTCTGATTGACCCAAAACCACCTCCATTGTGTAGATATTACTAATCTTATTAAATAAAAAATACAAAAAAATTATTAACCCTAATAAGTGTCAAATAAGCCCAAAGTCTAATTTCACATCTGACAGACTAAAATGAGCTTATCTCCCATGTATAGTGTCCGATTTTGGTCTACTCACTTTTAAAGTACTCCATTTTCAAATACCTTCAAAACAAGACCAATTTCATAAAATTCAGAGCTCATTTGTGAAAGTTGGGTTTTGGGCCTCTTTTGCACATTTTAATTTTTTATTTTTTTGACCTAAGTTTTTATTTACATAATTAACCCTGTTAACTTTATTTCTTCTTCATTTGTGTTCTATGATGAAAGTTTTATTAAGCGACACAAAAAAATCCAAATCCAGATTAAAACCGAAATCAAAGAAACTGACTGAGTCCAAGTGTCCGTTGCTAGTCTGTACAAAAGTTGAGTATTTCTGACTTATATTTTATTTTCCTAATTTCTTATTTATTAAAAATCCAAAAAATTAGATTAATATGTAATTAATTTTCTTGTATTTTATCGTATTTTTTTATAATGTTTATCCCCTTTAAAACCACCAAAAAAAATACAAAATCCCAAAACCTGGTTTTCTATACACATGGAGAACCACCAAAAATACCACTTCTCATAGATGATCTCTTTTGCTCCCAGGTCCTTCATGAAAGATGTAGATCTCGACAAGACAAACAACTTTTGTGAAGGAAATTTTTCGATCCGAGGTCTCCTTCAACTTCTTCTCCTTCGTTAAGTTGAATTTTTTTTGGGGGTGCCACGTGGCAGCTCCTGGGCGTGCCACGTAGCACCCCCACTCGCCACCCCCTCCCCGGGTCACGTGCCACGCACGTGACCCCTGTCATCTTCCTCCAGTCGTTACCAGCCCCCCCTGTCGTTCCTCCTTCTCCACCACGGCCGAAACGCCCCCACCACCTCCGGGCGTTACGAAGCTGCTCTCCCTCGCGCCTATAAAGCAGCTCCTACGAGCTCCAGCAGCTTCATCCGCCATTTTGAGAAAGTAGGGTCCCAGCTCCTCCTCTTTTACCGGTGACAGAGGTGAGAAGAGGAAGCTTTAAGCCATAACGAGCCCTTCTTACTCCGGTGAGATCCGTGGGACCATCTCCCACGCCGCAGCTCCACCTCCCGCGAGTTGCAGAGCCTTGCTACATCCGTTGGTAGCGTGAGGCGAAGATCTGAGCCGCCTTGTGCAGCTCCATCCCCAGACGAACTCCCTCCTCCCTCGATCCATACGACCGCCCGTGTTCAACCCTCGCTCATCTCCTCCGAGTGTCTTCCATCTCTGGCGTACATTCAGGTAAAGCCCTTAAAACCCTTCCAATTTTGACCTCAATCGCCTCACCCTTCTTCCTATCCATTTCCCCTTCTACCATATCACACCTCCCCCACCTTCAGCCAACCTCGTGGCCGAAGCACAAGCTCCATCTCCAGCGCTGCCCTCGGAGCTCCGCCCATTTATCCATATTCACTAATCCAAGTTAACCAAGCTATTTGCTCAAGTGTTCGCTCCTTAGTACAAATATAAGGAAAACCCCTTTGCTCAGAAGATGATTTACACGGATCTCCACTGGACCTGATACGCTCTTTGTCAAGCACAGAGCTCCAGCTCCATCACACGCAAGAGGTAACTTTTCAGAACCCATCTGCTTCCACCATCTTTCGCCCTTCTGCTTCCCTTGTTCACTCCGCGTATTCCCCCTCAAATCCATCAGGTCACACCTATAGATTACACGCCAATCCGTCAATTTTTCTTGACACCCTTTTCCTCGGTATTTTATCTTGTTTAAATACCAAAGCAGAGCATCATCCGTTGTTACCATCCACCAACGCTTAATGGGCATCATCTCACCACCATTCAATTTGTTCAATTCCCTAAAATCATGGTTTCTGCAATAGTGTAATCATATATGTTGACCTCTATTTGTGTTAAAACATTATACGCAATCTTGAGTTTGGTTCTGTTGGACACCAGCAGAGTTATATATCTGACTATTGAAAATATGTGAGGTTGCCTGGAGAAAAAGTCTGTGGAATTTCTGCACTTAGATTTTTCTTAAGATGGAATAAAAATGACAATCATCGATGTTAGTGGAATTATTCAAGTCTTAGGAGACTTGTAACATTTAAATGCTTATATCAGATAAATCTTAGTAATGAAATCCCTCTTATTACCAAGATTTGATTTGAATGCATTGTTAATCTGTGAAGTATTTCTGATTCAGAACTCCTGAAGGATATTGTTAATCTTAAGCTGAACTGGGTGAGCATTACATCCAACAACTTTTCCCTCTGAATATGCCTTTATTATATTTATTGGAAAGAATATTTGCATAATGTGCATAGGTATTTAATTGGTACCCGATTCAAGAATCGAGGTTAGATTTTTTTTGCAGTTTCATAATTGTTGATTTACGTGAACATCAAAGAACGTAGAGGGGAAATCAGAATCCACAGCCCAAAGGATGAAAACATTATCTTACATCAACTGTAGATCATCCTCGATCCCTCACAAGAATCATCAAACACATATTGGGTGGCCACAACCGCACGTGCTTGGGGTGGCTAATTGTGCGCTCACCCTCAGCCTTCCTGCAAATTGCAAGAGCTTCCCCACTTCAACAGGGCACGTGAGGTGCACGTGCCCATTGGAAAAATTGCAGAGATTTCTCTGCCCTCCTCCAGCATTGCAGAAGTGCCCCCGCTTGCCGCCGCCCTAGGAAAATTTCATCTGAGCCTAGGAGATTTTTACATTTATAGATAAGTCCCTCTAGGGACCCGTTTGAAGGAAAAAGTTTATTTTAATTACATTTTAGTCCCTAAAATTTCATTTCATCATATCTTTTCCATACAAACTCCGTTTTTTTCATACAATATTTCTTTTTGAAGCTCTTTTCATGCTCTACCAATTAGCATATTGGACAGATTCGAGACTATTTATTGATAATTCTTACTGAGGTTATCTGTTGACATATGCATGCTTCGTCTTGATTTATTTGTGCCTTTCTGAACTGAGAAGATCATTTACGTTATTTGTAGGGGATAAAGTGCAAGGACCTGAAATTATTTGAGCACTTTATACTATTCAGTATATTTTTGAGGATCTAACCTTTGCAAGAGATTCAACTCATCTGACAAAAAAAAAGAATAGTGTGATTAAACTCGAATTATTTAAGAATTGAATCAGAGAGAATGTTGAAATAATTTGAGGACTATTTTTTATTGTAGGCTTATTTGGAATCTTACTTGCATTTATTCGATCTGTGACTATTTTTGGGAGAACTGATCAATTTATTTGGATTAAAATTTTCATCACAGATCCTGCGCTTAATATCTTTCTCTGAGATTTTTAACATTGCATTATCATTTTGTCTTTTCATCATTTGACACAGAAATTAATCGAAAATTTATTAATTATTTAATTTAATTTAAAATCGCATAACTAAGAATCACCGTTCCCTGTGTTCGACCTTGGTATACTTGCCAAGTAAAAATATTCCACAACATTCAAAGATTGTGGTTTTTGATCGACCGATTTTCACCTCCTATACTACAATTCAACATTATTAAAGAGGTGAATTTCGCGTGCATCAATAACCTAATAGAAAAAAAAATAAAAGTAAGAAAATTAAAATAATAATAAATGAACTAAAATAACAGTGCTCAACATGAAAGTTGTTCATCTCAATGAGATCTACAACTTTCAAGAGGGACAAAAACACAGAAGTCCTTATTTGTACAAAAGTGTACTTTTGGTAGGTATTTAATGTGTATTAAATACACATTTTTTGGTATGTGTATACAAAGTATATTTTTACAATGACTCTATTTATGTATTATGTAGACACCAATTAATCTAATTTTTAGGGATTTTTACAGGAATGGAAATAAAGGAAAAATATATACAATATATGAAATATGTAAAAGAGAAGGAATAGGTTTTATTGAGTATTTAATATACAATAATTAACCCTAATTATGTACAAAGTGTGTATTATTTATTTGAGCTTATTAGTGGGTTTATTTGATGATTAATCAAGGGTATTAAACTAATAATGAGCAATAAGGTGGCTGAATCGATGATTCATCACCCTCTATACTTAAACCTTGATCATCCCGGAGCAATAAATCATTTATTTAGAGAAGATTTAGTCCGAGTTCTTAAGTTTAATTATTGTGTGTGAAGTAAAAAGTCAAGACATATTTATCATGCTCTTGGTGTCATGCACATCATCAAAATTAAGTCTTTCTGGCTCTTAATTTAAAGGAACATGAATTACCCAAGTCTCGGACTCTTTGAGGATACAATAAATATATAAATGGTATGCCGTTAAGTATAAATTATTGTATAAGTGTACAATCGATATTTCACCCAAGGGCCAAGTCTAAGTGGCTAGCTTAGACATATAATCCTCCACTCTAGTTCCAATATCAAGTCCCTACTTAATTTTTCGTGTCTTTAATGTCAGACTTAAAAATGTCATCATGGAAGGCCAAATATGGAATGCGTAGGATGTATCTTATTCGTCCCTTCTCTCATTGAAAAGGGATTCACTCGAATACCAAACACACACTTAGGTTATTCTATTTGGTGTAGATCAAGGTGTCTTTCAAGAAGTTTGAACTATCTGCAATTGTTTTTCTAGTATACATCGTGGTGTGTCTTTTTTGAATATCTAATATACTTTTCTACACCCGTGCTTGTAGAAATTATGATGTAGAGCCCTTTTTTTGTGCTCGCATGATTCTTATTTGGTGACCTAATAATATTAAGAAGAGACGATATTATGGCCTACTTCCTCTTGGTCCAAGTGGACTCTCAAAAAGATTGGAAGTGCTTGCTAGTTATTCTGAAGCTCTTTTTGTGGAAATCTTCTAAATTTTTACGCTTTTTTCTTGGATTTTTGGGAAAGATATAAATACTGTTAGCTCCTTGGTTCTTACCAAGTTGGCACACCTTGTCAATAGTTTTTTTATACACATTGGTACATATGTTAATACAAGATATCATAAGGATCCATGTCCCCATATTGTCTAGCTATTAAAACTCAAGCCTCATGAGTTGATTACCAATCACATCCTATTATCGAGTTTTGTAAGATTGTGTCTCTATTCAAGCACTCTAATCCTAGTCCTTAGGTGAAATTTTGACTCATCACTAAATACATCAATCATGTAAATGAGGTGTTGGACATGTGATGAATCCCCATTACATTACCTTTATTCTTTCATTTTGACCTTAAATCCATAGCTAAGTGCATGTATATATCATTAATTTGCCAAAATAAGCACTCTATAATTTGTACAAAATTCTGTATAAAATATTGTATATTTATTATATTCAAATCTAAAATTAAAGAGTAATGGAAGAAAAGAAAAAGAAATGAGATACCATATGCATTGAGTGAACCTAGACACCGTGACCTAGTCATGATGATGACTTGATCGACATGGAATAAAGTAGGGGGGTAGGGAAGATGAATTGTATAGAAAAGACATAAAAACTCTAATTTTTAACCATCAATAATTAATTTTCGGAACTTTATTTTATTTCATTATTTTTTTACCTTAAATAATAAAACCATCAACATGAACATTTTAGATAAAAAAAATCAATAAAAAATAATTCACAGTGTACACAGGACACACAAAATAAAAAGTCGTAAAGAAAACTTATCAAACACGTATCTTCTCCATAAAATTCACCAAACTCACCTTCAATTATATATAACTTTTAATAAGCTATGTAACGAAGGTGGTTTTATCCAATTTAGAGTTATGATGCAAAATTTAGGTTTTGGGCACCTATTATGCAATATACATGTATATAATATTCAATATATTAATTCTTTATATTTTAGAATTTCTTTATTTTTCTAAAACTGTATATATTATTTAAACCACTTGTATATGGTAAAACTAAAATAAAATCATTAAAAATACACTAAAATCAATAATGTATTTAAGCATATAGGTAAATATACCTATAAAGTACCTATAGTGTATGTGTATATTTTTATTTAAGTGCATAAATAACTTCAGAAAAATAAAACGAAAATATGTACACATGCAATCAAATATAATGTAAAAAAAATTGTATATAAATAATAAACTATAAATCACAAAATAAAAACAAAAGAGTTTTTGTATAGGTATATATACCTATTATATACATGTCAACATCAAAAACTAATAAATAACGTGATAAAAACAAATAAAAATCACAAAAAATAGCTTATTAATTATGTAACATATTTCATGTTTTAAGCTTTATTTAAACAATATCATTTTCAATTTTTTATTCTATTATTCTTCCATTTAATTACTTGTTTTGTCATTTAGCACCTAGGTGGCGTTAACATGGAGAAATCGTTGGCCTCAGACTGCTGACATCGGGAAAACAACCCCCTCCCCTCTGCTACTTGTCAGACCTGGTCGGGCAACCGACTTTTCCTATTTTAAAGTGAACTTTGTTACGCCTTTGGGCTAGATTTCTTTTTGTAATCTGAAGATAAGATCACCCTCCTGCCCACGGATCATCTGGATCCGATTTTTATCAAGCGCCCGAACCGAAAACCCTAATTTACTTTTCCCGCTTTTCCAATCAACTATAAATAATCCACCTCCTTTTTCTTTGATACGTATCTAGTCACTTCAATCTCTTACTCCCTTGAGCCCTTAAGGTGCTTCACCATGGTGACAGGAAAGCTGGACATCGACTCTTGGGCATGGACAAAGGAGGAGGTGCTACATCCACCCTTCGTCGGAGCTCTCCCGGTGAACTCTGCTCCCATGTCTCCAACCTTGGTAAGCTGCTCTTTTATGCCTGTGTTTTGTTCCTTAGGATAGTTGTAGCATAGGTTTAATTCTAATGCCTTCATTTTGGTTTAAATCACTCCAAAATCCAAAAGAATTACCTCACTAGTGTTGGACATGCAAGCCCACGGCAAGCCATTATGCAATAATTGTTATTGCAAATATCATTCCATGATCTGAAATGAAGATTAACTAATTTGCATAATAGGTCCCTTAGTACAAATAGGGTTATGTACCATGGCCATCTTAATCATCATACAACTATTGATTCAATTATCGAATCATAGAGGCTGGTGCTCGGATGAACATCTAAAGAGTTAGATTGAGGAATCATCAAGCACCGTCAAATGATTGTTAAGAGGGGATCTCCAGCCACAGAAGGAGATGGCAATCCTTTTTCGAAAGGCTGAGATCTAACCGACCTATTGATGCAGGTCCTCTGCATATGAATAGAGATTCAGAGGTGTTAGATAAGTTAGGTCAAAGAGTTGACTTAACGAGATCGAGATAACCAAAGTCCTATGTCGTATACTGTCACGATATAGGCAGGCATCCTCTGACCGGAGACAGATGTGTTACTATATGTCTGAGTATGTACATTTGACAGACCAATAGGTTGATGACCTAATCAAGGTCTATACACCGATGCGCCGGTGTGCATACAAGGGCATATGAGTAATACGATCTCTCAAAGGGATCATACAGATTCAGTTATTGAACCGGAAGACATGAGCTCACTCACGAGATATTGGGAAGAATCAAATTCCGTGCACAGTCATCTCACTTTGGAAGCTTGACTGAATTTGTAGGTTTGATATATACTTTTGGAAAGTATATGATCAACACCGGGGTATGATATATGCTTTTGGAAAGTGTATGAGCGATACCAACTCCCAATAGTCAAATGAGAAACTTAATGATAAAACCCTGAAGGAGACAGTCTAAAAGAGATCTAAGACTTCGGGTTTATTCTGGGTCTTCTAGTATGTAGGATGTATATGTATTAGGAATACCTGAGGGTGATGTTATCATAAACGATTGTATAACCATGGCGCTTCTATTCCGAGGGAGTGATGAAACATGTCTAGATTTTAGTTACTCCTCTCATAGAGAAGTAATCTGATCTTAGTCCAAATGTTGGACATTGATCTGAATGTGATTCAGATGTAATGAGAAGATTAGATTTGCGGTCTTGATTCTAGCAAGCATCTATGGGAGGTCCGCAAGATATGGATTTGAGATGTGATCTCAATATCCAAGTCACTATACATGGATCAATACAATCGCCCTGTCCTTATCTCCAAATATCCGCGGAGAAAGCGCATTATCCTTGAAATAGTTCATGGATAATTTATTTGTTGATATGTGTATCCGAGCATTGAGAAAATTGATATTTAAATGTGATTAAATTATTATGAATAATATGAATTTGATTCATATTATAAGGATAGTTATCTGAGATAATTCAATGTGATTTAATTATCAATGGTCTAAATAATGTGAATGTGATTCATGTTATTTGGGCACATGACAAAAGAGATCCAAGATGATTAAATGTGATTTAATTATCATGGGCATGAATAATGTGGATAGCAATATCCATATTAATCAGATTATTATAAATATGATTTATAATATATTAGAGAGAGCATATTATGATTTATATTTGTTAATTAATTATTAATGTGAATTGGATTCACATTGGATGATTAATTGGAAATATAATTTACATTTTGTTTTGGAATGTGAATGTGATTCACATTTTTTTCAATGGCATGATTGCAATATTCCACAAGATAAATATGAGTTATTTTTGTGAAATAATTTACAACAATTGTTGTGTAAAACTTGGAGATATCATGATATAATGAGATCTCATGAGATAATGAGATCTCATGAGATGATGAGATCTCATGAGAAGATTGGTATCCGTCCCCCCTTTTTTGGGGATATGGTTTATCTCCTCATTATCTCCAAGGATAATTAATTGATTTGATTTTAAATCCATATATATTAAATTAAATAAATTAATTATTGTTGTGTTTTCACAACAAAATCATGGCCATTGAAAGAAATACAAATCAATCTTATCCATTGATTGTGTGATGTCCGTGGATTGGGATCCATGGACTCCCAAAATCCTATATAAGAAGAGGCACCCCTTTCTCTTTGAGACAATTAATGAATGCTCTCTCTCATTCTTCACACGCCAACTCTCTCTCCCTCTCTCTCATTATGGCCATCCACCATGGAGCCCAAGAGAGAATCGTTATCGCCGCAGCATCGTCGTTATGCTGCCGGATCATTTGCTCATGGATCTCCGTCTCCTTCGGTGCGCCTCGCTCAAAGAAGACGTTGGATCTCGTGTGACGAGATCAGGAGATCTGCCGCTCGGATCATCAACATGGATTGTGAGAAGTACGTGTCTCATCAACGCGCTCACAAGCGTCTCCTTCGTTGGATCGGACTTGAGACATGAGGTCTCTTGGTTTAGAGACTCGATCGCAACCACGCTTCAAGAGCTAAACCTTATACCTATTTGTGGTTAAGATGAAATGATCCAAGAAGTGTTCTTGGATCATGTGGTTTCGTCGTGTTTATTTTTTTTAAAATTCTGCTGCCCGGAGCAACTAGTACGACTAGTCGCTCTCAATCGCATATGATGCGACCCACACGCTTCCATGATGCGCTTAAGGATCTCCCCATATCCGTCAACTAGAGATTCATGCTCCGACACTTATTATACACTCCCTCTCTTCCTTCCACTCCACCTCCATCACCTTCCCCTTCACTTCTCTATTTCCCAGACCATCTCCTGCACCCCGCTCTTGCATAGATTGGGTCTAACGGGTCTTCCTCCACTTCCTCACTGGAGACCCCTCCCTTTGCTTCATCCAATGCATCCACCTGCATATTTTATGTCTAGAAGCTTCGATTCTAGGTCATTGTGCTAACCGTGTAGGTCTTAGCTTCAACGAAACCCACATGAGGGGTCCCAAGTACCAAAACTGAAGCTTTAGCTCACGGTTCCTTCTCCTCCCTTCAAGCTCCTCTCCATGGGTCCCAAACTCTCTTCTAACCCTTAGTATATTCAACGAGATCCCATGAACATTCCAAGCTCATCAACATAGCGGGGGATGATCGGAGTAGCTCAGGAGCTCGATTCGAAGGTTGTCGGCCAAGTGTGCTTCGCCCGTTCTTCTAACCTCTTCGACCGTCATCTGATGAAGAACATTTTCCTAAATGCTACAACCGCCATCTGATCAAGCTCATCCTCCACCAAATGATCCATATTTGGATCTAATCCGTGCTTACGATCAACGAAGCGGTATCCATCATTGACAACGCGACACACGTTTAAGTGAATAGATCTCAGTCGTTCCCCAACATGCAAGTAAGAGTATTTTGTACTATTTTCCCATGCATTATTTGCTATTTACACTTTAGCCCTGTAAATATTTATTGTAGCTCATAAATGTCTTGATATTTTACATTGTAGACCTATAGGTTTGTATCATTCACACTTTAGTCCCTGACCACGTCATCTCACATGCGGTCCCACACGAGGGTCTTTGGGGGCTTTATCTTGTGGATTTGTTGAACTTATTTGGAAATTTTAAAAATACTTTTGGAAATTACAACTTAGTCCAACTTAGTCCCTACTAGTTTTATTAGAATTTATATTTTATTAGGATAATTGCATTGCTAGCCCTAGAGTTTATTTTAATTTTTTTTTCATAAATGCCCTTATAAAGCACATTTATATTGTAAAATTAATTGGTAAATTTGGGAAAAATGCTCCTGGACTTTGCTATTTTGTTAAAGTTGCATGCCTTAAGTTTTTTGAACTGTAGAATAGTCCATATGCATTGTTATTAATTGTGTGTTTTGTTTTTAGTTGTATTAATTAGGAAATTAACTCCAAAGATATGAGAAATATATTTTAAATACCTTATATTTCACATATTTTTTTATTAAGGAATTTATTATTAGTTTCCTTATTAAAAATTACAAAACTAGCTATATTATACTATTTTGACTTAAAAAATCATAAAATTAAAATGTAGATAAAAAAATCACCAAAAATGGGGTAAGTGTATTTTATTATATCTTATCACATACCAAAAATTCATAAAATATACAAAAAAGAAAGCTTAAAATTAAAAAGTATAGAAACCCATAATAAATATAAAAAATCATAGAAAAATAAAAAAATATGTTCAAAAGCTTGATTTTTTTATTTTATTTTCTACACAGGAAAACTCATTTTGGACCCTTTCTAAGTTGATAGATATTTTTAGGCCCATTTAAACTTCCTATATTTTCAATATATTTTATATTTTGTATTTTAATTCTAAAAATCCATAAAATTTAAAAAATACCCTAAAATATAAAAAATCCAAACATATTTTATTTCATCTATTTCAAATATTTTTGATATATTAAAAAAATACAAAATACTCTCTTATTATGTCTCTTTATATCTCTCTCACACACACACACATATATCTTATTATATATATTATATATTTTTTATTATATTTTATTAATTAAAAACAATTGCAAAATAAAAATCAAATAAAAATCATAAAAAATTAAGAAAACACAAAAATACATAAAAACATAATAGGCTGCGAAACCGACATTTTTGTGCTAGATTCCTTGGGTTGAGTTTCATTTTTGTAGTCTACCCCCATTTCCTCCCGTGGACGACACTCTACTTGTTTGTTCATACACATTTCTGTAGGATATGTGAGCCCACGGCGAGCCATTACGCAATAAATGTTATTGCAAATATCTTTCCCTGATCTGAAATGAAGGATAACTAATTTGCATAATAGGTCCCTTAGTACAATTAGGGTTATGTACCATGGCCATCTTGATGATCATACAGTTGTTGATTCAATTATTGAATCATAGAGGCTGGTGCTACGATGAATATCTAAAGAGTTAGATTGAGGACTCATCAAGCACCGTCAAACGATTATTAAGAGATCATCTCCAGCCAGAGAAGGAGATGGCAATCCTTTCTCTGAAGGATGATATCTAACCGACCTCTTGATGCAGGTCCTCTGCATAGGAATAGAGATTCAGAGGTATTATATAAGTTAGGTCAAAGAGTTGACTTAATGAGATTGAGATAACCAAAGTCCTATATCATATGTTGTCATGATATAGGCACGCATCCTCTGACCGGAGACAGATGTGTTACTATATATCTGAGTATGTACATTTGGTAGACCAATAGGTTGATGACGTAATCAAGGTCTATACACCGGCACGCTGGTGTGCATACAAGGGCATATGAGTAATACGATCTCTCAAAGGGAGCATACAGGTTCATTTACTGAATCGGAAGACATGAGCTCACTCATGAGATATTGAGAAGAATCAAATTCCGTACGCGGTCGTCTCTTTTTGGAAGCCTGACTGAATTTGTAAGGTTTGATATATACTTTTGGAAAGTATATGATCAACACCTAGGTATGATATATGCTTTTGGAAAGTATATGATCGATACAAACTACTAATGATCGAATGAGAAACTTAATGATAAATCCTTGAAGTAGACAGTGAAAAATTAATCTTACACTTTGAGATTATTCTGGGTCTTCCAGTATGCCGGATGTACATGTATTAGGAATACCCGAGGGTGATGTGATTATAAACGATTGTATAACGATGGTGCTTCCATTCGTAGGGAGTATTGAAACAGGTCTGGATTTTAGTGACTCCTCTCAGTAGAGAAGTAATCTCATCTTGGTCCAAATGTTGGACATTGATCTGAATGTGATTTAGATGCAATGAGAAAATTAGATTTGCGGTCTTTATTTAATCAAGCATCTATGGGAGGCTCGAGATCTAGATTTAAGATGTGATCTTAATATCCAGTCACTATACGTGGAACAATACAATCGCCCTGTGCTTATCTCCAAGTATCCGCGGAGAAAGCACATTATCCATGAAAGAGTTCAAGATAATTTCATTGTTGATATATGTATCCGAGCATTGAGAAATTGGATAATTAAATGTGATTTAATTATCCTGAATAATATGAATTTGATTCATATTATAAGGAGAGTTATCTTGGATGATTAAATGTGATTTAATCATCATGAATAATATGAATTTAACTCATATTAGAGAGAGAGTTATCTTAGATAATTAAATGTAATTTGATTATCAAAGATACTAATAATGTGAATGTGATTCATATTATTTGGCACATGAGAATAGAGATCCAAGAAGATTAAATGTGATTTAATTATCATGGATATGAATAATGTAGGCAGCACTATCCATGTTAATCATATATGTATATATATTATAAATGTGATTTATGATATATAAGAGAGAGCTATTTGTAATTTACATTTGCTTAATGTGAATTGGATTCACAATGAACATTAACTTGAAAATGTAATTCACATTTTATTTTGGGCTGTGACTGTGATTCACAAATTTCCAATGGCAAGATTGCAATATTCACAAAATAATTATGAATTATTTTTGAAGAATAATTTACAACAATTGTTGTAAAATTGGAGATACATGGAATAATGTAATCAAAGAAGATTACATTGGAGATGCCCCTTATATATTGGAAGGAAGGGACGACCACCAATTCCTATTAGGAAAGGGTGGCCGTCCACTCCATATACATGGAAGGAGGCACTCTTCTTTCCATTATGTCCATATGTTGTTGATTTAATTTTGGGATTGATTTATATTGATTTATCAGTATATATTTAATCTAAATCAGATTAATTGTTGTTGGTTTTACCACTAAAATCTTAGCCATTAAAAGAAACACAAATCAATGAGAGCCATTGGATTTGTGTTGCCCATGGATTGAGATCCATGGATCCCAAAATATTATAAATAGAAGGGCACCCCTTGCTCTTTATATGATAATGAGAAACATAAGACTCTCTCTCTCTCTCTCTCTCTCTCTCTCTCTCTCTCCCTCTCGATACGCCATCCTTCTCCTT
The DNA here is from genome assembly GCA_037367405.1 of Ottelia alismoides. Classification (NCBI taxonomy): domain Eukaryota; kingdom Viridiplantae; phylum Streptophyta; class Magnoliopsida; order Alismatales; family Hydrocharitaceae; genus Ottelia; species Ottelia alismoides. The sequence continues at coordinate 410,762 of JAZKJV010004609.1, forward strand.
CTCTCATGTATCTGTCCACCATGGATGCCCTAGAGAGATTCTCCATCGCCACGGCATTGTCGTCATGCTACCGGATCATTTGTCCTTCAGTGTGCCTCACTCGTGAAGAAGATGTCGGATCCGTGTATCAATATCAGGAGATTCGCCGCTTAAATGATCAACATGCGAGAAGCACGTGTTTCATCAACACGCTCACAAGCGTCTCTCTGTAGGATCGGACTTGAGACAGGAGGTCTCTTTGTTTAGAGACTCGATCGCAACCACGCTTCAAGTGGTAATCCTATTACTTGTTTGTGGTTTAGACGAAACAATCTAAGAAGTGTTCTTGGATCATGTGGTTTCGTCACATGAAAATTTTTAATTTCTGCTGCCTCAAGCAATTAGTGCGACTAGTCGCTCTCGATCGCATACGATGCGATCTTCATGCTTCCGTGATGCACTTAAGGATCTTCTCATATCCTTCAAGTGGTATCAGAGCTGTAGGTCGGAGGTTTAGTATGCGATCCATAAACCTTGGAAGACTTGGGTTCATTAGGGTTTGCGAAAGTTTTGTCGCATTTCATCTTCACATCTCTGTTTAGTGCATATTTTAGGCCCTGTTTAAATTTTTTAAACACGAAAATAACAATTGTATTTTGTTCCCCATTAAATAAGTAAACCATAGGATCTGAGTTTACGTGATTTCTAATCCGTTTGCTCAAGTTATGATCATTTTAGCGAACATGTATCCACAGTTTCGGGGACTGCGAATCTTAACGTATTTAAAGAGTTAATTGCAGATTTAAAAAGCCTTGAAATGCATGCAAAATAGGTTTTATTGTAAATCAAATTATCAAACTTTAGAAATTTATTTTTCTTAATTTGGATTTAAATTGATTGAGATATGCTCATTTTAGTAAGTGAGGGTCACTGCTGGAAATTACTTTCCTAATCAAGAACCTTGTTATTGTCATTTAATCAATTAGTGAAATTAAATTGTTTAATTTTCTGGATTAACTATGGATAAATATTTGTGAAATATTTGATGATAATTATTTTCTTAAATGACATTGCCTTAATCAATAATTGATTAGATATGATCTAGATCACAATTGGTTACACAATCTACTTTCCAACAAATAAAGTTGCTTGAATAGGATTGGGGATTCGTTTAGCAAATCTACTTACAATGTTAATAAAAATTGTTTTGATTATTATTATATATGATATAACTTTAGTTGAAGAACCGATTATCATCTCAAGTACACAATGATCAATTTGGCATTATCCTTTCCCGAGGTGGATATGGTGTCTAGTCGGGGAGCGTTGATGTAGCAGGTTGCACCGTGTGCAGTCTGTCCCACTCCCGTCGGTACTGGCCATGACAACGGGTAGGGACTCGGTAATGCAGGAGAGATCACGATGTATTTTTCTAATTATTAAAATTCGAAATAATTCGTATTTGAGATAATACCATAATTCATGTAACAATTAAGAATGTTTGTTGGATATTAATTGGATCATTAATTTAATATGATTAGATTAGTTGGAATCCAATTAAGATTAAAACACTCTATTATGAATAGAGTTGTTATTTCTCTTAGAAGAATTAATCATAATGAATATGATTCATAATGATTAATTAGAATTTGAATATGATATGGAGGATCACATAAGTGACATCCATGGTCTCCCGTCAAGATGAAGGGTTCCGTCGCCAGGGATTGTATGTAGGAGATGCTTGTCCGAAGTGACGGCTCCTGTATGCAAGAACATCTGGATCGGGCTCTTTGCTTCTCGAAAGAGTAAGGTCGTATGCGTAGTGACCCCAATATCAGGTCCTCATATTATTGGGGCGATATTGGATTGTGCATAGCGAGTGCTAATCTTGTTGATGGTTGGTTCAACTAATGACGGGTCAACATCAGCTTAGGAGTGGTGGGCCCGAGTGTTAAAGACCGAATTGGGAATGCAAGTTGGACTTGCAAGGCGGAATGTGTTCTCGCTTCTTTTTATCTGAGTTACAGTTTTTCATATTATTGGGATGTGACAAAGATAAGGAAGGAGATCCCAGATCTTGCTGAGATATAATGGTAAGTATATCTCTTACATCAAAAGTGATTAGGGGAACGAACATTTAGTGTTGAGAAGGCAAGACAACTTTGATATAAAAATTCTTAAATCAAAGAAAAGTATATATTTATATACATTTATGCAAATTATCTTATTTCAGATAACCCTACATTAAATACACTCAATACTATACTCAATAATAACCAGTAAATTATCATAGATTGGATCCATGATCAAGATATTGTACTTGCAGTTGGACACATATTGTATGTGGTTGCAATGTGCAAGTGTCCTCATAATAATGAGGAATGACAATTAAATAGACAATATGACAACAAACTTAGGGTTTATATGTCTCTATAGTCTTGATCTCTCATCATGTACTTTGGAAGTAACATGTCGATGATGATCGCAATTGTCAATTAATCCTTATAAAATCTAAGAAGATGTTCTGGCATACATATGTGCTCTTGACATTTAATCATGAATGACATGGTTCACTGCATTATCCAGAATGGTGGCTCTATAAGAGATGATGTATTCGAAATGTTTGAATACCTACCCGAACCAATATTTTAAGAGTTTAGATGGATGCAGATATGATGAGTGTCACAATTCTACTGTCTATACTCTAGTAATTCATGAAGCTTCATAATATTCATATTGTATGAATTGAATGAAGCACATGTATAAATGTTGAAATGCTCTTATATTGAAATCTTTTGAATTTAACATAAGAGATCCCTTATCTTAAGCAATGGTTGTTTATAGATGAAGGGAGCATAGTGGAAGCGTGGGTCTGACCCATGTGAGAATGAAAGTCCAAGAGTTGATTTTACTTCTATGACTTCCATATGAAATCCAAAGAGTTGGATAAATGCCAATACTACAATAAGCTGATGTGTTGATAGTATGGCTATCAAATCAATCTAGAATCCTTGGAGAAGGACTCAAATAGTGCATCGGAATAATCTACTTATAATCATTGAAATTAACTTTCTTATTTAATAAGATCAAAGTCTAATAATTGTATCTCATTCTTTTAATAACACTTGCAATTTGTTGCATATGTATTAGAAGACTATAAAATTTGATTTTAAGGTTTAATGGTCATCCACATGGATATTGATGCAATTATTGCAACAATCTCTATTAAATAGATGGACTTGTTATTTTCAGTGGGACAACCCTTAGTCTTAGAGAATGTGTTTATGACCTAGATATTAGAATACACTCATTATTTATTTCTAAATATTGGAAATAAACATGACTTCTGTAATAGATCTATCATAAAGAGTTATGATGGAGATATTTCAGATAGTAATCTAAAATCTAGTGGACTCTACTAAATTAGAAAATTAATGAATGGTTCATTAACATTTCTAATACTGAAATTAAACCTTAAGAGATCAATAGGAGAATGAAGATCATTTGACAATGATCTGGCATCAAGCCTTGGATATTTGTCTATTGATGAGATCAGTGGGCTAGTAAGAGATGGAACTGTAGATTGTTTGAAATTTCATATCTTACATACTTATGAATATTGTATTCAAAGTAGAAATGTCCAAAGCACCCTTCTCTGGAATGATGTAAGATGTCGAGGTATTCAATATCCCATACATATTGATGTATGCAGATCATCTATATCAAAGTAAACATTAATGATATGTGATATCCATTGATGAATTTTTGTAATACGAGTTTTCTTCCATACACCTTAGAAACCTTTGAAATGTTTAAAGATTTCACAATTTTGGTTTATAACCAAAGTTTGAAGTAAGATGAAATGAATTTGATCTAACCTAGGTAGTCTATACCTATTAGATGAATTGATGGAATACCTTATGGAGATATGCCTTATCTCACTCCTCCTGATATACCTTAACTCAATAGAGTTGTGGGGAGATACAGTTGGATCACGTGTGACAGATCTTATCAATGATGAATCTTAGCATAATTTTCCCTTAGTTTCCAGGTATATATTTGTAGTAGTGACTACAATATATATCCTTAATAAGGTTCCATGCAAGTAAGCTGGAATCTGGCGCTGCAGAGTGCTACTTCATTAGGAAAATAAAGGATGGTATTGGATACCTACTTTATGACCTTGAGATTCTTAAAAGATCTCATCCCTGAGAATATGATTCTTAGAGGATGACTTTCTTGAGAATGAAGATGAAAATGAAGTAAAGAAACTCATTTAATCTTGTAAAGATAATGAGGCTCTTGAAATAGGAAACTAAAAGAATAATTAAAGATTAAACACTAATACTTCTTCAAATAAGTTTGAGGATGTATTCCATGTGTCAGTTAAGTCTGAAAATGATCAGACTTCATGTGATGAAGCTCCTGAGGATCATGAGATGGAAAGGTGGATGTTAGCAATAAAGTCAAAGGTAGACTTCATATACAAGTGTTGTATATGGACCCTAGAGGATCCACCTATAAGGGTTAGACCCATTAAGGTGTAAATGGATCTTCAAGTAAAATAGGGAATCTGATGAGAAGGTATGGACCTTCAAAGCACGGTTCATAGGCATGAGCTACACATCGAAGAGAAGACATCACTTGCGATGAGACTTTCTCTTCAGTAACCATGCTTATACCCATCAGAAATTGCTAACTATAGCTACATAACTTGACTATGGCATCTTTAAGATTTAAGTCAAGATTACATTCTTGTATGAATACCTCTCTGAGGATATTCACATGAAGTAGCCCCAGGGATTCATGGTTGAGGAAAGTAAGCTGTACAAGCTAGAGAACTCCATCTATGGACTCAAATAAGCTTATTGTAGTTGGAACATAAGATTTGAAGAAATTATAAATGCTATGATTTCAGATAGAATCTTGTTGTACCATGTGAAGCTTAGTGGAGTGCCGTTGTGTTTATCATGCTAAGTATAGATCATATCCTAATCATTTTAAAATGATATAAGGACAATAATGAGTGTTTTATAATCTGTCTATTCCATACCTTGAGATATGACCTCAAGGATACCTCTTGGATCTTAGTTATGAAGGTGTTCAGAAGCAAAGAGAAGAGGGTATTAGGACCATCACATTAGTGATATACCTTGGACATATTCCATTCTTGAAAAACCCCAAGGAAGGCTTCCTTCCTTTAATATATAGTACTGACCTATCTTAAAGGATAGCACCTCAAAGAGTTGAGGAAGTGAATGCTAGAACTGCTTGCCCTTGTGCATTAGTTAGAAGAAGCCGAGTGTATGCTAGATGTGTACAAAATCCAGATGTCTGACATGCAGTGGGAGTAGTAAACTGTTACTAATCCTACTATGGAGATAAAGCACTTGATTGTAGTAATAACAATATCATCGAAGATGATAATACTTTAGAGATAGTGATCACTAAGTTTTCTCTTCAAGAAATTAAGACTTTATAGATAGTGATCTAAAAGGTCTTAACTGCGGATACCCTGGGAGATATAGATCTCCAGGAATAAGGGTATTCTAATAAGGATAATAGAAATTTCATACTGGTTAAATGATTATTGAGTTGTAGTGTCAACGACACTAAAACTAATAATGTTGAGTATTGGTTGCATAAGATGCAATTTTCGCATTGAATGCGAGAACTGTTACTCGGAGATAAGCGAGTGCCGTAAAAGGATTTGGCGTAGTCTCTTGGGAACAGAGTGACTGATCAACTTACCTAGCTATTTTCTTAAATAGCTTATGATTATCTCATGAAAGCGGGTTTAATGATTAGCCTAGTAATGGCTCTTTGGGCTAGTGGGAGATTTTTGGACATGCAAGCCATTATGCAATAAATGTTATTGCAAATATCATTCCTTGATCTGAAATGAAGAATAACTAATTTGCATAATAGGTCCCTTATTTCAATTAGGGTTATGTACCATGGCCATCGTGATGATCATACAGTTGTTGATTCAATTATTGAATCATAGAGGCAGGTGCTATGATGAATATCTAAAGAGTTAGATTGAGGACTCATCAAGCACTGTCAAATGATTATTTAGAGATGATCTCCAGCCTGAGAAGGAGATGGTAATCCTTTCTCTGAAGGATGATATCTAACCGACCTCTTGATGCAGGTCCTCTACATAAGAATAGAGATTCGGAGGTGTGAGATAAGTTAGGTCAAAAGAGTTGACTTAACGAGATCAAGATAACCAAAGTCCTATATCATATGCTGTCATGATATAGGCATGTATCCTTTGACTGGAGACAGATGTGTTACTATATATCCGAGTATGTACATTTGGCAGACCAATAGGTTTATGACCTAATCAAGGTCTATACACCGGCACGCTAGTGTGCATACATGGGCATATGAGTAATACGATCTCTCAAAGCAATCATACATGTTCATTTACTGAACCAGAAGACATGAGATCACTCATGAGATATTGGGAAGAATCAAATTCCGCGCACGGTCGTCTCGCTTTGGAAGCCTGACTGAATTTGTAAGGTTTGATATGTACTTTTGGAAAGTATATGATCAACACCTAGGTATGATATATGCTTTTGGAAAGTATATGATCGACATAAACTCCCAATGATCGAATGAGAAACTTAATGATAAATCCTTGAAGTAGACATTGTAAAATTAATCTTATACTTCAGGATTATTCTGGGTCTTCCAGTATAATAGATGTACAAGTATTAGGAATACGTGAGGGTGGTGTGATCATAAACGATTGTATAACCATGACGTTTCCATTCCTAGGGAGTAATGAAACGGGTCTGGATTTTATCGATGCCTCTCAGTAGAGAAGTAATCTGATCTTGGTCCAAATGTTGAACATTGATCTAAATGTGATTCAGATGCAATGAGAAGATTAGATTTGCGGTCGTGATTTAATCAAATATATATGGGAGGTATGAGATCTGGATTTAAGATGTGATCTTAATATCCAAGTCACTATACGTGGAACAATACAATTGCCCTGTCCTTATCTCCAAGTATCCGTGGAGAAAGCACATTATCCTTGAAATAGTTCAGGATAATTTCATTGTTGATATATGTATCCGAGCATTGAGAAATTGGATAATTAAATGTGATTTAAGTATCATGAATAATATGAATTTGACTCAATTATAAGGAGAGTTATCTTGGATGATTAAATGTGATTTAATTATCATGAATAATATAAATTTAATTCATATTATAGAGAGAGTTATCTGAGATAATTAAATGTGATTTGATTATCAAAGATATGAATAATGTGAATGTGATTCATATTATTTGGCACATGAGAATAGAGATCCAAGATGAATAAATGTGATTTAATTATCATGGATATGAATAATGTGGATAGCACTATCCATGTTAATCATATATTTTATAAATGTGATTTATGATATATAAGAGAGAGCTATTTGTAATTTACATTTGTTAATTAAATGTTAATGTGAATTGGATTCACATTGAACATTAAATTGAAAATGTAATTCACATTTTATTTTAGGTTGTGGATGTGATTCACAAATTTCCAATGACAAGATTACAATATTCATAAAATAATTATGAAATATTTCTATAGAATAATTTACAACAATTATTGTTGTAAAATTGGATATACATGGAATAATGTAATCTAAGAAGATTACATTGGAGATGCCTCCACCATATTGGAAGGAAGGGATGGCCACCAATTAGGAAGGGGTGGCCGTCCACTCCATATGCATGGAAGGAGGCACTCTCCTTTCCATTATCTACATATGTTGTTGATTTAATTTTGGGATTGATTTATATTGATTTATCAATATCTATTTAATCTAAATTAAATTAATTGTTGTTGGTTTTTACCAACAAAATCTAAGTCATTAAAAGAAACACAAATCAATGTGATCCATTGGATTTGTGTTGCCCATGGATTGTGATCCATGGATCCCAAAATATTATAAATAGAAGGGCATCTCTTGCTCTTCTTATGCTAATGAGAAACACAAGACTCTCCCTCTCTCTCTCTGTCTCTACACGCCATCCCTCTCCTTCTCTCATGTGGCCATCTACCATGGATGCCCTAGAGAGAATCTCCATCGCCGCATCATCGTCCTCATGCTGCTGGATCATTTGCTCGTGGATCTACATCTCCTTCGGTGCGCCTCGCTCGTGAAGAAGATGTCAGATCTTGTGTATCGAGATCAGGAGATTTGACACTTGGATCATCAACATGGATTGCGAGAAGCACGTGTTTTATCAACACGCTCGCAAGCGTCTCCTCCATCGGATCGGATTTGAGACAGGAGGTCTCTTCATTTAGAGACTCGATCGCAACCACACTCCAAGAGGTAATCCTATTACTTGTTTGTGGTTTAAACAAAATGATCCGAGAAGTGTTCGTGGATGATGTGGTTTCGTCACATGGAAATTTTTAATTTCAGCTGCCTTAAGCAACTAGTGCGGCTAGTCGCTCTCTATCGCATACGATGCGATCCTCACGCTTATGTGATGCGCTTAAGGATCTCCCCATATCCTTCAATTTCATGTAGAGTTAAATAAATTTTGTCACTCACACATGCATGGTCTATTTCACATACCCATCCATGAGTTTTGATCATTGATTGACCGTGTTGGATGATTGGATCTGAGTACTGCGAGAGGCATTGATACACCGATTGACCGACCTGACTTGTCGGGCACCGCATGCCCTAGAAAACCAAGCGTTAGGACTCCATCATTATGTAAAAATCCTCGTTCACCAATTGGAACCATTGTCAGGGAGCAACAGTCAGATAGATTAGCATCCTTAGGCACTCAGGCTTTTGTTGCTTTGTCTGCTTGTTGTCTATTTACATAGCTTTCCATATTTTCTTGCTTTTATTGTTTCATAATTATTTCTGGCATTGTCTCTTATTTCCTTTGTTTCGAGGGACCACTTGTCGAGGGAGGCTGTCTTCATATTGTCTTCGCACCCATGAGAGGTGGAGCATGTCATTCTTTCCCAACCTGCAGTTAAGAGCATCAGAGGAGACAAAAGCAAAGTGCTGAGAAGCAGACTCTTATTTAGTAGCAATTTTTTTCTATTTTGTGTGAGAGAGAGATATTTACTTGAACTTGTAATAATAGAGGTACATTGGTCACTTAGTCTATTCGGGGTCTATTTCGCCAAGTGCTGGTGCACTTGGGGGCCCACTGAGTTTTGATGATTTTGACAGTTTTCTTTTCCTTTCTTTTCTTTCCTTATTTTTCACTTTGTTTTGTTTCTTGTGATTTGTACATTTCCGCCTTTGTTTTTCTTTATTTTATGTGAATGAGCCTCTATATATTGGGATTGCATTATCCAGTAATCTAGGTCCAAAGCTTAATATATTTCATGCTCTTATAGTCACTTCTCTTGGACATAGATTCAAATTAATCTGGTGCTTTACGTAATAACAATCCATTGTCTAGGACGATTTCACACCATTGCATGCATTTAGTGTAATTTTAATTCTATCTAGCATTCTGCATGGAGAGTGCTGGGAAGCAAGGTAAGTCTTCTTACTGAGCATACGCCATACGACATGATGATGAGTTTTCCAACATCGTGTTAGCTTGCATTGCTTTTCCGTTCTCTCCCCTATTTTTGATCACTTAGGAAAAACAAATGAAACCGAGAAATCTTTAGGCCTTTGCATAAAAATACTCAAAACAAGAGAAACTCAAAATTTTTTTAAAAGGCCTGCTATTGAAAAGATGACCTAATTCTAAAATTCGTAATGAACTTTTGGGGCTCATAAAGCCCTCATTGATTTCAGGTACCGTCCAGACTGAATGAGGTATGACACCATAAGGATTGGAGTCCCAATCCCGATCTACGACTGCCTTGATAATCACTTGGGACAACAAAGTAATGGCGCTTCTATAGTACGTAGGTGACTAAGGCCAGGTTGATGATGGTGTTCCTGCCATGTGTGGAACATCCGACTTGGTTTGAAGTATTGATCATAGGCCACACACTCACGGGGTTGTCTGTTTCATCGTCCTACGCCCGAGTACCTCACTTGTGAGGGAAGTAGTGGTTTCATCTATCAGCTTCTCCTCTCTATTTCTTTGGATGTGTACGCTCCCAAGCATGAGATCTAAGACCTCTAAGTACACATATCACATGTTACGAAGGAGGTAGAACAAGTACAAGGAACTTTCCAGGCAGTACACACACTCCTATAGGAATTGCCCTCTAGGGACAAGTGAAAGGATAACTGCTTGAAAATCACCAATAAAATTGAAAAGATAATTGTCGAACTCTTATGGCTTCATTGTGTTGAGTTGGTGAATTAACCCTTACTTTCATATTTGTTTGGATCAATTAAAAGTAGGTTAAGATCAAAAATCTCACGCACTTTGTGCCCTTTCATCTCTACTTCTCTTCTACCTCTTCTCATTCATCTCGCTCACTTTGAGCCTTCTCTTCTCAATTCCTCTTGAATTCTTCTTATTCTATCCCTGTTATTATTCTCTCATCATCTCACTCTTGACACCACGATGTCGTATCTTGAAAGTTTTTGTTTGGACTCCACGAACCCCTTCATCGACTCCTCGATGCTGACATCATTGCTTTGTTGGGGTGATCTCAAAGAGTTGTGTTCATCTTTTACAAACCTTATTCTGAGCTCCTTGATCTTCACTCGACCAAAGGTTCATGATGACTCCCTTCCTGAATCCTCTTCTTTCAATGCTCACCTTTCACCAATAAATCCATTGTTTAAGCTTGACTCTAAGCTCGAAATCTCTTTTCAGACTCCACAGTTTCAAATGATTGATCATGGCTCATTTCACGATGTAGATCACCATCCCGTACTGGAGTTAGATAACAACCCTGATTTAGAAATGGCTCCTCAGAGATAGGGAAATGGCCAAGGATCAGAACAAGGCATAGATCAGAATGAGGTTAACTCCTAATGCTCGCATCCATTCAGATCATACAACATTAGTTAACCGATTAGGCCAATGCCTTGTGTGCTTTCCAGGAAATGCTCACAGAGATGAGGAGGGAATGAGAAAACTGAGGAGGTGATCATGGTGGTCAACAACCAGGAGGTGCTAATGAGGTGCAAATGGAGGAGCTACAGGAGAAAACCATGGAGGGGGGAGAGATCGAGCACTAGCCAACTCTCAGAAAGACCTACAATCCTAGAGCAGGGCAAGTCACAGACTGGATGCACATTCCGCAGATACATGGTCACTTTGAGGTGAAGCCATCACTAATACCTCTCTTACTGACCTTCCATGGAAATACCAATGAAGAACAATACATTCATTTCCAGCAATTCAACAGCATCCCGGTACCATGCACTATACAAATATACCATTAGGGGTGGTGAAGACGACCGCTTTCCCTTTTAGCCTTCAAGGTAAGGCTCTCTACTAGATATAGGAAATGTACCCATGACTTGGGAAGAGCTGAAATCGGTGTTTCAACATAAATACTACCCATTAGGCCAACTCAATCAAATGAGAGATCTCATTTCCATCTTCTCACAGGTATCCCACGAGCCTTTCCATGAGGCGTGGGAATGATTACGAGATTTTCAGGAGAGGTGCTCCCATCAAGATTTGTCGAAGACAAGCCTTGTGCAGAACTTTTTTTGGGCAGAACTTATTTGGGGGATTGCATCAGGAGGGACAACAACTTCTGCATGCTTCCTATGGAGTTTCCACTTGAATAAAGACGAGGACGTGGTCTGTAAAATATTCAAATAAATGGCAGAAGGATCAGCCGCATTGTCCTCATCTCGTGCATTCCAGAAGGCTCCATAGATTCCTCACAAGGCTGTCAACATGACACCATAGTAGTATGAAGAAGAGAGGAAAGAGGAGATTTCCAACTTCAGTACCATCAGAAACCATCTTTCCAAGGTGGATATAATAGAAAAATGATCTATCTTGGAGAAACTCAATGTGATCGAACAAAGAACCAAGTACCTTGATAAGCTCGATCTGATCACACGACAATTGGAGCTTGTTGTCGGCACCATCAGCGCCATCCATGATGTGAGCATCACCATTTAGATGCCTGCAGCTGAGCCGAAAGAGTAGACAACATCCCCAACATAGCAACAATAGTGTCCATCACAACAACCAGTGGTCTTGCATGTTTTAAGTGCAAGCTCCGGACTAGGGTTCGTAGTCATCACAACACTCGCAGATGGTCGTCTACTATCCCGAAGCTCCATCATATTCCAAGCAATTTACTTCACCTGTACCCCCACAGATAAATGAAGTGAATGTCGTTTGGGACATAGAGCAATTTATCAAGACCGTTTTTGGTGAGGACTGTGTATCGTTCTCATATTAGAGTTATCATCTGACACACATCCATTCATTATCAACAGACAATTGCTGAAGGCGTACATATATCATTATATGTTCCTATACGTGGTTGACTCAGGTGATGTGGTATTTCAAGAAGAAAATGAACAATCATAGCTTTCAAAATCTTGAGCACAAAAATAATTTTTCATTTCTATTCTTTTCCTTTTCTTTTTCCTTTCATTCTTTCTCCCATTATTAACTCACTCCTTTCATCAATGCTATGCTTAGGATGAATTTATCCTAAGTACGGGGAGCGAGTGTGTTGAGTTCTCATTCTTTCCCTTGTTGTCTCCTAACTTGTAGATATTTTGTCTATACTTGGTGATATTTCACCCTAAGTATAGGGGAAGACAAGTCGAGTCATTGATTTCGTATATTCTAATCCTCATCCACCCCTGCGTGGTGTACAATCTGCTATACTTAGGATTAATTGATCCTATGTATAGGGGGGACGGTTGACTTCTTATTCCTTTATTCTTTAGTCATTGTAGTATAGGCTTTTCTATAATTAGTACGAGTTTTATCTTCCTTTTTCATCGATCTATGAGGACATGACTCAAGCTAAGTATAAGGGGGATGTCTAGACGATATATATACTTTAGCTATAAATTGCACTTGTGTATTTTAAAAACCTTCAAAATTTCTTTGTATATACTTATTAATAAATCATGTTAAAAATATTTTAAGAATGATTTGAAAAATGGTTGAAACTATTTTAAAAATCTTTTGAAATCATTTTGAGAACTTTTTGTAAAACATTTTCAAACCTTTGTAAAAATGTTTTGTTTGTAAAAATTTATTTCTTTTCTTTCTATAAAATGGTTCGAAAATGTATTTGCAAATGGTTTGAAAAATTGTTGCAAAGATATTTTGAAAAATCTATACATACTATTTAAAAAATCTTTGCAAAATGATTTTCAAATTTTGCAAATGATTGCAAAAATTATTTGTCAAAATATTTTCAAATAAAGTTTTCAAAATATTTGTCGAAATGTTTTAAACTATTTTGAGAACTCTGTACATATTTATAGCAAATAAATATTCATTACAAACAATTGTATAAAAATTTTAAAATAATGACTAACCTAATCTCTATAAATACCTAGTGTAAATTCTTCACCCAAATCTCGTAAATAACAAGATGCACTCACGTGTAAATATTTGCACATAATTCGTTTATTAACTATTTTGTTTTGAAAAATCTATAAAAATTGGTAAAACTAAAAATCTCTATAAATTTGCAAAATTTTTTCAAAAATTCTATAAAAAGTTCAAAAATCAGAAAATGATTTAACAAAAAGATTTTTACTAGCATTGCATAGCATTATCAATTTTCAGATTGGCAATGATAATTGAACAAGTCTGAACAAAATCTGAAGATTGGAACTTGGTTTGATCTTAATCCACTTAATTACAGGAACATTAGAGGAACTGGAATTGAGGCACTCTAGTTCTGCTAGACTTAATTTTTTGAGTCTACAAGACTAGGTTCAATATCATCTTGATTGCATTAAGTAGAATATTTCATAACACACACATCTTGTCGACAGTGACCTAACTTGCACCTGCACCTTACATATTTCTCAATTCAGTTGAAGTAGTAGACAACTGGATTTGCCAGCATGAGACACAAGAGAATGGAAACATACGAAGTCATGCTATCGTGGCCATTGTGCCCCAACCCCATCCAGTAGACATGAGGTCTAATGACAAAATGTTGTTGGTTGCAACAATGCTTCAAAAGAGGGATAGTGCTCAAGAGGAAAAGTACTTATGTAAATGTTGATGTATACAATATATAAAAGAATGCAAAAATAAAAAACTCCAAAAAAATGGAAGGGCAAAAATCAAGAAAAATCAGTTTCTGTTGGAGGATGTATGTATTCAATAACCAAGCCTGAGCTTCAGAGTTAAAGATAAATGCGAGCCTGCAATCGGATGACATGGCTACACTGTCAAGCATCCTAGGGTAGGTAGTTACACTGGCTACCATCCGTTCTCTTTTAAACCTCCTCTCTAGAGCTGGTTGTACTTGAACTTAGAAGGGAATACCCCACTTCTCGAGGAGAGAGTTATTGGATTGGGGAATTAGGATCACCATGTTGGAGAAGCCTGACTTTTACCAATTTAGACGAGATGAGCTTTATATCACACACACTGTATAAGATAGACTCATAGTTAAAGTGGACTGTGTATGATGTTGACTTATTTCGACATGGATTTTAAGGAGATTTGGGCAAAGTTGTGTGGTTCTTGGAGACTGTTGTGTTTCAAGTCCGATTCTCGAGAAGGTTCCTACAAAACTAAAACTCCAAAGGTCCAACTGAGCTCCAAATTTTGATATTATGAAGACATGTTCAAAAGTCAAAATCAATCAAAGTACTTTCCTTTTCTTTTCTTATCTTTCTCTTCTACACTTATAGAAATAAGTGTTTCTACGGACTAGCAAAGGAAAGCATGGGGGGAGGGGGGGTGATAAATTCCCATTTCATCACCTTTATATTTTCATTTTGGCCTTAAATCCCTAGCTAAATGCATATATATCATTAATTTTCCATCATTCAAAAATAATGCACAATGTGCCCGAGACACATAAAATAAAAAGCCGCGAAGAAAATTTCTCAGACCTGTATCTTCTCCATATAAACTTAAAATTCAACTAAATTACCACTAATTGTATATAACATTTAATAAGCTATTTAATGAAGGTGGTTTATCCAATTTGGAGTTAACATGCAAAATTTAAGTTTTTGGCACCTATCGTGCAATATACCTGTATATAATATTTAATATATTGATTCTTTATATTTTTCAAATTCCTTTATTTTTATAAAACTCTACATATTATTTAAAACACTTGTATATAATAAAACTAAAATAAAATCATTAAAAATACACTAAAATAAATACTATACTTAAGCACATATATAAAGTACCTATAAATTATGTATATATGTCTATTTAAGTTCATAGATAACTTTAGAAAAATAAAAGAAAAATATGTATATATGTAATTAAATATAGTGTAAATATAAAAATTACGTATATAAAATAATAAAATATAAATCACAAAATAAAAATAAAATAGGGTATACATACATATTTATACATATAATATAAATGTAAAAATATAATCCTAATAAATAACATGATAAAAATAAACAAAAATCACTAAAAACAGCTTGTTAGTTATGCAATATTTCATGTTTTAAGTTTTTTTATATAACATCATTTTCTATTTTTATTTTATTATTTTGTCATTTAATTAAATATTTTGGTGTTTAGAGCCTAGGTGGCACTAACGTGGACCAATCGCCGGCCTCAGACTGTTGACCTTGAGTCAACACCTCCCCACCCATCTATTGCTTGTTAGACCTGGTCGAGCAACATACTTCACCCATTTTTCACGTTAACTCCGTTACTCCTTTGGGCATGATTTCTTTTTCAAATACGAAGATAAGATCACCCTCCTACCCACAGATCATCTGTATTCAATTTTTGTCGAGCGCCTGAGTTGAAAAGCCTAATTTGTGTTTCCCACTTTTCCAGTCGTCTATAAATAAACCACCTGCTTCTTCCTTGATCCGTGGATTGTCACTTCCTTTTCTAACCCCCTTGAGCCCCTAAGGTGCTTTGCCTTGGTGATAGGAAGGCCAGGTGCTAACTCTTAGGCATGGACAAAGGAGGAGGTGTTGCATCTGCCCTTTGCCGAGGCTCTACCAATGAAGCTCTACTTCCATGTCTCCAACCTCAGCGAGCTGCTTTATTGTGCTTGCATTTTGTTCCTTAGGTTAGCAGTAGTTTAGGTTTAATTCCAATGCCTTTATTCTTGTTTAAATCGCTGCAAAATATAAAAAAATACCTCATTGGAGCTTCTAGTTCTGATAGTTATTCATGATCATACACATTCTCTCTACCTTCCACTCCGTCTCCATTAGCTTCCCCTTCACTTCTCCATTTCCCAAACAATCTCCTACTACCTGATCTTGCATAGATTAGATTTAACAGGTCTCCTTCTGTCACCTCGTCAGAGACCCCTCCACTCGCTTCATCCATTACATCTACCTGCATCTTTTTTGGTATGGAAGCTCCACTTCCAGGTCCTTGTGCCAACCGTGCAGGTCTTAGCTTCAACAGACCCCATATGAGAGGTCCCAAGTACTAGAACAAGAAGCTCTATGTCGTAGTTCCTTCTCTGACCTCGAGGACCTTCTTCATGGGTCCTAGACTCTCTTCCAGCCATTAGTAGCTTCGGAGGCATCCCAAGAACATTGCATCTCATCAGCACATCGGGGGACAACCAGAGTATCTTAGGAGCTCGAATCAGAGGTTGTCGACCAAATGTTCTTCGCCTAGTCTTCCAACTGCCTTGGCCGTTGTTGGATGAAGAACATTTGCCCAAATACTACAACCATCATCTGATCAAGCTCATCCTCCACCGCATGATCCATCTTTAGATCCAATCTGAGCCGCTAGTTGACGAAGCTGTATACATCATTGACAACACGATACATGTTCAAGTGAACGAATCTCAACCATTCCCCATTTCGCAAGTGAGGGTATTTTACACTATTATCCCTCGCATTTTTTGATATTTACGATATGATCCTATAAATATTTATCGTAGTTCAAAATGTTTTGGCTTGCCGTGCCACATGGACAAACATGAGGGGGTTGGGAACCCGAATTTTCACCACCGAGGCATGTTTTTACCGTCCATGTTGCACAACAAACCATTTACCGCTTATATATTGCATTTTGGACCTTGAGGTTTATGCTATTTACACTTTAGTCCCTGGCCATGTCACCTGGTGTACGATCCCATGTGAGGGTCTTTGGGGGAAATTTGCACTATTTTTCTTGTGGATTTGTTGGACTTATTTGGAAAGTTTGAAAATACTTTTGGAAATTGCAATTTAGTCCCTGCCAATGTTATAGGAAATAAAATTTTATTGGGATAACAAAAATAAAATAAATACCACTACCAGACGATTTTATTTTGTTAACTTAATTGGTAAATTTGTAAAAAATCCCTAGTACTTTGCTATTTCGTTAAAATTGCATGCCTTAAGTTTATGGAATTTCACAATAGTCCATGTTCTTCGTAATTAATTGTGTATTCTGTTTTTAATTTTATTAATTATATAATTCACTCCAAAAATCTTAAAAAAATTATTTTAAATACCTTATATTATATAATATTATATCACATATATTGTTATTAAGGCATTATTATTACTGTCCTATTAAAAAAACTGTAAAACTAGCCATATTTTACCTATTTTGACTTGGAAAAATCATAAAAATTAAAATATAGCTTCAAAAAATTAGGGCAAGTGTATTTTATTATATCTTATCACATAACCAAATTCATAAAACATACAAAGCAAAAAACTTAAAAATTGCAAAATATAGAAAACCTTAAAATATCATGAAAATTTATAAAAAATTAGAAAAATATTTTTAACGGTTGAAACTTTCTTTGTTTTATTTTCTACATAGGGAAAATCATTTTGGACCCTTTCGGAGATGATAGATATTTTTAGACCTATTTGAAGTTCCTGTATTTTTTGTCTATTTAATTTTGTGTATTTTGATTTCTAAAAATACATAAAAATCTTAACAAATACCCTAAAAAATACCATAACTATAGAAGAATATAAAAAATCCAAAAATACTTTCATTTGTGTATTTTGACTTTATTTTCTATATTTGGAAAATACAAAAATACTCTCTTGTTATATCTCTTTATATATCTCTCACATATATATCTTCATATATATATGTATTATATTTATATTCTTTTTTATTACTGAAAAATATTTACAAAATTAAAAATAAAATAAGAGGTATAAAAAATTAAAAACCCACAAAAATACAAAAAAATCTCTATCTCCTTAGGTATCTGTAGCCAAGAACTTTTAGATCACCATCTATAAAGTCTTAAGCTCTTGAAGATAAGACTCAGATATCAGTATCTTTAAAGTCTGGTCATCTTTAAAGATATTTTTATTCATGCAATCGAGCATTTTATTTCTATAGTAGAATTAGTAATAGTTTACTACTCCCGCTGCATGGCAGACATCTGACTTTTATACACATCTAGCATACACCTGGCTTCTCATAACTGATGCACAAGCTTAAGCAGTTTTAACATTCACTTCCTCAACTCTTTGAGGTGTTATCCCTTCAGATAGGTCAGTACCATATCTTAAGGAAAGGAAGCCTTACTTGGGGTTTTTCAAGAATGGAACATGTCCAAGGTGTACCACTTAATGTGACGATCCCAATACCCTCTTCTCTTTACTTCTGAACATTTTCAGAACTAAGATCTAAGAGGTATCCTTGAGACCTCATCTCAAGGTATGGATCAACCAGATTATAAAACACTTGTTCTCATCATTATATCATTTCAGATGATTACAATTTCATCTACATTTAGCACGACGAAGACAATGACACTCATACTAAGCTTCACATGGTTCATCAAGATTTTATATGAAATCGTAACCTTTATAATTTTATTACATATGATGTTCCAACTACTAGAAGCTTATTTGAGCCCATAGATGGAGTTCCTTTACACACTTTGTGTTCCTCAACTATGAAGCCATGTGGTTACTTCATATGAACTTCCTTGGTGAGGAATACAATCTTGACTTCCATTTGTAGATGTCATAGTCAAGTTATGTAACTATAGTTAGCAATATTCTGATGGGTTCAAGCTTGGTCACTGAGGAGCAAGTCTTATCGCAAGCGATGTCTTCTCTTCGTGAGTATCTTATGGGTACGAGCTGTGCTTTGAAGGTCTCTACCTTCTCATCAGGTTCCTTCATTCTCTTAAAGATCAATTTACACCTAATGGGTTTGACCCCTACATGTAGATCCTCGAGGTTCTATATACAATACTCATATATGAAGTCTACTTTAGACTTTATTGCTAACATCCATCTCTCCATGTCATGATCCTTAGAATCTTCATCATATGAATTCAAATCATTATTAGATTTCTCTAACACATGGAATCCATACCTTCTAGGTGGTCTTACCGCCCTCAAACTAATTTGAAGAGGTATGAGTCGTTCATCTTTAATTGTCCTTTTATTTTCGATTCAGAAGCCTCATTATCTTCTCAAGATTAAATGGGTTCCTTTACTTCATTTTCATCTTGATTCTCAAGAAGATCATCCTCTAAGAATCATATCCTTAGAGATGAAATCTAAGAATCTTAAGGTCATAAAGTATGTATCCAATACCATCCTTTAATTTCCTAATGAAGCAGCACTCTCTAGTGCTAGATTCCAGATTACTTGCATGGAACCTTATTGAGGATATATATTGTAGTCTCTACTACATATATACCTGGAAATTAAGAGGTAATTATCCTAAGATTCATCATTGATAAAATCATGTCACACATGATACAATTGCATCTCTCTACAACTCTATTGAGTTGAAGTGTATTAGGATGGGTGAGATATGAATGATATTCCTTTCTCCATAAGGAATTCCTTGAATTCATCTAATAGGTACTTGCTACATTGGTTAGATCAAATTCATTTCATCTTCCTTCAAATTTTGGTTCTAAAATAAAATTGTGAAATCTTTGAACATATCAAAAGTTTCTAATGTGAAAGAAAGAAATATCATATCATAAATAATAATCAATAGATATCACATATGCATTATGTTTATTATGATTAGATGATCCAAAACATCAATATGTATGAGATCATGAATAGCTTGACATCTTACACTATTCTTAGAGATGGGTGCATTGGAAAATTAATACTTTGAATACAATATTCACAATTATGTAAGATTATAAATTTCAGACACTCTAAAATTTCATCTCTTACTAGTCTAATGATCTCATTAACCGACTTATGTCTAAGGCTTGTTGACAGATCATTGTCAAATGATCTTCATCCTCTTAGTGATCTTTTAAGGTTTAAATTATGTATTAGATATGTTAATGAACCATTCATTAATATTATAATTTATTAGAATCAACTAGATGTTAGATTACTATCTAAAATATATCCATCATAACTTTTTATGATAGGTCTATTCAAGAATTCTTTTTTATTTCCAACATTTGGAAATAAACAATGAGTGTATTCTAATATGTAGGTCATAGAGACATTCTCTATGACTCTCTCCCACCAAATTTATGAAGTATGCCTATCCAATAAAGATTGTTGCAACAATTGCATCAATATCCATGTGGATGACTATTAAACCTTAAGATCAAATTTTCTAGTCTTCTAAAACATATGCAATTGATTGCAAGTGTTATTAGATGAATGGGATACAATTTTAGACTTTTATCTTATCCAGTAAGCAAGTCAATTTCAATGATTATTTGTAGATGTATAATATTCTGATGCACTTTTGGCGTCCTTCTCTAAGGATCCTATATAGACTTGATAGTCATACTATCAATACATAAGCATATCGCAGTATTGGCATTCATCCAACTCTTTGGATGTCATATGTGTGGAAACCACAGATGTACAGTCAACTCTTTGGCTTTCCTTCTTACTTGAGTTAGACCCATGCTTCCACTGCTCTCCCTTCAGCTATAAATGATCATTGCTTAATACAAAAGGATCTCTTATGTAGAACTCAAAAGAATTCAATGTAAGAGTATTTCAACATTTATACATGCTTCTTTCAACGCATACAATATGAATATTAGGAAGCTTCACAAATGACTTGAGTATAAACAGTAGAATGATGAGACTCATCGCACCTACATCCATCTAAACTCTAGAAGGCTTTGGTTCAGGTAGGTACTCAAACATTTTGAGTACATCATCTCACATCGAGCCACCATTCTGCATAATGTAGTGAACCATGTCATTCATGATTAAATGTTGAGAGCACATATGTATGTCAAAACTATCTTCTTAGGTTTTATAAGGATTGTTTGAAAATTACGGTTATCATCGACATGATACTTGTAAAGCACATTTGATGAAAGATCAAGACTATAAAGATATACAAACCCTAGGTTCTTGTCCAATTGTCTATTTAGTTATCATTCCTCATTATTTTGAGGAAACATGCACATTGCAACCACATACATTATGTGTCCAACTGCAAGTACAATATCTTGATCATGGATCCAATCCATGTTGTTTTACTGGTTTTTATTGAGTATAGTATTGAGTGGGTTTAATGAGGATTATCTGAAATAAGATATTAGTATAAATACATATTTTACTTTGATTTAGGAATTTTTATATCAAAGTTGTCTTTCCTTGTCAACAATGAAAGTTCATTCCCTTATTCACTTTCAATGTAAGATATATACTTACCATTATATAACAAGCAAGATATGGGATCTCATTTCTGATCTTTGTTACATTCCAATAATATGAGAAACTGTAACTAAGATAAAAAGAAGCGAGAACTCATTCCTCCTTTCAAGTCCCACTTGCATTTCCCAATTCGGTCTTGAACACCTGGGACCAGCACGCCTAAGGCAATGTTGACCCATGGTTAATTGAACCAACTGTCAACAGGATTAGAACTCGCTATTCGCAATCCAATACCACCCCATAATATGAGTAACCGATATTAGGGTCACTATGCATATGGCCTTACTCTTTCTAGAAGAAAAGATCCTGATCTAGATGCCCTTGTATCCATGAGCTGTCACTTCGAACAAGTGTCTCCAACACACAATCCCTGCGACGGAACCCTTTGCCTTGACGGAAGACCATGGATGTCACTTATGTGATCATCCATGTCCCATTCAAATTTTAATTAATAATTATGAATCATATTCATGAGATTAATTATTCCAAGGGAAATACTAATCTATTCATAATAAAGTGTTTTATTTGGATATAGTTTAATTCAATCATATTAAACCAATTATCAATCCAATTTATCAACCAACAAAAATTTTAATTATTACTTAAAGGATGATATAATATCAAAATACGTATTATTAGAATTTTAATAATAACAAAAATACATTATAATCACTTCAAGCATTATCCTTTCCTTATTTGTAGTCATGGCCAGTACCGACGAGAGTGGGACAGACCGCTCATGGAGCAACTTGCTACCCCAACAATCCCTGACTAAATACCATATCCGTCTCAGGTCAGGATAATAAGATTTGATCATTTTGTATTTGAGATGATAATCGGTCTTTCAATCAAAGTTATACCATATAATATTTTATCAAAATCATTCTGATTGATATTGTAAGGATATTTTCCAAACAAATATTCAATCCTATTCAAGCATCATTGTTTGTTGGAACATTCATGTAACCAATTGTGATCAAGATCAATTATCTTATAAATTTTGGTTAAGTCAATGCCATTCAAGGAAATAATTATCATCACTAAATATTTCACAAATATTCATCAATAATTATTTCAGGAAATTAACCATTAATTTAATTGAATGACAATCACAAGGTTCATGAGCAGGTATGTAATTTCCAGCAGTGACCCATACTTACTTAAATTAGCATAACTCGAGTAAATAAAATGAAAATCAAGAAATTAAGTTTCTTTGATTTGTCGATTTGATTTATAAAAGAACTAAAGTGATTTTCATGCATTTGTAGGGGAATTAAAACAACAATTAACTCTTTAATTATGTCAAAAACTGCCATCTTTGAAATAGAGGATACATGTTCACTAAAAAGATCATAATATAAGCAAATAGATTCCAAATCATGCAAACTAAAGTCCCATTGTTTCCTTATTTAATGGAACATAGAAAGTAATAAACTAACATTTTAAAGCATTTAAACAGGGTGAAAAAATGCACTAAATAGGGTTGTGTGAATAAAATGCGATGAAACTTCACAAAACTTAAATGCCCATGTCATCTTTGGTTTATGGATCCTATCCTAAACCTCCAAACTGGCTTTAATACAACTTGAAGGATATTGGAAAATCCTTAAACACATCACATAATCATGAAGATTGCATCATATGCAATAGGGAGTGACTAGTCACACTAGTTGCTCGGGGCAGCGGAATTTAAAAATTTTTTTCACGATGAAACCACAAGATCGAAGAACACTTCTTGGATCGTTTCATCTAAACCACAAATAGGTATTAAGGTTACCTCTTGAAGAGTGGTTGCGATCGAGTCTCTAAAAGAAGAGACATCCTGTCTCAAGTCCTATCCGATAGAGGAGACGCTTGCGAGCGTGTTGATGAAACACGTGTTCTTCGCAATCCATGCCGATGATCTAAGCGGTAAATCTCCTTATCTTGTCTCATGAGATCCGATGTCTTCTTCACAAGCAAGATGCATCGAAAGAGACGAAGATCCGTGAATGGTCGAAGTAGAGGCACAATGACGTAGCGACGATGGTGACTCTCTCTAGGGCACAAGGTGGACGGGCACAAAGAGAGAGAGATATGGGGTGTGTACAATGAGAATTTGAGAGAGATAGACTTGCAAAAATTGTTGTTAAAAGAAGAGCTAAGATTGCCTCTTCTTTTATAGTATTTTGGGAGTCCTTGTATCACAATACATGTCAAAAACAAAATCAATGGTTGAGATTGATTTGTGTTTCTATTTAATGGTCGTGATTTTGTTGTAAAAACATAACAACATATAATTAATTAAAATCAAATTAAATATAGAGATATAATCAATATAATTTAATTTTATTATATCAATAATTAATCAATGGATAAGGAAGGTGGCAACCCATCATCCACATATAGTGGGGACATCCACTTGATCAAGTCAAGGTGGTCGTCCACCATCCACATATGGAAGGTTGTTGCCCATCCAATTATGTGAGATTAATTTATCTCACATAATCCCTTAATTAATTACAACAACATTTTTTGAAAATTAATTCACAAAATAATTCGAAATTAATTATGTGAATATTGCAATCATGCCATTAAATAAATGCAAATCATATTCACAACCCAAAATATAATATAAATTGTATTTATAATTAATTTCGAATGTGAATCCAATTCACATCAAAAATTAAATTCAGTATACTATCTACAATAAGCTTTATCTAATATATTTTTTTCACATTTATAATATATATAAATAATATGGATAGTACTATCCACATTATTCATTTCTTTGATAATTAAATCACATTTAATTATCTTGGACCATCATTCTCATATGCCTGAATAATGTGAATCACATTCACATTATTCACATTTGATAATTAAATCACATTTAATCATCTTAGATAACTCTCCTAATATGAATCAAATTCATATTATTCATGATAATTAAATCACATTTAATTATCAATATCTCAATGCGTAGATACATAATTCATCAATGGATTTATTCTTGAACTCCTTCAAGAATAATGTGCTTTCTCTGTGGATACATGGAGATAAGGACAAGACGATCGTATGTTCCACGTATAGTGACTTGGATATTGAGATCATATCCCAAATCTAGATCTCGGGAACCTCAAATAGATGTTTGATTAAATAAAAGTCGTAAATCTAATCTTCTCATTGTATATGAATCAGATTCAGATCATTATCCAACATTAGGATCAAAATTGGATTACTTCTCTAGTGAGAGGAGTCATTAAAATTCAGACATATTTCATCACTCCCTCGGAATGGAAGAGTCATGGTTATACAATCGTTTACGATCACATCACCCTCATGTATTCCTAGTAGCTATACATACTGCATACTGGAAGACCTAGAATAAATCCGAAGTTTTAAATCTATTTAGATTGTCTCCTTCAGGGTTTTATCATTATGTTTCTCATTTGATCATTGGGAGTAGGTAGCGATCATATACTTTCCAAAAGCATATATATCATACCTTGGTATTGATCATATACTTTCCAAAAAGCATATATCAAACCTACAAACTCAGTCAAGCTTCCAAAGCGAGACTACCATGCAAGGAATTTGATTCCAATATCTCGTGAGTGAGCTCATGTATTCTGATCCAGTAACAAAGTTGTCTGATCCCTTTGAGAGATCGTATTACTCATATGCCCTTATATGCACATCATTGCGTTTGTATATAGACCTTGATTAGTCCATCAACCTATCGTTCTGCCAAATATACATACTTACAGATATAGTAACACATCTGTCTACGGTTAGAGGATGTGTGACTATATCGTGACAGTGTACGACATAGGTCTTGGTTATCTCTATCTCGATAAGTCAACTATTTGAACTAACTTATATAACACCTCTTATTCTTGATTCCTATGCAGAGGACATACATCAAGAGCTCAGTTAGATATCAACCCATGAGCGAAAGGATTGCCATCTCCTACTCAGGCTGGAGATTATCTCTCTTTATATATTCATCCAAGCACCAGCCTCTGTGATTCAACAATCGAATCAAACATACGTATGATCATCAAGATGGCCATGGAACATAACCCGAATTGTACTATGGGGCCTTTTATGCAAACAAGTTATTCTTCATTTCAGATTAGGGAATGATATTTGCATAACATTTATTGCATAATGGCTTGCGTGGGCTCGCATGTCCAACACATTCTTCCTGTTGAATGCAAATCCTCCAGATACAATTCGTACCCTCACCAAATAGGTACGGATCCTCCTATTGGTAAAAATCAATCTCTGACAGAAAATCGTTCAACCATCAGCTTGGGCCAATCTTGTGGAAATTTCTTATAGACAAAATAATTCACGATATCAACGTACCATGGGAGTAAGGCAATAGACAAGATCGCCTCCTCTAGAAAGGTCTCTGCAATGGTAAGTAGTATCTGCTGAGGGAACTCTGCATTTGCAATTCGAGAAAGATGATCTGCCGTAACATTTTTTCACTCCAGCTTTATCTTGAATCTTTAAATCAAACAACCAAAGAATAGGAATCTATCTGATAAGGCATGGTTTGGCTTCATTCTTTCCCTATAGGTACCTGATGAATCTCGTATTCATCATGCTTAAATCAGTCATTTAGGCTCTGTTCCCCATCATCCACCTGTAATTATTCATTAATAGATCATTATTAGCCATCATGCATATCTGCATTCCATCATGCATAAATTGCATTAAAAATCTCAAGTGTAAATTAGCCTAAAAAGCCGCTAACTTCTCACATTTTTAGTTAATTCATCCTAACTCCAATTGACCTAAACCACTTCCATTGTGTAGATATCACTAATCTTATTAAATAAAAAATACAAAAAAATTACTAACCCCAATAAGTGTCAAATAATCCCAAAGTCAAATTTCACATCTGACAGACTAAAACGAGCATATCTCCCTCATACAGTGTCCGATTTTGGTCTACTCACTTTTAAAGTACTCCATTTTCAAATACCTTCAAAACAAGACCAATTTCATAAAATTCGGAGCTCATATGTGAAAGTTGGGTTTTGGGCCTCTTTTGCGCATTTAACTTTTTGCCAATTTTGACCTGAGTTTTTATGTGCATAATTAACTCTTTTAATTTTATTTCTTTTTCATTTGTGTCCTTTGATGAATGTTTTAATAAGAAATGCAAAAATCCAAATCCAGATCAAAACTGAAATCAAAGAAACTGACCAAGTCCGAGTGTCCGTTGTCGGTTTGAACAAAAGTTGTGCGTCTCTAACTTGTATTTTATTTTCCTAAGTTCTTATCCTTTAAAAATCCAAAAAAATTAGATTAATGTGTAAATAATTTTCTTCTTATTTATCGTATTTTTTCTAGATTTTTTATCCCCTCTAAAACCACCAAAAAAATTACATATCTCAAAATTGCGGTTTTTCATACACATGGAAAGCCACCAAAATACCACTTCTCACAGGTGACCTCTTTTGCTCCCGGGCCCTTCATGAAAGTTGTAGATCTCGACGAACGAACAACTTTCGTGAAGAAAATTTTTCGATCCGAGGTCATCTTCTATCTCTTTTTCCCCTTTTAAGATTCTGAAATTTTTTTGGTGCCACGTGGCAGCTCCAGGGCGTGCCACGTGGCACCCCGTCATACACTCTCTCCAGGCGCCCCTGGGTCACGTGCTGGGCACGTGACCCTCTTCTTCCTCCAGCCCAACGCCCGCACTCCCCCTCCGCCATGCACGATGCCATCAACACCCCTCTCGTAACCGCCGCCCTCCACCAACGCTCTCCCTCCCCGCGCGTAACGCATGCGCCGCGGCCGCTCCCCTTCTCCAGCCGTTACCGCCGCCCTCCTATAAAGAACCCATCACCACCATCGTCAACCCCCATCCGCCATCGACCCGGAGGTGGTGACAGCATCTTCGCCGGCGTGATCCAGCAGCCCCGACTGCTGCCATTGTCGGAGGCGCTACTCCAGGTACAGCCCTCCGTCTCTCCGCCTCGGCTGTGCAGCAGCTCGCCGACCACATTACACCCTCAGCCGGCCTTGCAAAGGCCGCGACCGCACCCCCCTTCCCCCCCCCCCCCCCCCCGCCCCTTTTTTTGTTTTGTTTCCTTTACTCTGCAGGTACCGCCGAGAGATCCCTCCGCCGGCCGAGCAGCGCCTCCACGCCACCTCCCTTGCTCAGTCGTGTGTCGACGAGCAAGGGGACCTCCGAGCCACCTCGTCGCCTGGGGAGCTGCCACTGCACTCCGCCTCTCGTGCTCCCCGAGCACAGACTTCCACGCGAGCACCCCTGACTGGTCTCTTCCCTTCGAGATCATGACTGGTCTCTTCCCTTCGAGATCATGACAGACGCCTCTGATTTCGCTGTAGGGGCTGTATTAGGACAACGAAAAGATGGAATCCCGTATGCTATTCACTACGCAAGCAAAGTATTAGACCCTGCTCAGAAAAATTACACTGTGACCGAAAAAGAAATGCTTGCTGTAGTTTTTGCCTTGGAAAAATTTCGATCAATACTTCTAGGATCTAAGGTGACAGTTTACACAGACCATTCTGCCATTCGCTATTTAATGGCCAAAAAGGATGCAAAAGCACGACTTCTGAGATGGATTCTACTGCTTCAAGAATTTGATTTGGAGATTAAGGACAAACCTGGTGTTAAGAATGTTGTGGCTGATCATTTATCACGGATTGAACTTAACAAAATTCCGGAATCTGAATCCATACGTGAAACTTTCCCAGACGAGTCAATTTCTGCTATTGACTCGCTCCCTTGGTATGCAGACACGGTAAATTATCTCGTCACCAATGAAGTTCCTCAAGGTTGGCCCAGAAACAAAATCGATCGACTCATATCAGAGGCGAGACACTATCATTGGGAAGATCCTTTCCTTTTCTTTGAAGGACCGGATTGCATATGGCGAAGATGTATTCCTCAAGAGGAATATCAAAGTATCCTCAATCTATGCCATACCTTGGAGGCGGGGGGACATCACTCTGGGAAGAGGACCGCTGAGAAGATATTGCAATGTGGATTTTACTGGCCGACCTTGTTTAAGGATGCTTATAATTTTGTAAGGTCGTGCCCCGTCTGTCAGAGAATGGGAGGAACCATTGGTTCCAAAGATGCCATGCCTATGCAACCAGTGATTATCTGTGACGTATTCGATGCATGGGGCATTGACTTTATGGGCCCATTCCCTAATAGTCAAGGATTTGAATATATTCTTCTCGCGGTAGATTATTTATCTAGATGGGTGGAGGCTATCCCTACTCGAGCTGCAGATAGCAAAACTGTTTGCAGGTTTTTGAAAGATCATATTATTTCGAGGTTTGGAATCCCAAAAGTTTTAATATCTGATGGGGGAAGCCACTTTGTCAACCGGGAGGTGAAGAAGTTGACTAAGGAATACGGCATCGAGCACCGTGTCGCTACTCCTTACCACCCACAATCCAATGGCATGGCCGAGGTGTCAAACAGGGAGGTTAAAGGAATTTTACAGAAGCTCGTTCGCCCTGACAGGAAGAACTGGTCCCAACTCTTGGACCAAGTTCTGTGGCCTACCGGACGGCTTATAAGACCCCATTGGGCACCTCCCCGTTTAGAATGGTATATGGAAAACCATGCCATTTGCCCGCAGAGCTCGTACATAAATCAGAATGGGCAATCAAAAAGATTAATTGGAACTGTCACCAAGGAAAGAAGAACCGAGACATCAATTTGAATGAACTGTCTGAAATCCGAAATCATGCTTACGAAAACAGCATCATCTACAAAGAAAAAGTAAAAAGATGGCATGACAGGAACATTCGAACAAAGATCTTTGTCCCAGGGCAGAAAGTTTGGCTATTTAATGCAAAGTTGAAAATTTTCCAAGGAAAATTGAAATCAAAATGGACGGGACCCTTCATTGTAAGAGAGGTACACAATAATGGGAGTGTTGAGATCTCAGAGCAGATAGCGCGCAAACATCTATAGTCAACGGTCAGCTGCTTAAACATTTTGTCGAATCCAATGAGCAATTAGTACAAGTTGAACAGATCTCCTTCACTCAGGACATAGATTTTGATCTGCCCAGATAGCACACCTCTCCGAGACCTACACTCTCTTGTACATCCGAAGTTCTTCCCGGTTCCCCATCTGTAATTAACCGATTATACTTAGGTTGTCCTGAGCCTAAGTATAGGGGGACCGCATCCATTGTTTATACAACACTTCTCGTCTTTTGTTTTTAATCCTTCTGTATTTAGTACGAGCTATGTCAACATTTCACTTTGTGCCATGGGGACATAGCACATGCTAAGTATAGGGGGGTGTGTTTGTTTATATATTATCTACTTTATCCATAGCTCGTACTTTAATCGTTTTTATCTAACATAGGGGATGGGTACGAGTAATGTGTATAATACCTGTTTTTCAAAAAAAAAAAAAAAAAAAAAAACAACACACACACACACACACACACAAAAAAAAAAAAAACAAAACTTTTTGAAAAAAAATGCATTAAAAAAAAAATTCATCACTCTTGGTCTTGCATTTCATCACGCATTTCATGCATTCCTTGGTTGATATATTCCTGACACATTCACTATCACTCAAGGCTTGAGGATTTTTGAGGACACTTGATTTCTGAGATCTTGAGATTCTGCGTTAGCCTGCCTTAGTCATTAGGGTTTTGAACTTAATAATCCACACTTCCCTAGTTTGAAAGATTTGAGCGCTATATTGCACTCTTCATCTCTACCTTCAAAGAATATGATCAGCACAAATCACTTTCACAACTGCATGATTGATGAGATGAGTTGAGATATCACTTGAGGAACTAGGACTAGAGATTTGAGTTTAGACCCGATCTGATGATATTCGAGGATGGGATAAAGTTAATGAAGGCTTCAGAAAACCTGAGTGTCAGCAAAAACCTAGCCAGTATGTGAACAAGTTCATATGCTATCTTTTTGATAATGACCTAAGTGCCAGGGTGTGATGAAACTTAATAAAAATTGTTGATCAGTGTGCGCCAACTTTTGGTAAAAGCAGTGGAGCTAGCCAACAAAAGAAAAGAAAAATAAATTACAAAGAAAAGCTCTATCATCCAAAGTCAAATTCCAAATGAGCTTCCACCAATGGCAAGCGCTCCCAAAATTTTCAAAGTGTCCACTTGGACCAAACGCTAATTAGGACAAAGGAGTCGGGCTGACACCATAAAAGGGCTCTGCATCGTAAGCGATACAAGTCTGGGTGTCGAAGGTATCTTAGATACTCAAAAGAGACACACCCCGGTGTACTCCCAGAAAAACAAGTGCAGACGACTCCAAATTCTCTTGACGGACACATTGATCAACAAAATTAAAATATACTTGTGTTGAGTAAAAAGGCACTCGAGAGGCACCTTGTTCCAATGAAAGGGAGAGAAAACCAGACACAATCCTATGCCCTCCATCAACTGGCCGTCCATCTACACTTTCAAGTCTGACGAACTAATGAGACGGTTGACTGAAGCAAGAATAGATTTATTCCCTAGGGTTGAGGGACAGGTCTAGAGGAGAGTCTCTTGGATTGGAACTTTGGGTGATGCCCCGACTCGACTCTCATGAAATGCAGTACACTTAAAATCATATCCTTATACTATATGTACAAAAAGAGAGTCTGAAAATTAGAGAAGTTGGGTTCCTTTTGATTAAAGCTTGAGTGAGCTCAGAATTTTAGGATCACTCAAATTAAGGGTCTTCTATGAATTGAGCCTTGAAAATTCACATGCACAGTCAGGATGTAATCAACTAAGTAATTCATTCATGCTCAGGGACGAGCATGGTCTAAGTATAGGGGTATGATGAATCTCGTATTCATCATGCTTAAATCAGTCATTTAGGCTCTGTTCCCCATCATCCACCTGTAATTATTCATTAATAGATCATTATTAGCCATCATGCATATCTGCATTCCATCATGCATAAATTGCATTAAAAATCTCAAGTGTAAATTAGCCTAAAAAGCCGCTAACTTCTCACATTTTTAGTTAATTCATCCTAACTCCAATTGACCTAAAACCACTTCCATTGTGTAGATATCACTAATCTTATTAAATAAAAAATACAAAAAAATTACTAACCCCAATAAGTGTCAAATAATCCCAAAGTCAAATTTCACATCTGACAGACTAAAACGAGCATATCTCCCTCATACAGTGTCCGATTTTGGTCTACTCACTTTTAAAGTACTCCATTTTCAAATACCTTCAAAACAAGACCAATTTCATAAAATTCGGAGCTCATATGTGAAAGTTGGGTTTTGGGCCTCTTTTGCGCATTTTAACTTTTTGCCAATTTTGACCTGAGTTTTTATGTGCATAATTAACTCTTTTAATTTTATTTCTTTTTCATTTGTGTCCTTTGATGAATGTTTTAATAAGAAATGCAAAAATCCAAATCCAGATCAAAACTGAAATCAAAGAAACTGACCAAGTCCGAGTGTCCGTTGTCGGTTTGAACAAAAGTTGTGCGTCTCTAACTTGTATTTTATTTTCCTAAGTTCTTATCCTTTAAAAATCCAAAAAAATTAGATTAATGTGTAAATAATTTTCTTCTTATTTATCGTATTTTTTCTAGATTTTTTATCCCCTCTAAAACCACCAAAAAAATTACATATCTCAAAATTGCGGTTTTTCATACACATGGAAAGCCACCAAAAATACCACTTCTCACAGGTGACCTCTTTTGCTCCCGGGCCCTTCATGAAAGTTGTAGATCTCGACGAGACGAACAACTTTCGTGAAGAAAATTTTTCGATCCGAGGTCATCTTCTATCTCTTTTTCCCCTTTTAAGATTCTGAAATTTTTTTGGTGCCACGTGGCAGCTCCAGGGCGTGCCACGTGGCACCCCGTCATACACTCTCTCCAGGCGCCCCTGGGTCACGTGCTGGGCACGTGACCCTCTTCTTCCTCCAGCCCAACGCCCGCACTCCCCCTCCGCCATGCACGATGCCATCAACACCCCTCTCGTAACCGCCGCCCTCCACCAACGCTCTCCCTCCCCGCGCGTAACGCATGCGCCGCGGCCGCTCCCCTTCTCCAGCCGTTACCGCCGCCCTCCTATAAAGAACCCATCACCACCATCGTCAACCCCCATCCGCCATCGACCCGGAGGTGGTGACAGCATCTTCGCCGGCGTGATCCAGCAGCCCCGACTGCTGCCATTGTCGGAGGCGCTACTCCAGGTACAGCCCTCCGTCTCTCCGCCTCGGCTGTGCAGCAGCTCGCCGACCACATTACACCCTCAGCCGGCCTTGCAAAGGCCGCGACCGCACCCCCCCTTCCCCCCCCCCCCCCCCGCCCCTTTTTTTTTGTTTTGTTTCCTTTACTCTGCAGGTACCGCCGAGAGATCCCTCCGCCGGCCGAGCAGCGCCTCCACGCCACCTCCCTTGCTCAGTCGTGTGTCGACGAGCAAGGGGACCTCCGAGCCACCTCGTCGCCTGGGGAGCTGCCACTGCACTCCGCCTCTCGTGCTCCCCGAGCACAGACTTCCACGCGAGCACCCCCGGCCAGGCTTCGCCGCCTTCGGTCGCTCGCCTCCGCGCTCCGCCCCGTGCCTCGGCGCTCCCTCAGCCACCGTGTGGCGCCTCCGCCTCGCCCTCCGCCCCCGCTTGGCCGTGTGTCGGCCGAGCGCGGCCGCTGCCTCGCCTCCAACCACCGCCCCACCACGAGGCACAGTTGCCGTCGGATCGGGCTAATCAGCCCTTGATCCGACGGTCGACGAGCCTCCACGCGTCCAGCCGAGCCTCGAGGCTCGGGATCCCCGAACCATAGGCTCGGTCGACCGAGCCTCTGCTTTGACCCGAACCGCAGGCTCGGACGCCGCACCTTAGGCTCGCCCCCCGAGCCTCCGCCTCCGCACACGAGCCTCTTGGGCGCACGTGCTTCGCACGTGCGCGTGGAAAAATTGCGATAAACCCCTGGCACTTTCGGAATTTGCAGATATACCCCCGCCAGGAGTCAATTTCAGAAAGCCCCCTTAAGTTTTTAATAATTACAGATAAGTCCTCCAGGGACCTTTTTGCAAGAAAAACTTTACTTTTATTTACAATTTAGTCCCTGTAATTTCCTTTTAGCATATCTTCTCCATCCGAACTCCGATTTTAGCCTATAATATGTCGTTTCGAAGCTAATTCCGTGCTCTACATCTTAGCATACCTTGTGAACAGATCTGAAGTGGTTTATTGTCAATTATTAATTATGGATCATCACTGACTTTCGTAGGCTTATTTTGACATATTTGTGGCACTTTTCCCTTGATATATTTGATGACTTATTTTGCAGGGATTCGTTGGAGTTAAAATATTATTTGAGGACTTATTTTATGCAGGGGTGAAATTAAGGAGATTGAGTATTGACTTGTGGACTGCAACATCTCTTAAGAATATAATTTGAAGAATTTTGGAGATAAAATTGATTGCATGAATTTTCCGGGATCTATTCACTCTTAATCGCTTTATGAATTAATTTGACACATATTTCAGGATTAGATATCTTCTGATCTGTGATTTATTATAGAGGAAATTGATCATCATTGTTTGGATTGGAATTCTAGATCACAGATCCTGAGCATAATTTCTGTTTATTTTTTGCATAGCATTTTCATCGTTGCATTGTATATTTTCATCAACGCAAAAATTAATCGAGCATTTATTAATTATTTAATTTGATTTAAAAACCACGCAACTAAAAATCACCGTTCCCTGTGTTCGACCTTGGTAAACTTGCCAAGTAAAATATTCCACAACATTCAAAGATTGTGGTTTTTGATAGACCGATTTTCACCTCCTATACTACAATTACTGACTATTAAAAAGGTAGATTTCGCGTTCATCAGTACCATATGGCAATGTGAAATGTGTAGACAATAACTAGAAAACCCAGTAGGTGTGAACGAAACTTCTCTAAAGAAAACACCATTGCTAGCATCATCTTCTTTATAATTGTGTAGTTCCTTTGTGCCTCATCCACAGTCTAACTGCCATAGTGTATGACAAATGGTACTCCATCCTCTCTCTTCCCTAAAAAACCTCAAACTGCAGAATATGACGTGCCCGCCATGATCAAAAGCAAGAGACCAATCAAGTGGTTGTAGGACATGAGCTCTCATAATCATGTATTTCATCTAATGGAATGCAAGGAGGACTTTTGCATCAACAATAAACTCACTCTCCTAGCACAGAAGCTCAGTCAAAGGTCTGACGATCCCGTTGAAGTCCTTTATGAATCTCTTATAGAATCTAACTTGACCAAGGAATGACCTCAACTACTTCTAATTCTTAAACGACTCTAGCTTAGAGATCACATCAATCTTAATCGGGTCAACCTCCATACCATGTTTGGAGATTATGTGGCCCAATACAATCCCATTAGTCACCATAAAGTGACTCTTCTTCCATGAGAGCATTAAGTTTACCTCACAACAACGCTGAAGTACTCAGTCTACATAAGTAAGACATGTGTCAAAACTATCCCCATAGATCGATAAATCATCCATGAAGACCTCTAAAAACTAACAACCATGTCAACAAAAAAGTCTAGCATACTCCTCTAGAATGTAACGAGGGCGGCATACCAAATCCCACCCGAGTAGACCATCTATTTGGTATGACCGGCAGCAGAAGCATAGATGGAAAGCAGTAGTCCAGCATACTCCGGTAGACCATATATGATCCTTATGAAGCAGAAGCAAAGTTGGTGCACCCGAGTACGGAGGCGTTGACAACTGAAGTATGATATCGAGGGCGAAAGACGGTGGTCGGTGGAAGAAGAGTGATTGAGGGCGGTGGATCCATGATCTCATACTTACTTAAATTGGCATTCATGAGCAGGTACGTAATTTCCAACAGTGGCCCATACTTACTTAAATTAGCATAACTCGAGTAAATAAAATGAAAATCATGAAATTAAGTTTCTTTGATTTGTCGATTTGATTTATAAAAGAACTACAGTGATTTTCATGCATTTATAGGGGAATTAAAACAATAATTAACTCTTTAATTATGTCAAAAATTGCCATCTTCGAAATAGAGGATACATGTTCACTAAAAAGATCATAATATAAGCAAACAGATTCCAAATCACGCAAACTAAAGTCCCATTGTTTCCTTATTTAATGGAACATAGCAAGTAATAAACTAACGTTTTAAGGCATTTAAACAGAGTGAAAAAATGCACTAAATAGGATCGCGTGAATAAAATGCGATGAAACTTCACAAAACTTAAATGCCCATGTCATCTTTGGTTTATGGATCCTAACCTAAACCACCAAATTGGCTTTAATACCACTTGAAGGATATTGGAAAATCCTTAAACACATCACATAATCATGAAGATTGCATCATATGCAATAGGGATTGACTAGTCACACTAGTTGCTCGGGGCAGCGGAATTTAAATTTTTTTTGAACGATGAAACCATAAGATCGAAGAACACTTCTTGGATCGTTTCATCTAAACCACAAATAGGTATTAAGGTTACCTCTTGAAGAGTGGTTGCGATCGAGTCTCTAAAAGAAGAGACATCCTGTCTCAAGTCCTATCCGATAGAGGAGACGCTTGCGAGCGTGTTGATGAAACATGTGTTCTTCGCAATCCATGTCGATGATCTAAGCGGTGAATCTCCTTATCTTGTCTCATGAGATCCGATGTCTTCTTCACAAGCAAAATGCACCGAAAGAGACGAAGATCCGCAAATGGTCGAAGTAGAGGCACAATGACGTAGCGACGATGGTGACTCTCTCTAGGGCACAAGGTGGACGGGCACAAAGAGAGAGAGATATTGGGTGTGTACAATGAGAATTAGAGAGAGAGATAGACTTGCAAAAATTGTTGTTATAAGAAGAGCTAAGATTGCCTCTTCTTTTATAGTATTTTGGGAGTCCATTGATCACAATACATGTCAAACACAAAATCAATGGTTGAGATTGATTTGTGTTTCTATTTAATGATCGTGATTTTGTTGTAAAAACATAACAACATATAATTAATTTAAATCAAATTAAATATAGAGATATAATCAGTATAATTTAATTTTATTATATCAATAATTAATCAATGGATAAGGAAGGTGGCAACCATCTTCCACATATAGTTGGGACATCCACTTGATCAAGTCAAGGTGGTCGTCCACCATCCACATATGGAAGGTTGTTGCCCTTCTAATTATGTGAGATTAATTTATCCCACATAATCCCTTAATTATTTACAACAACATTTTTTGAAAATTAATTCACAAAATAATTTGAAATTAATTAAGTGAATATTGCAATCATGCCATTAAATAAATGTAAATCATATTCACAACCCAAAATATAATATAAATTGTATTTATAATTAATTTCGAATGTGAATCCAATTCACATCAAAAATTAATTCCAGTAAACTATCTACAATAAGCTTTATCATATATAATATAAGTCACATTTATAATATATATAAATAATATGGATAGTACTATCCACATTATTCATTTCTTTGATAATTAAATCACATTTAATTATCTTGGACCATCATTCTCATATGCCTGAATAATGTGAATCACATTCACATTATTCACATTTGATAATTAAATCACATTTAATCATCTTAGATAACTCTCCTAATATGAATCAAATTCGTATTATTCATGATAATTAAATCACATTTAATTATCAATATCTCAATGCGTAGATACATAATTCATCAATGGATTTATTCTTGAACTCTTTCAAGAATAATGTGCTTTCTCCGTGGATACATGGAAATAAGGACAAGACGATCGTATGTTCCACGTATAGTGACTTGGATATTGAGATCATATTCCAAATCTAGATCTCGGGAACCTCCCATAGATGTTTGACTAAATAAAAGTCGTAAATCTAATCTTCTCATTGTATATGAATCAGATTCAGATCATTATCCAACATTTGGATCAAAATTGGATTACTTCTCTAGTGAGAGGAGTGATGAATCTCGTATTCATCACTCTAAATCTCATTTATTAAGCTCAAATCTCTAAAAATCAACAGCATTCTTGCATCTTTTCTGCATAATTAGCATTCATGCATGATTTCATAAGAATTGCATTTTAGCACAAAAATCTGCACAAAATAAGAAGCCAAAAATCATGCAAAAATGACCTGTAAATAGCCTAACTTCCCGGATTTTTAACCCATTCATGCTAACTCCGAATGACTCAAAACCACTTCCACTGTGTACATATCACTAACAAGAATAAAGGAAAAATACAAAAAATTAACTAACCCAAATAAGCGGACCAAAAACCCAAACCCTAATTTCAGGATTTTCGGACTAAAAGCCACATATCTTCCCCATCCAGTGTCCGATTTAATCCTACTCACTTTTGAACTAATGTGCATTCAATTACCTTCAAAACAAGACCAAGTTCAAGTTAATCGGAGCTCATATGTGAAAGTTGGGTTTTGGGCCTCTTTTGTACATTGTGTATTTTAGCGGTTTTTAACCAATTATTTTATATACTTATTTAACCTATTAATAAAAATCCAAAAAAATTAGATTAAGGTGTCTTTATTTGTCTTTGATTTTACCGTAATTTTTCCGGATTTTTATTGGATCTTAAAAATGACATAAAAATTACAAAACCCCAAAATCAAAGTGTTCTATGTACATGGGACACCCCAAAAAACCACTTTGTGCAATTGATCGATTTTGGTTTTGATTCATGAAAGTTGTAGATCTCATCGAGACAAGCAATTTTCGTGAAGAAACTTTTTTGATCCGAGGTCATTTGCTATTTATTTTCGATTTTACAAAAGATTTATTTCTCGAATTGTCTGGTGCTGACACGTGGCAGCACCTGGTGCCGCCACGTGTCAGCCATTTTTGGCACTATAAATATATCGTTTTTAAATAAAAAAAATAAAAAAATAAAAAATTAAATAAGCTCACGTGCGTCGCACGTGCCTCCATGGCACGTGCTCCGCACGTGCGTTCTCTTTCCCCCTTATGCCCGCCACGTGGCGCACGATTGGCCGTCCGATCTCGACCGATCGGACGGCCACTGTGCGTCGTCTACCTCCCTTCCTCTTTGGGAGCTCCTCCGCCTTTCCCCCACAATCTCCGTCGCGTATCTCGCGACCACCCTTCTCGCACCGTCTTCCCAATCTGCGTATCCTCTCCGATCGCCCCCTAAAATCCCGGCCACCTTCCATGTCCGACCACCCACTAAGCCCTATAAAACAAACTACCTCCGCCTCCTTCAGAGGCATCCGCCAGTTCACACAGATCAAAGGGAATCGCGTCTCCGACGGTGACAGCGTCTATTGACGACGATCTCCGAAGGCTGGGCGAGATCCGAAGCTTTCGAGCTTCGTTGCAGTGCGGTCAACCCCTGCACAGCTGCTTGCTCCGATCACCATCGTCGAGCCTATTTCCGCCACCGACCATTCATCAACTCCGCAAACTCCTCCGCCTCCGACAACTACTTCGCTGAGCTTCTTCATCGACAACCGCCGTCGTCCACCAACTCCGCCACGCAGCCACTACCTCGACGCCCCACGGCCGTGTGTCGGCCCCTTCATCGACTTCGCCGGTCACCAGCTACTCCGCCATCTCCGCTTCGTCCTCGCCGATCGTCTCCAACCGCATCATCATCCGCTCACGCCACATCCGCTCGCTGGCCAACATCTCGCCAAGCCTGAGAGTACGACCGGAGGCTCCTCTGCCATTGGCCGGGCACTACGCCGTCCCTCCACCTCGCCGTCGACCGGGCTCGGATCCTAAGGCCCCAGCACGTGATTTGCACGTGCGTGGGGAACTGCTTCAGCCGCAAGTCACCCCAGGGGTCACGTGCTACGCACGTGACCTGTGGGGAAATTATCAGAAAAGCCCCCGAGTTCCGCACATTCGCATACAACCCCCGCCTCCAAGGGCACGTGCTGCGCACGTGCCCCTTGGACATTTTGCACAAGCACCCCCCTCTTTCTCGGTATTTACATTTCAGTCCTCTGCAGTCCTATAATTTTTACATTTATTGCATCTATACCCCTGTGTTCCCCCTCAGTTTTGAACCTTCTCTCTACATTATTTTATTATCAAAAGAATAGCATGATGTTGGTTAATTGATTCTCTACGCTTTAACATATTGTGGGTAATTTTGTGATTGATGGTTAATTAATAAATAATTGTTTTGTGAAAATTTGCGTATTTTACCCATTTCTTGCTCTGAAATTGATAGTTGATTAACCGTTGCTCTAAAAATCCCCGAAAAATCACATATTGTAGAGTTAATCATTCTTAACATTGTGCCCAACAAGATCTGCATTTGGATGCATATTTTGTCCTGTAAAAATCATTTTTCATCTTTCAGTATTTAATTTTTAATAGGTATTAAACCCCACATTTTCGAGGTTTAGGATTTTTTCTGAGATCCGTCACCTAGTGATAGATCTCAGATAATTTTGATTCTTGAAAATAAGTAGGTTTGATATTTATTAAAATTAAATATTGAAAATCATTTTGTTTGCATTTAAAAATCCCTAAAAAATTCATATTGCATCCAAAAATTCCAAAAATATTACAGTGCACCCATTTCATCATAATTTACATTGTGGCCAAGTTTCGTATTTTTCGGACATCGTTTGATTGAAATTTACATTTTAGTCCCTAAAATAAGGCCAAATTTGCATTTTGCATCCTTTATTTCATTGAAAATTCCAAAAAAAAAGACCGCCTCGAAAACCGAACACGAACTTTGATAGACTTAATTCTAGGTTGTTCCTTTGCCTCCTTGTGATCGACCTTGGGACTTGCTCAAGTAAAATAAACATAAAACCACGAGATTAAAAATTGAATAACTTATTTGTGGTATTTTCTTGATCGTTTC
This sequence comes from Ottelia alismoides, assembly GCA_037367405.1. Lineage (NCBI taxonomy): Eukaryota > Viridiplantae > Streptophyta > Magnoliopsida > Alismatales > Hydrocharitaceae > Ottelia > Ottelia alismoides. The sequence goes on from JAZKJV010004609.1 coordinate 451,288, forward strand.
CGATTGCCGCCTACAACGCACGACACGATAAAAACAAATTCTTAAAACTGGCATTTTCGGATTCGTCAGATGGCGCCGTTGCCGGGGAGGCAAACGGCTTAGATTTTTGTCTAAAAATTTTTCATTCAGTTTTCCGCATTCGATTAGTCTGACCCCCGAAATTTTCATGGTAAATCCCATAATTTTTTTCAGCATTTATTTCATTTATTTTATTTTTGATTATTTTCTGAGTCACTCTCTTACATTCTCTCTCTTATTTTTCTTGCTAGGTACCCGACGTACGTGGAGCGGTTTTTCAAGGAACCGACGCATATTCACGACACCCGAAGAAACCGCAATTAAATTAAGATCGAGTCGAGTCGTGAGAGAGCGTAGAGTCTAGGTTTTTAATTTCTGCACTTTTAATTTCTGTTCATTTATAGCGGTGTCCGTTTGGACTCTCGCGTGTGTAAAAAGACCTTGAACTTTATTTGTGGTGTGTCGTGGCCTGTTTCACTCTCCGGAGAGGGTGGGGCCCGACTTGAGTGGCGATTAGGATAGACCTGCACATACGGCTCTCAGAGCATTTATAATTTTGTTTGTGCTCGTAGGATCTTAAGCCACACTGCACTTTAATTGAAACGCACATAGATCGTTCAACTTAGCCAAATTTAAATCAGTTCTTCCCGCTAATAGAACTTTCTGCTTAGGTGCGGTTTTTCCATCGGTTTGCACATCATATAGAATATATTTTAAATTCTGTCTAGCATCCCACATGGAGATTGCGAGGATTCACTGTAAGTCTTCTACCTGAGCATTCATCATAGTTTTCCGCGTGCATCGGCTTTTCCCGAATTCCTCTCTCTTGTTTTATCACATAATTTTAAAGGAAATTGGGACTGGACGGTAGATGTGTATTTTTGCTCATCTAATTTTTCAGTGATCACCTCATTAAAATTGGGACTGCTAAATATAGCCGATCTTAATAACCCATAAAATCAAGAATTTCTACGGGAGAGCAACCCCGACCTTGGATGATTTTATTTTTTTTGAGTGAGCGAGAGACGCCACTTAAGGATAGAGCCCAAATCCAAAATCTCAGCTCGCTAAATTTTTTCCAAGATTGAATTATCACCAACTAAAATTGAAAAGATAATAGCCGAAATCTTACGGCTTCATTGTGTGAGTTGGTGAACCCAGGGTTGATTTGTGTTTGTATTGGTGTGCGTGAACCGATATCGAAGATCAATAGCCGCACTTTGATAAATTTTCTGTCCCATACGATCATCTCTCTCATCTCTTGATTTTAATCTCATCATGGAAATTTTTCCAAACTTCAGATCCAACCCATCATTTCTCTCAACCCTTTCAAAAATGACCGAACATCACTATGAAAACAAATCTGTCTCGGTTTGGCCCAAATCAATTGCATCCTCTTCTTTCAATAATCCTCCAACATTTGTGGGAAACTCTCAACCGCAAATGAATTCGGCCACCTCATTGAATCCTTACTCAAAACATCCAACCAGAAATGACCACTTACCATCTTGGATTGAATCACCTCATTCTCAATCTCTCGCCAATGAAACCTTTCAAGATCGAAATCCCTTTAAATCCCATGACTGGCAGAGAAACCAAACCCAGATGGAAGGACATGCACTTAATGATCATCAGCGTTGGATTGACCACGACAGACCCCTCGTCAGACATGAAACCCATACAGAGGATTGGACGGACCTCCTAGACACATATAAACCCTATATGCTGACTCCACAATATCAAGATCTGACTAATCATGATCAAAGGATTGAACTCTACTCAGATCAAATACACATGCATGGATCATACGAGCAGCCTCCTTCCATAATTTTGGAGAAGAAATTTTCAAGAAATGATCGTATAATGGATATTTCAAGAAATTCTCCTCTCCGTACGTACAGAAAAATAGAAGACGGAATCATTGAACAAAATTCGAGTGCTCCCATGATTGATCATGAGCAAAATTGTGAGGATAATGTTTCGCGGATAAAAACAAGATTTGAATTGATGGAGGATAGATTTCAAAAATTTACCGACCGAGTAATCTCATTCTATGGTGGATCGGGTGTAAAACTAAATGAGGAAATAATTGGATCCCATGATAAAAATTTTGAGCATATTCAATGACTTAGGGATGATTCTAACATCAACACTTCTACTCATTATTCCCCTAGGAATGATTATGCCACTGATCCATACCCTGAACACCAAAGCCCCTTCTCATCTAAGGAAAACACCACATCGCCACACCACATAGAAAATACAAAAAAATTTGAAAATCCAGAAAATCTCATAAAAATTGAATCTGAAGAAGATCTGAGGAATTTGGATCCTGCTTTACGGGAAGCACTGGAAAAATACTTGATTTTTTAACTTCCCATCATAAAGGCCATTGAACACTTCCCTGACCTTAAGAAATTTCTAATGGATAGATTAATCATCAAAAAGTCAAGAAGGATTAGAACAAAAACTGAAAGACATATCTTCTCAATGGCCTCCTCCTTGGTGTTGCGGAGAAAAACAAAGAGCCGCATAGTGAAGCGGTTGCCCAGATTTGACTGTGAAATAAAAGACACAATTTTCACCCATGCTCGTATTGATGACGATTCACCGATCAATATCCTCCCGACCTCTGTATTTCACGAACTCAAACTCGGACCAATTCGGAAGATACGAGAGACTGTTCAATTGGCAGACCGATCAATAAAAAGGCCGAGAGGAACCATTTCTGTCATCATGAAATTCCAAGGTGTTTCGCTCAAGGTAGAATTCACGATCATTGATATTGAGCATCAAGGAGAATTCACCCAGTCTCCAATCATTCTCGGAAAACCATTCTTGGCATTGGCCAAGGCGAGTATCGATTGTGAGACTCGGGAAATAAATTTTACGGCATTGGAATCACTACGAGCTGATACAGTCTTTGAGGAACCACGATTTTCTGAGGTAACCCACGAAGTCCCCAACAATCGCAACCATGAAACGGTAGAAGAGCCCTACCCCGCTGCTACACCTGAGATTGCGTTTGTTAATGAGACTATTGGTTAAGAGACTCTCCCCGATATCTCAATTCCCGCAGATTTCAAATCCTTCTACTACGATCCTGAGACATTTGCATGGTCGCACCCTGGAGCAACATACTCTGATTATCGTGACCAATTCCTCCCAAATCAAGAGTGCACCAACATTCAAGAAACAAAGAACGAACACGTAGCCCAAACACCGACCAAGGAGAAGAATTTTAATGGCTATTCATCCGGGTACTCAAGTGAACCGACATCTTCACGAAACAAGAAAAAGAAAGTCACCTTTGATCTTTCGGAAGAGGAATCGGTTGATGATCCCTCATCAGGTCCGGAAAAGGTAGTCTACATGAGTGAAGTCTATTCGGCAGCTCTAAAGCCATATCTTCGCAAGGATCCAAAATTCGATTCTCGTTGGACAACTCCCGTTCCTAATTATTACTCATCCAAAGCTGATGCTCCTACCTTCCACAAGTGCACTGGAATTATTTCTTATGAGCTGACTGAGACCGGAGCATCTGAATATTCATCTGAGGACAAATCGATTGATCTTAAAAAGGAACGAATCTTGAGGAAACAATTGAAGAAACAAAAAGACATGAACATCTGGAGTGTGTCCACTTTCAAATACTATTCCTCTGAGGATAAATCTGATGATGGATATCTTTCATCTGACTCAAACTTCGTCCACTATCCATCATGACTTTTCTGAGGATGACACTGATAATAGTTGGGAATCATATACTTCATCTCAAACTCATTACGATCTCCCACCACAGGCTCACAAGAAGATTAGCCGAAAACCGCCTTAATCATCGGCTACCCACCCTCCCTCCCGACCACATCGATCCCCTTGTACAACTTCTTCATCTACTTAGGCCAAGGCCTAAGTATAGGGGGGGGACCGATGCCATCTGTATATACCATTTCCCTCATCACATTCCGATCTCTCGCTCACTCCATATCCATCCTTCTTCTATACTTAGGCTGACCAAAGCCTAAGTATAGGGGGAACCGCCACCCATCTGTTTATACTCTCCTCATTTACATATCCCGTCCGTCTCTTTTTGCGCTCTTCTTCTATACTTAGACTATTCACAGTCTAAGTATAGGGGGGCGAACCATTGAATAATTTTTCTCTCTTACGCTTAGCCTGAGCTATATCTTCATTACGCTTCTTGTGCTCTGAGGACACATCACTCGCTAAGTATAGGGGGGGTCTGTATATATACTGTGTATATATTTTAGCCATACCTCGTACTTTCGCGTAAGTCTATATGTATTTACAGGGTGGGTTTTTCTTAAAAATTGAAAAAAATGGCTTCTTATTCAATTTTTGCATAAAAAAAAAGAAAAAGAAAAGAAAGAAAAAATTGTGTCTGTATTTCACACACCTGCACTTCATCCAAGCATCGCATTTGCATATGTGAAAAGTCTTTGGGTTCTGAACCGAGTTATGAGCTGAAACCGAGAGTGGTCTGGACTTGACCTTAATCCACCTAATTTTCAGAGGAACTTCACCGAGAAATAGGATTTTAGAGTCTTCAGGTCTTTGACTTAATTCTTTGAGTTCCACATGACAATGTACATCGTTTGACTCTTAGTGTCTAACCTGGTCTCCTCATTCTGGGTACAACTCTGGAATAAGGAATTAATTTGTACTCTCGCACTATGCACTTAGCTCAACTCAGACGGGATGTTGGAAGACTGTGTGAGTTTCTTTTCTGGTAGCGTGGAAATCTAAAGACCGGAGTACGGGTTGAAATAAAGCTTCGAAAAAGGGATGGACGGCTGGGCACAATTTTTTATTAAGACCCAAAAAAATGTACGGAAACAAAAGATTCTATATCCGTAGGGGCACAACAAGATCCAAGCAGAACCACCAAAAATTCCCAAATACAAAGAAGCATTCTACCAAATAAAAATCTGACCTAAAAGGTCCAAGCATCAAGAAACCTGCAGATCTTGGTGAAGACTCGGCTACACTGGCCATCTTCACAAGGAGAGGTGACTACACTGGCCACCCTCCAATTCTTTTCTCATTCTTCTATCTTCTCCCCCCAATTCGATTGTGAACACAGCGCGACAGACCTTAGAAGGAAATACCTGACTCCCCGAGGACGAGTTACTGGAGAGGAGAGGAGCATGGTAGTCCGGCATTCTGAATGGGAAGAGCTAAAACCCTTCACACACAAGAGTCGGTTATTCAATGTTCATAGGGTATACTTTGGGAAGATGATTGATCTAAGATGACTTCTGAGCCGAAACTGTAGCAATGATGTGTAGAACTTGAGGGCTGTTGATTTTAAAATTCTAAGTCTCACAGAAGTTCCGACACACAAATAATCCAAAGGTTGAGTTTAGGTTCACTTTCACCTTCAGTTCATGGTCTTGATATAGAACCCAATCTCATTTCACCTCATGGCATTTCTTTTTGATGCTCAGGGACGAGCATGGTTTAAGTATAGGGGGATGATGAATCTCGTATTCATCACTCTAAATCTCATTTATTAAGCTCAAATCCCTAAAAATCAACAGCATTCTTGCATCTTTTCTGCATAATTAGCATTCATGCATGATTTCATAAGAATTGCATTTTAGCACAAAAATCTGCACAAAATAAGAAGCCAAAAATCATGCAAAAATGACCTGTAAATAGCCTAACTTCTCGGATTTTTAACCCATTCATGCTAACTCCGAATGACTCAAAACCACTTCCACTGCGTACATATCACTAACAAGAATAAAGGAAAAATACAAAAAATTAACTAACCCAAATAAGCGGACCAAAAACCCAAACCCTAATTTCAGGATTTTCGGACTAAAAGCCACATATCTTCCCCATCCAGTGTCCGATTTAATCCTACTCACTTTTGAATTAATGTGCATTCAATTACCTTCAAAACAAGACCAAGTTCAAGTGAATCGGAGCTCATATGTGAAAGTTGGGTTTTGGGCCTCTTTTGTACATTGTGTATTTTAGCGGGTTTTAACCAATTATTTTATATACTTATTTAACCTATTAACAAAAATCCAAAAAAAAAAGTAGATTAAGGTGTCTGTATTTGTCTTTGATTTTACTGCAATTTTTCCGGATTTTTATCGGATCTTAAAAATGACATAAAAATTACAAAACCCCAAAATCAAGGTGTTCTATGTACATGGGACACCCCAAAAAACCACTTTGTGCAATTGATCGATTTCGGTTTTGATGTCTTCATGAAAGTTGTAGATCTCATCGAGAAAAGCAATTTTTGTGAAGAAACTTTTTTGATCCGAGGTCATTTGCTATTTATTTTCGATTTTACAAAAGATTTATTTCTCGAATTGTCTGGTGCTGACACGTGGCAGCACCTGGTGCCGCCATGTGTCAGCCATTTTTGGCACTATTAATATATCGTTTTTAAATAAAAAAATAAAAAAAATTAAATAAGCTCACGTGCGTCGCACGTGCCTCCATGGCACGTGCTCCGCACGTGCGTTCTCTTTCCCCCTTATGCCCGCCACGTGGCGCACGACTGGCCGTCCGATCTCGGCCGATCGGACGGCCACTGTGCGTCGTCTACCTCCCTTCCTCTTTGGGAGCTCCGCCGCCTTTCCCCCGCGATCTCCGTCGCGTATCTCGCGACCACCCTTCTCGCGCCGTCTTCCCAATCTGCGTATCCTCTCGGATCGCCCCCTAAAATCCCGGCCACCTTCCATGTCCGACCACCCACTAAGCCATATAAAACAAACTACCTCCGCCTCCTTCAGAGGCATCCGCCAGTTCACACAGATCAAAGGGAATCGCGTCTCCGGCGGTGACAGCGTCGATTGACGACGATCTCCGAAGGCTGGGCGAGATCCGAAGCTTTCGAGCTTCGTTGCAGTGCGGTCAACACCTGCACAGCTGCTTGCTCCGATCACCATCGTCGAGCCTATTTCCGCCACCGACCATTCATCAACTCCGCAAACTCCTCCGCCTCCGACAACTACTTCGTTTAGCTTCTTCATCGACAACCGCCGTCGTCCACCAACTCCGCCACGCAGCCGCTACCTCGACGCCCCACGGCCGTGTGTCGGCCCCTTCATCGACTTCCCGGTCACCAGCTACTCCGCCATCTCCGCTTCGTCCTCTCCGATCGTCTCCAGCCGCATCATCATCCGCTCACGCCACATCCGCTCGCTGGCCAACATCTCGCCAAGCCTGAGAGTACGACCGGAGGCTCCTCTGCCATTGGCCGGGCGCTACGCCGTCCCTCCACCTCGCCGTCGATCGGGCTCGGATCCTGAGGCCCCAGCACGTGATCTGCACGTGCGTGGGGAACTGCTTCAGCCGCAAGTCACCCCAGGGGTCACGTGCTACGCACGTGACCTGTGGGGAAATTATCAGAAAAGCCCCCGAGTTCCGCACATTCGCATACAACCCCCGCCTCCAAGGGCACGTGCGCAACACGTGCCCCTTGGACATTTTGCACAAGCACCCCCCTCTTTCTCGGTATTTACATTTCAGTCCTCTACAGTCCTATTTATTTACATTTATTGCATCTATACCCCTGTGTTCCCCCTCAGTTTTGTACCTTCTCTCTACATTATTTTATTATCAAAGGAATAGCATGATGTTGGTTAATTGATTCTCTACGCTTTAACATATTGTGGGTAATTTTGTGATTGATGGTTAATTAATAAATAATTGTTTTGTGAAAATTTGCGTATTTTACCCATTTCTTGCTCTGAAATTGATAGTTGTTTAACCGTTGCTCTAAAAATCCCCGAAAAATCATATATTGTAGAGTTAATCATTCTTAACATTGTGCCCAGCAAGATCTGCATTTGGATGCATATTTTGTCCTGTAAAAATCATTTTTCATCTTTCAGTATTTAATTTTTAATAGGTATTAAACCCCACATTTTCGAGGTTTAGGATTTTTTCTGAGATCCGTCACCTAGTGATAGATCTCAGATAATTTTGATTCTTGAAAATAAGTAGGTTTGATATTTATTAAAATTAAATATTGAAAATCATTTTGTTTGCATTTAAAAATCCCTAAAAAATTCATATTGCATCCAAAAATTCCAAAAAAATTACAGTGCACCCATTTCATCATAATTTACATTGTGCCCAAGTTTCGTATTTTTCGGACATCGTTTGATTGAAATTTACATTTTAGTCCCTAAAATAAGGCCAAATTTGCATTTTGCATCCTTTATTGCATTGAAAATTCTAAAAAAAGACCGCCTCGAAAACCGAACACGAACTTTGATAGAGATAATTCTAGGTTGTTCCTTTGCCTCCTTGTGATCGACCTTGGGACTTGGCCAAGTAAAATAAACATAAAACCACGAGATTAAAAATTAAATAACTTATTTGTGGTATTTTCTTGATCGTTTCCGATTGTCGCCTACAACACACGACACGATAAAAACAAATTCTTAAAACTGACATTTTCGGATTCGTCAAGGAGTCATTAAATTTCAGACCAATTTCATCACTCCCTCGGAACGGAAGAGTCATGGTTATACAATCGTTTATGATCACATCACCCTCATGTATTCCTAGTAGCTATACATCCTGCATACTGGAAGACCTAGAATAAATCCGAAGTTTTAAATCTATTTAGATTGTCTCCTTCAGGGTTTTATCATTATGTTTCTCATTCGATCATTGGGAGTAGGTAGCGATCATATACTTTCCAAAAGCATATATATCATACCTTGGTATTGATCATATACTTTCCAAAAAGCATATATCAAACCTACAAATTCAGTCAAGCTTCCAAAGCGAGACTACCATGCAAGAAATTTGATTCCAATATCTCGTGAGTGAGCTCATGTATTCTGATCCAGTAACAAAGTTGTCTGATCCCTTTGCGAGATCGTATTACTCATATGCCCTTATATGCACATCATTGCGTTGGTATATAGACCTTGATTAGTCCATCAACCTATCGTTCTGCCAAATATACATACTAACAGATATAGTAACACATCTGTCTACGGTTAGAGGATGTGTGCCTATATCGTGATAGTGTACGACATAGGTCTTGGTTATCTCTATCTCGATAAGTCAACTATTTGAACTAACTTATATAACACCTCCGATTCTAGATTCCTATGCAGAGGACATACATCAAGAGCTCAGTTAGATATCAACCCATGAGTGAAAGGATTGCCATCTCCTACTCAGGCTGGAGATTATCTCTCTTTATATATTCATCCAAGCACCAGCCTCTATGATTCAACAATCGAATCAAACATACGTATGATCATCAAGATGGCCATGATACATAACCCTAATTGTACTATGGGGCCTATTATGCAAACTAGTTATTCTTCATTTCAGATTAGGGAATGGTATTTGCATAACAATTATTGCATAATGGCTTGTCGTGGGCTCGCATGTCCAACACATTCTTCCTGTGGAATGCACATCTTCCAGATACAATTCGTACCCTCACAAAATAGGTATGGATCCTCCTATTGGTAAAAATCAATCTCTGACAGAAAATCGTTTAACCGTCAGCTTGGGCCAATCTTGTGGAAATTTCTTATAGACAAAAAAATTCACGATATCAACGTACCATGGGAGTAAGGCAATAGACAAGATCGCCTCCTCTAGAAAGGTCTGTAATGGTAAGTAGTATCTGCTCAGGGAACTCTGCATTTGTAATTCGAGAAAGATGATCTGCCATAACATTTTTTCACTCCAGGTTTATCTTGAATCATTAAATCAAACAACCAAAGAATAGGAATCTATCTGATAAGGCATGGTTTGGCTTCATTCTTTCCCTATAGGTACCGTATGGCAATGTGAAATGTGTAGACAATAACTCAAAAACCCAATAGGTGTGAACGAAACTTCTCTTAAGAAAACACCATTGCTAGCATCATCTTCTCTATAATTGTGTAGTTCCTTTGTGCCTCAGCCACAGTCTAACTGCCATAGTGTATGACAAATGGTACTCCATCCTTTCTCTTCCCTAAAACAACTCAAACTGCATAATATGACGTGCCCGTCATGATCAAAAGCAAGAGACCAATGAAGTGGTTGTAGGACATGAGCTCTCATAATCATGTATTTCATCTAATGGAATGCAAGGAGGACTTTTACATCAACAATAAACTCACTCTCCTAGCACAGAAGCTCAGTCAAAGGTCTGACGATCCCGTTGAAGTCCTTTATGAATCTCCTATAGAATCTAACTTGACCAAGGAACGACCTCAACTACTTCAAATTCGTAAACGGCTCTAGCTTAGAGATGACATCAATCTTAGTCGGGTCAACCTCCATACCATGTTTAGAGATTATGTGGCCCAATACAATCCCATTAGTCACCATAAAGTGACTCTTCTTCCACGAGAGCATTAAGTTTACCTAACAACAACGCTGAAGTACTCAGTCTAAATAAGTAAGACATGTGTCAAAACTATCCCCATAGATCAATAAATCATCCATGAAGACTTTTAAAAACTAACTACCATGTCAACAAAAAAGTCCGGCATACACCTCTAGAATGTAACGAGGGCGGCATAGCAAATCCCACCCGAGTAGACCATCTATTTGGTATGACCGGCAGCAGAAGCATAGATGGAAAGCAGTAGTCCAGCATACTTCGGTAGACCATCTATGATCCTTATGAAGTAGAAGCAAAGTTGGTGCATCCGAGTATGGAGGCGTTGGCAACTGAAGTATGATATCGAGGGCGAGAGACGGTGGTCGATGGAAGAAGAGTGATTGAGGGCGGTGGATCCATGATCTCATACTTACTTAAATTGGCATTCATGAGCAGGTACGTAATTTCCAGCAGTGACCCATACTTACTTAAATTAACATAACTCGAGTAAATAAAATGAAAATCATGAAATTAAGTTTCTTTGATTTGTCGATTTGATTTATAAAAGAACTAAAGTGATTTTCATGCATTTATAGGGGAATTAAAACAATAACTAACTCTTTAATTATGTCAAAAATTGCCATCTTCGAAATAGAGGATATATGTTCACTAAAAAGATCATAATATAAGCAAACAGATTCCAAATCACGTAAACTAAAGTCCCATTGTTTCCTTATTTAATGGAATATAGCAAGTAATAAACTAACATTTTAAGGCATTTAAACAGGGTGAAAAAATGCACTAAATAGGGTTGCGTGAATAAAATGTGATGAAACTTCACAAAACTTAAATGCCTATGTCATCTTTGGTTTATGGATCCTATCCTAAACCTCCAAATTGGTTCTAATACCACTTTAAGGATATTGGAAAATCCTTAAACACATCACATAATCATGAAGATTGCATCATATGCAATATGGAGTGACTAGTCACACTAGTTGCTTGGGGCAGCGGAATTTAAATTTTTTTTGAACAATGAAACCACAATATCGAAGAATACTTCTTGGATCGTTTCATCTAAACCACAAATAGGTATTAAGGTTACCTCTTGAAGAGTGGTTGCGATCGAGTCTCTAAAAGAGGAGACATCCTGTCTCAAGTCCTATCCGATAGAGGAGATGCTTGCGAGCGTGTTGATGAAACACGTGTTCTTCGCAATCCATGTCAGTGATCTAAGCGGTGAATCTCCTTATCTTGTCTCATGAGATCCGATGTCTTCTTCACAAGCAAGATGCACCGAAAGAGATGAAGATCCACGAATGGTCGAAGTAGAGGCACAATGACGTAGCGACGATGGTGACTCTCTCTGGGGCACAAGGTGGACGGGCACAAAGAGAGAGAGAGATATGGGGTGTGTACAATGAGAATTAGAGAGAGAGAGAGATAGACTTGCAAAAATTGTTGTAAAAAGAAGAGCTAAGATTGCCTCTTCTTTTATAGTATTTTGGGAGTCCATGGATCACAATACATGTCAAACACAAAATCAATGGTTTAGATTGATTTGTGTTTCTATTTAATGGTCGTGATTTTGTTGTCAAAACATAAGACATATAATTAATTTAAATCAAATTAAATATAGAGATATAATCAATATAATTTAATTTTATTATATCAATAATTAATCAATGGATAAGGAAGGTGGCAACCCATCTTCCACATATAGTGGGGACATCCACTTGATCAAGTCAAGGTGGTCGTCCACCATCCACATATGGAAGGTTGTTGCCCTTCCAATTATGTGAGATTAATTTATCTCACATAATCCCTTAATTATTTACAACAACATTTTTTGAAAATTAATTCACAAAATAATTCGAAATTAATTATGTGAATATTGCAATCATGCCATTAAATAAATGTAAATCATATTCACAACCCAAAATATAATATAAATTGTATTTATAATTAATTTCGAATGTGAATCCAATTCACATAAAAAATTAATTTCAGTATACTATCTACAATAAGCTTTATCTAATATATTATAAGTCACATTTATAATTTATATAAATAATATGGATAGTACTATCCACATTATTCATTTCTTTGATAATTAAATCACATTTAATTATCTGGACCATCATTCTCATATGCCTGAATAATGTGAATCACATTCACATTATTCACATTTGATAATTAAATCACATTTAATCATCTTAGATAACTCTCCTAATATGAATCAAATTCATATTATTCATGATAATTAAATCACATTTAATTATCAATATCTCAATGCGTAGATACATAATTCATCAATGGATTTATTCTTGAACTCTTTCAAGAATAATGTGCTTTCTCCGTGGATACATGGAGATAAGGACAAGACGATCGTATTTTCCACGTATAATGACTTGGATATTGAGATCATATCCCAAATCTAGATCTCGAGAACCTCCCATAGATGTTTGATTAAATAAAAGTCGTAAATCTAATCTTCTCATTGTATATGAATCAGATTCAGATCATTATCCAACATTTGGATCAAAATTGGATTACTTCTCTAGTGAGAGGAGTCATTAAAATTCAGACCTATTTCATCACTCTCTCGGGATGGAAGAGTCATGGTTATACAATCGTTTATGATCACATCACCCTCATGTATTCCTAGTAGCTATACATCCTGTATACTAGAAGACCTAGAATAAATCCGAAGTTTTAAATCTATTTATATTGTCTCCTTCAGGGTTTTATCATTATGTTTCTCATTTGATCATTGGGAGTAGGTAGCGATCATATACTTTCCAAAAGCATATATATCATACCTTGGTATTGATCATATACTTTCCAAAAAGCATATATCAAACCTACAAATTCAGTCAAGCTTCCAAAGCGAGACTACCATGCAAGAATTTGATTCCAATATCTCGTGAGTGAGCTCATGTATTTTGATCCAGTAACAAAGTTGTCTGATCCCTTTGAGAGATCGTATTACTCATATGCCCTTATATGCACATCATTGTGTTGGTATATAGACCTTGATTAGTCCATCAACCTATCGTTCTGCTAAATATACATACTTACAGATATAGTAACACATCTGTCTACGGTTAGAGGATGTGTGCCTATATCGTGACAGTGTACGACATAGGTCTTGGTTATCTCTATCTCGATAAGTCAACTATTTTAACTAACTTATATAACACATCTGATTCTCGATTCCTATGCAGAGGACATACATCAAGAGCTCAGTTAGATATCAACCCATGAGTGAAAGGATTGCCATATCCTACTCAGGCTGGAGATTATCTCTCTTTATATATTCATCCAAGCACCAGCCTCAATGATTCAACAATCGAATCAAACATACGTATGATCATCAAGATGGCCATGGTACATAACCCTAATTGTACAATGGGCCCTATTATGCAAACTAGTTATTCTTCATTTCAGATTAGGGAATGATATTTGCATAACATTTATTGCATAATGGCTTGTCGTGGGCTCGCATGTCCAACACATTCTTCCTGTGGAATGCACATCCTCCAGATACAATTCGTACCCTCACCAAATAGGTACAGATCATCCTATTGGTAAAAATCAATCTATGACAGAAAATCGTTCAACCATCAGCTTGGGTCAATCTTGTGGAAATTTCTTATAGACAAAATAATTCATGATATCAACGTACCATGGGAGTAAGGCAATAGACAAGATCGCCTCCTCTAGAAAGGTCTCTGTAATGGTAAGTTGTATCTGCTCAGGAACTCTGCATTTGTAATTCGAGAAAGATGATCTGCCATAACATTTTTTCACTCCAGGTTTATCTTGAATCTTTAAATCAAACAACCAAAGAATAGGAATCTATCTGATAAGGCATGGTTTGGCTTCATTCTTTCCCTATAGGTTCCGTATGGCAATGTGAAATGTGTAGACAATAACTCGAAAACCCTGTAGGTGTGAACGAAACTTCTTTAAAGAAAACAACATTGCTAGCATCATCTTCTCTATAATTGTGTAGTTCCTTTGTGCCTCATCCACTGTCAATAGTGTATGACAAATGGTACTCCATCCTTTCTCTTCCCTAAAACAACTCAAATTGCATAATATGACGTGCCCATCATGATCAAAAGCAAGAGACCAATCAAGTGGTTGTAGGACATGAGCTCTCATAATCATGTATTTCATCTAATGGAATGCAAGGAGGACTTTTGCATCAAGAATAAACTCACTCTCCTAGCACAGAAGCTCAGTCAAAGGTCTGAAGATCCCGTTGAAGTCCTTTATGAATCTCCTATAGAATCTAACTTGACCAAGGAACGACTTCAACTACTTCAAATTCGTAAACGGCTCTAGCTTAGAGATCACCTAAATCTTAGTCGGGTCAACCTCCATATCATGTTTGGAGATTATGTGGCCCAATACAATCCCATTAGTCACCATAAAGTGACTCTTCTTCCACGAGAGCATTAAGTTTACCTCACAACAATGCTGAAGTACTCAGTCTAAATAAGTAAGACATGTGTCAAAACTATCCCCATAGATCGATAAATTATCCATGAAGACCTCTAAAAACATACTACCATGTCAACAAAAAAGTCCAACATACTCCTCTAGAATGTAACGAGGGCGTCATACGAAATCCCACCCGAGTAGACCATCTATTTGGTATGACCGGCAGCAGAAGCATAGATGGAAAGCATTAGTCCAACATACTCTGGTAGACCATCTATGATCCTTATGAAGCAGAAGCAAAGTTGGTGCACCCGAGTACGGAGGCGTTGGCAACTGAAGTATGATATCGAGGGCAAGAGACGGTGGTCGGTGGAAGAAGAGTGATTGAGGGCGGTGGATCCATGATCTCATACTTACTTTAATTGGCATTCATGAGCAGGTACGTAATTTCCAGCAGTGACCCATACTTACTTAAATTAGCATAACTCGAGTAAATAAAATGAACATCATGAAATTAAGTTTCTTTGATTTGTCGATTTGATTTATAAAAGAACTAAAGTGATTTTCATGCATTTGTAGGGGAATTAAAAATTAACTCTTTAATTATGTCAAAAATTGCCATCTTTGAAATAGAGGATACATGTTCACTAAAAAGATCATAATATAAGCAAACAGATTCCAAATCAGTAAACTAAAGTCCCATTGTTTCCTTATTTAATGGAACATAGCAAGTAATAAACTAACGTTTTAAGGAATTTAAACAGGGTGAAAAAATGCACTAAATAGGGTTGCGTGAATACAATACGATGAAACTTCACAAAACTTAAATGCCCATGTCATCTTTGGTTTATGGATTCTATCCTAAACCTCCAAACTGGCTTTAATACCACTTGAAGGATATTGGAAAATCCTTAAACACAACACATAATCATGAAGATTGCATCATATGCAATAGGGAGTGACTAGTCACACTAGTTGCTCAGGGTAGCGGAATTTAAAAATTTTTTGAACGATGAAACCACTAGATCGAAGAACACTCCTTGGATCGTTTCATCTAAACCACAAATAGGTATTAAGGTTACCTCTTGAAGAGTGGTTGCGATCGAGTCTCTAAAAGAAGAGACATCCTGTCTCAAGTCCTATCCAATAGAGGAGACGCTTGCGAGTGTATTGATGAAACACATGTCCTTCGCAATCCATGTCGATGATCTAAGCGGTGAATCTCCTTATCTTGTCTCATGAGATCCGATGTCTTCTTCACAAGCAAGATGCACCGAAAGAGACAAAGATCCGCGAATGGTCGAAGTAGAGGCACAATGACGTAGCGACGATGGTGACTCTCTCTAGGGCACAAGGTGGACGAGCACAAAGAGAGAGAGATATGGGGTGTGTACAATGAGAATTAGAGAGAGAGATAGACTTGCAAAAATTGTTGTTAAAAGAATTGCTAAGATTGCCTCTTCTTTTATAGTATTTTGGGAGTCCATGGATCACAATACATGTCAAAAACAAAATCAATGGTTGAGATTGATTTGTGTTTCTATTTAATGGTCGTGATTTTGTTGTAAAAACATAACAACATATAATTAATTTAAATCAAATTAAATATAGAGATATAATCAATATAATTTAATTTTATTATATCAATAATTAATCAATGGATAAGGAAGGTGGCAACCCATCTTCCACATATAGTGGGGACATCCACTTGATCAAGTCAAGGTGGTCGTCCACCATCCACATATGGAAGGTTGTTGCCCTTCCAATTATGTGAGATTAATTTATCTCACATAATCCCTTAATTATTTACAACAACATTTTTTGAAAATTAATTCACAAAATAATTCGAAATTAATTATGTGAATATTGCAATCGTGCCATTAAATAAATGTAAATCATATTCACAACCCAAAATATAATATAAATTGTATTTATAATTAATTTCGAATGTGAATCCAATTCACATAAAAAATTAATTTCAGTATACTATCTACAATAAGCTTTATCTAATATATTATAAGTCACATTTATAATATATATAAATAATATGGATAGTACTATCCACATTATTCATTTCTTTGATAATTAAATCACATTTAATTATCTTGGACCATCATTCTCATATGCCTGAATAATGTGAATCACATTCACATTATTCACATTTGATAATTAAATCACAATTAATCATCTTAGATAACTCTCCTAATATGAATCAAATTCATATTATTCATGATAATTAAATCACATTTAATTATCAATATCTCAATGCGTAGATACATAATTCATCAATGGATTTATTCTTGAACTCTTTCAAGAATAATGTGCTTTCTCCGTGGATACATGGAAATAAGGACAAGACGATCGTATGGTCCATGTATAGTGACTTGGATATTGAGATCATATTCCAAATCTAGATCTCGGGAACCTCCCATAGATGTTTGATTAAATAAAAGTCGTAAATCTAATCTTCTCATTGTATATGAATCAGATTCAGATCATTATCCAACATTTGGATCAAAATTGGATTACTTCTCTAGTGAGAGGAGTCATTAAATTTCAGACCTATTTCATCACTCCCTCGGAATGGAAGAGTCATGGTTATACAATCGTTTATGATCACATCACCCTCATGTATTCCTAGTAGCTATACATCCTGCATACTGGAAGACCTAGAATAAATCCGAATTTTTAAATCTATTTAGATTGTCCCCTTCAGGGTTTTATCATTATGTTTCTCATTTGTACATTGGGAGTAGGTAGCGATCATATACCTTCCAAAAGCATATATATCATACCTTGGTATTGATCATATACTTTCCAAAAAGCATATATCAAACCTACAAATTCAGTCAAGCTTCTAAAGCGAGACAACCATGCAAGGAATTTCATTCCAATATCTCGTGAGTGAGCTCATGTATTCTTATCCAGTAGTAAAAGTTGTCTGATCCCTTTGCGAGATCGTATTACTCATATGCCCTTATATGCACATCATTGCGTTGGTATATAGACCTTGATTAGTCCATCAACCTATCGTTCTGCCAAATATACATACTTACAGATATAGTAACACATCTGTCTACGGTTAGAGGATGTGTGCCTATATCGTGATAGTGTACGACATAGGTCTTGGTTATCTCTATCTCGATAAGTCAACTATTTGAACTAACTTATATAACACCTCTGGTTCTCGATTCCTATGCAGAGGACATACATCAAGAGCTCAGTTAGATATCAACCCATGAGTGAAAGGATTGCCATCTCCTACTCAGGCTGGAGATTATCTCTCTTTATATATTCATCCAAGCACCAGCCTCTATGATTCAACAATCGAATCAAACATACGTATGATCATTAAGATGGCCATGGTACATAACCCTAATTGTACTATGGGGCCTATTATGCAAATTAGTTATTCTTCATTTCAGAGTAGGGAATGATATTTGCATAACATTTATTGCATAATGGCTTGTCGTGGGCTCGCATGTCCAACACATTCTTCCTGTGGAATGCACATCTTCCAGATACAATTCGTACCCTCACCAAATAGGTGCGGATCCTCCTATTGGTAAAAATCAATCTTTAACAGCAAATCGTTCAACCATCAGCTTGGGCCAATCTTGTGGAAATTTCTTATCGACAAAATAATTCACGATATCAACGTACCATGGGAGTAAGGCAATAGATAAGATCGCCTCCTCTAGAAAGGTCTCTGTATTGGTAAGTAGTATCTGCTGAGGGAACTCTGCATTTGTAATTCGAGAAAGATGTTCTGCCATAACATTTTTTCACTCCAGGTTTATCTTGAATCTTTAAATCAAACAACCAAAGAATAGGAATCTATCTGATAAGGCATGGTTTGGCTTCATTCTTTCCCTAAAGGTACCGTATGGCAATGTGAAATGTGTAGACAATAACTCGAAAACCAGTAGGTGTGAACGAAACTTCTCTTAAGAAAACACCATTGCTAGCATCATCTTCTCTATAATTGTGTAGTTCCTTCGTGCCTCATCCACTGTCTAACTGCCATAGTGTATGACAAATGGTACTCCATCCTTTCTCTTCCCTAAAACAACTCAAACTGCATAATATGACGTGCCCATCATGATCAAAAGCAAGAGACCAATCAAGTTGTTGTAGGACATGAGCTCTCATAATCATGTATTTCATCTAATGGAATGCAAGGAGGACTTTTGCATCAACAATAAACTCACTCTCCTAGCACAGAAGCTCAGTCAAAGGTCTGACGATCCCGTTGAAGTCCTTTATGAATCTCCTATAGAATCTAACTTGACCAAGGAACGACCTCAACTACTTCAAATTCGTAAACGGCTCTAGCTTAGAGATCACATCAATCTTAGTCGGGTCAACCTCCATACCATGTTTGGAGATTATGTGGCCCAATACAATCCCATTAGTCACCATAAAGTGACTCTTCTTCCACGAGAGCATTAAGTTTACCTAACAACAACGCTAAAGTACTCAGTCTAAATAAGTAAGACATGTGTCAAAACTATCCCCATAGATCGATAAATCATCCATGAAGACCTCTAAAAACTAACTACCATGTCAACAAAAAAGTCCAGTATACTCCTCTAGAATGTAACGAGGGCGGCATACCAAATCCCACCCGAGTAGACCATCTATTTGGTATGACCGGCAGCAGAAGCATAGATGGAAAGCAATAGTCCAGCATACTCCGGTAGACCATCTATGATCCTTATGAAGCAGAAGCAAAGTTGGTGCACCTGAGTACGAAGGCGTTGGCAACTGAAGTATGATATCAAGGGCGAGAGACGGTGGTCGGTGGAAGAAGAGTGATTGAGGGCGGTGGATCCATGATCTCATACTTACTTTAATTGGCATTCATGAGCAGGTACGTAATTTCCAGCAGTGACCCATACTTACTTAAATTAGCATAACTCGAGTAAATAAAATGAACATCATGAAATTAAGTTACTTTTATTTGTCGATTTGATTTATAAAAGACCAAAAGTGATTTGCATGCATTTGTAGGGGAATTAAAACAATAATTAACTCTTTAATTATGTCAAAAATTGCCATCTTCGAAATAGAGGATACATGTTCACTAAAAAGATCATAATATAAGCAAACAGATTCCAAATCACGCAAACTAAAGTCCCATTGTTTCCTTCTTTAACGGAACATAGCAAGTAATAAACTACCGTTTTAAGGCATTTAAATAGGGTGAAAAAATGCACTAAATAGGGTTGCGTGAATACAATGCGATGAAACTTCACAAAACTTAAATACCCATGTCATCTTTGGTTTATGGATCCTATCCTAAACCTCCAAACTGGCTTTAATACCACTTGAAGGATATTGGAAAATACATAAACACATCACATAATCATGAAGATTGCATCATATGCAATAGGGAGTTACTAGTCACAATAGTTGCTCAGGGCAGCGGAATTTAAAATTTTTTCGAACGATGAAACCACAAGATCGAAGAACACTTCTTGGATCGTTTCATCTAAACCACAAATAGGTATTAAGGTTACCTCTTGAAGAGTGGTTGCGATCGAATCTCTAAAAGAAGAGACATCCTGTCTCAAGTCCTATCCGATAGAGGAGACGCTTGCGAGCATGTTGATGAAACACATGTTCTTCGCAATCCATGTCGATGATCTAAGCGGTGAATCTCCTTATCTTGTCTCATGAGATTCGATATCTTCTTCACAAGCAAGATGCACCGAAAGAGACGAAGATGCGCGAATGGTCGAAGTAGAGGCACAATGACGTAGCGACGATGGTGACTCTCTCTAGGGCACAAGGTGGACGGGCACAAAGAGAGAGAGATATGGGGTGTGTACAATGAGAATTAGAGAGAGAGATAGACTTGCAAAAATTGTTGTTAAAAGAAGAGCTAAGATTGCCTCTTCTTTTATAGTATTTTGGGAGTCCATGGATCACAATACATGTCAAACACAAAATCAATGGTTGAGATTGATTTGTGTTTCTATTTAATGGTCGTGATTTTTTTGTAAAAACATAACAACATATAATTAATTTAAATCAAATTAAATATAGAGATATAATCAATATAATTTAATTTTATTATATCAATAATTAATCAATGGATAAGGAAGGTGGCAACCCATCTTCCACATATAGTGGGGACATCCATTTGATCAAGTCAAGGTGGTCGTCCACCATCCACATATGGAAGGTTGTTGCCCTTCCAATTATGTGAGATTAATATATCTCACACAATCCCTTAATTATTTACAACAACATTTTTTGAAAATTAATTCACAAAATAATTCGAAATTAATTATGTGAATATTGCAATCATGCCATTAAATAAATGTAAATCATATTCACAACCCAAAATATAATATAAATTGTATTTATAATTAATTTCAAATGTGAATCCAATTCACATCAAAAATTAATTTCAGTATACTATCTACAATAAGCTTTATCTAATATATTATAAGTCACATTTATAATATATATAAATAATATGGATAGTACAATCCACATTATTCATTTCTTTGATAATTAAATCACATTTAATTATCTTAGACCATCATTCTCATATGCCTGAATAATGTGAATCACATTCACATTATTCACATTTGATAATTAAATCACATTTAATCATCTTAGATAACTCTCTTAATATGAATCAAATTTATAATATTCATGATAATTAAATCACATTTAATTATCAATATCTCAATGCGTAGATACATAATTCATCAATGGATTTATTCTTAAACTCATTCAAGAATAATGTGCTTTCTCTGTGGATACATGGAGATAAGGACAAGACGATCGTATGTTCCACGTATAGTGACTTGGATATTGAGATCATATCCCAAATCTAGATCTCGGGAACCTCCCATAGATGTTTGATTAAATAAAAGTCGTAAATCTAATCTTCTCATTGTATGTGAATCAGATTCAGATCATTATCCAACATTTGGATCAAAATTGGATTACTTCTCTAGTGAGAGGAGTCATTAAAATTCAGACCTATTTCATCACTCCCTCGGAATGGAAGAGTCATGGTTATACAACCGTTTATGATCACATCACCCTCATGTATGCCTAGTAGCTATACATCCTGCATACTGGAAGACCTAGAATAAATACGAAGTTTTAAATCTATTTAGATTGTCTCCTTCTGGGTTTTATCATTTTGTTTCTCATTTGATCATTGGGAGTAGGTAGCGATCATATACTTTCCAAAAGATAAATATCATACCTTGGTATTGATCATATACTTTCCAAAAAGCATATATCAAACCTACAAATTTAGTCAAGCTTCCAATGCGAGACTACCATGCAAGGAATTTCATTCCAATATCTCGTGAATGAGCTCATGTATTCTGATCTAGTAACAAAGTTGTCAGATCCCTTTGAGAGATCGTATTACTCATATGCCCTTATATGCACATCATTGCGTTGGTATATAGACCTTGATTAGTCCATCAACCTATCGTTCTGCCAAATATACATACTTACAGATATAGTAACACATCTGTCTACGGTTAGAGGATGTGTGCCTATATCATGACAGTGTACGACATAGGTCTTGGTTATCTCTATCTCGATAAGTCAACTATTTGAACTAACTTATATAACACCTCTGATTCTCGATTCCTATGCAGAGGACATACATCAAGAGCTCAGTTAGATATCAACCCATGAGTGAAAGGATTGCCATCTCCTACTCAGGCTGGAGATTATCTCTCTTTATATATTCATCCAAGCACCAGCCTCTATGATTCAACAATCGAATCAAACATACGTATGATCATCAAGATGGCCATGGTACATAACCCTAATTGTACTATGGGGCCTATTATGCAAACTAGTTATTCTTCATTTCAGATTAGGGAAATGATATTTGCATAACATTTATTGCATAATGTCTTGTTGTGGGCTCGCATGTCCAACACATTCTTCCCGTGGAATGCACATACTCCAGATACATTTCGTACCCTCACCAAATAGGAACAGATCCTCCTATTGGTAAAAATCAATCTCTGACAGAAAATCGTTCAACCATCAGCTTGGGCCAATCTTGTGGAAATTTCTTATAGACAAAATAATTCATGATATCAACGTACCATGGGAGTAAGGCAATAGACAAGATCGCCTCCTCTAGAAAGGTCTCTGTAATGGTAAGTAGTATCTTCTCAGGGAGCTCTGCATTTGTAATTCGAGAAAGATGATCTGCCATAACATTTTTTCACTCCAGGTTTATCTTGAATCTTTAAATCAAACAACCAAAGAATAGGAATCTATCTGATAAGGCATGGTTTGGCCTCATTCTTTCCCTATAGGTACCGTATGGCAATGTGAAATAACAGCATTGCTAGCATCATCTTCTCTATAATTGTGTAGTTCCTTTGTGCCTCATCCACAGTCCAACTGCCATAGTGTATGACAAATGGTACTCCATCCTTTCTCTTCCCTAAAACAACTCAAATTGCATAATATGACGTGCCCGTCATGATCTAAAGCAAGAAACCAATCAAGTGGTTGTTGGACATGAGCTCTCATAATCATGTATTTCATCTAATGGAATGCAAGGAGGACTTTTGCATCAACAATAAACTTACTCTCCTAGCACAGAAGCTCAGTCAAAGTTCTGACGATCCCGTTGAAGTCCTTTATGAATCTCCTATAGAATCTAACTTGACCAAGGAGCGACTTCAACTACTTCAAATTCATAAATGGCTCTAGCTTAGAGATCACATAAATCTTAGTCGGGTCAACCTCCATACCATGTTTGGAGATTATGTGGCCCAATACAATCCCATTAATAACCATAAAGTGACTCTTCTTCCACGAAAGCATTAAGTTTACTTCACAACAATGCTGAAGTACTCAGTCTAAATAAGTAATACATGTGTCAAAACTATCCCCATAGATCGATAAATTATCCATAAAGACCTCTAAAAACTTACTACCATGTCAACAAAAAAGTCCAGCATACTCCTCTAGAATGTAACGAGGGTGGCATACCAAATCCCACCTGAGTAGACCATCTATTTGGTATGACCGGCAGCAGAAGCATAGATGGAAAGCATTAGTCCAGCATACTCCGGTAGACCATCTATGATCCTTATGAAGCAGAAGCAAAGTTGGTGCACCCGAGTACGGAGGCGTTGGCAACTGAAGTATGATATCAAGGGCGAGAGACGGTGGTCGGTGGAAGAAGAGTGATTGAGGGCGGTGGATCCATGATCTCATACTTACTTTAATTGGCATTCATGAGCAGGTACGTAATTTCCAGCAGTGACCCATACTTACTTAAATTAGCATAACTCGAGTAAATAAAATGAACATCATGAAATTAAGTTTCTTTTATTTGTCGATTTGATTTATAAAAGAACTAAGGTGATTTGCATGCATTTGTAGGGGAATTAAAACAATAATTAACTCTTTAATTATGTCAAAAATTGCCATCTTCAAAATAGAGGATACATGTTCACTAAAAAGATCATAATATAAGCAAACAGATTCTAAATCACGTAAACTAAAGTCCCATTGTTTCCTTCTTTAATGAAACATAGCAAGTAATAAACTACCGTTTTAAGGCATTTAAATAGGGTGAAAAAATGCACTAAATAGGGTTGCGTGAATACAATGCGATGAAACTTCACAAAACTTAAATACCCATGTCATCTTTGGTTTATGGATCCTATCCTAAACCCCCAAACTGGCTTTAATATCACTTGAAGGATATTGGAAAATACATAAACACATCACATAATCATGAAGATTGCATCATATGCAATAGGGAGTTACTAGTCACACTAGTTGCTCAGGGCAGCGGAATTTAATTTTTTTTTGAACGATGAAACCACAATATCGAAGAACACTTCTTGGATCGTTTCATCTAAACCACAAATAGGTATTAAGGTTACCTCTTGAAGAGTGGTTGCGATCGAGTCTCTAAAAGAAGAGACATCCTGTCTCAAGTCCTATCCGATAGAGGAGACGCTTGCGAGCGTGTTGATGAAACACATGTTCTTCGCAATCCATGTCGATGATCTAAGCGGTGAATCTCCTTATCTTGTCTCATGAGATCCGATGTCTTCTTCACAAGAAAGATGCACCGAAAGAGACAAAGATCCGCGAATGGTCGAAGTAGAGGCACAATGACGTAGCGACGATGGTGACTCTCTCTAGGGCACAAGGTACACGGGCACAAAGAGAGAGCGAGATATGGGGTGTGTACAATGAGAATTAGAGAGAGAGAGATAGACTTGCAAAAATTGTTGTTAAAAGAAGAGCTAAGATTGCCTCTTCTTTTATAGTATTTTGGGAGTCCATGGATCACAATACATGTCAAACACAAAATCAATGGTTGAGATAGATTTGTGTTTCTATTTAATGGTCGTGATTTTGTTGTATAAACATAACAACATATAATTAATTTAAATCAAATTAAATATAGAGATATAATCAATATAATTTAATTTTATTATATCAATAATTAATCAATGGATAAGGATGGTGGCAACCCATCTTCCACATATAGTGGGGACATCCATTTGATCAAGTCAAGGTGGTCGTCCACCATCCACATATGGAAGGTTGTTGCCCTTCCAATTATGTGAGATTAATATATCTCACATAATCCCTTAATTATTTACAACAACATTTTTTGAAAATTAATTCACAAAATAATTCGAAATTAATTATGTAAATATTGCAATCATGCCAATAAATAAATGTAAAATCATATTCACAACCCAAAATATAATATAAATTGTATTATAATTAATTTCAAATGTGAATCCAATTCACATCAAAAAATTAATTTCAGTATACTATCTACAATAAGCTTTATCTAATATATTATAAGTCACATTTATAATATATATAAATAATATGGATAGTACTATCCACATTATTCATTTCTTTGATAATTAAATCACATTTAATTATCTTAGACCATCATTCTCATATGCCTGAATAATGTGAATCACATTCCTATTTATTCACATTTGATAATTAAATCACATTTAATCATCTTAGATAACTCTCCTAATATGAATCAAATTCATATTATTCATGATAATTAAATCACATTTAATTATCAATATCTCAATGCATAGATACATAATTCATCAATGGATTTATTCTTGAACACTTTCAAGAATAATGTGCTTTCTCCGTGGATACATGGAGATAAGGACAAGACGATCGTATGTTCCACGTATAGTGACTTGGATATTGAGATCATATCCCAAATCTATATCTCGGGAACCTCCCATAGATGTTTGATCAAATAAAAGTCGTAAATCTAATCTTCTCATTGTATGTGAATCAGATTCAGATCATCCAACATTTGGATCAAAATTGATTACTTCTCTAGTGAGAGGAGTCATTAAAATTCAGACCTATTTCATCACTCCCTCGGAATGGAAGATCATGGTTATACAATCGTTTATGATCACATCACCCTCATGTATGCATAGTAGCTATACATCCTGCATACTGGAAGACCTAGAATAAATCCGAAGTTTTAAATCTATTTACATTGTCTCCTTCAGGGTTTTATCATTATGTTTCTTATTTGATCATTGGGAGTAGGTAGCGATCATATACTTTCCAAAAGCATATATATCATACCTTGGTATTGATCATATACTTTCTAAAAAGCATATATCAAACCTACAAATTCAGTCAAGCTTCCAAAGCGAGACTACCATACAAGGAATTTGATTCCAATATCTCATGGGTGAGCTCATGTATTCTGTCTAGTAACAAAGTTGTCTGATCCCTTGAGAGATCGTATTACTCATATGCCCTTATATGCACATCATTGCGTTGGTATATAGACCTTGATAAGTCCATCAACCTATCGTTCTGCCAAATTTACATACTTACAGATATAGTAACACATCTGTCTACGGTTAGAGGATGTGTGCCTATATCGTGACAGTGTATAACATAGGTCTTGGTTATCTCTATTCGATAAGTCAACTATTTGAACTAACTTATATAACACCTCTGATTCTCGATTCCTATGCAGAGGACATACATCAAGAGCTCAGTTAGATATCAACCCATGAGTGAAAGGATTGCCATCTCCTACTCAGGCTGGAGATTATCTCTCTTTATATATTCATCCAAGCACCAGCCTCTATGATTCAACAATCGAATCAAACATACGTATGATCATCAAGATGGCCATGGTACATAACCCTAATTGTACTATGGGGCCTATTATGCAAACTAGTTATTTTTCATTTCAGATTAGGGAATGATATTTGCATAACATTTATTGCATAATGGCTTGTCGTGGGCTGGCAATAGACAAGATCACCTCCTCTAGAAAGGTCTCTGTAATGGTAAGTAGTATCTGCTCAGGGAACTCTGCATTTGTAATTCGAGAAAGATGATCTGCCATAACATTTTTCACTCGAGGTTTATTTTGAATCTTTAAATCAAACAACCAAAGAATAGGAATATATCTGATAAGGCATGGTTTGGCTTCATTCTTTCCCTATAGGTACCGTATGGCAATGCGAAATGTGTAGACAATAACTCAAAAAACCCAGTAGGTGTGAACGAAACTTCTTTGAAGAAACAACATTGCTAGCATCATCTTCTCTATAATTGTGTAGTTCCTTCACGCCTCATCCACAGTCTAACTACCATAGTGCATGACAAATGGTACTCCATCCTTTCTCTTCCCTAAAACAACTCAAACTGCATAATATGACGTGCCCGTCATGATCTAAAGCAAGAGACCAATCAAGTGGTTGTAGGACATGAGCTCTCATAATCATGTATTTCATATAATGGAATGCAAGGAGGACTTTTGCATCAACAATAAACTCACTCGCCTAGCACAGAAGCTCAATCAAAGGTCTGACGATCCCGTTGAAGTCCTTTATGAAATCTCCTATAGAATCTAACTTGACCAAGGAACGACCTCAACTACTTCAAAATTCGTA
Source organism: Ottelia alismoides (assembly GCA_037367405.1). Classification (NCBI taxonomy): domain Eukaryota; kingdom Viridiplantae; phylum Streptophyta; class Magnoliopsida; order Alismatales; family Hydrocharitaceae; genus Ottelia; species Ottelia alismoides. The sequence goes on from JAZKJV010004609.1 coordinate 479,047, forward strand.
AACGGCTCTAGCTTAGAGATCACATCAATCTTAGTCGGGTCAACCACCATACCATGTTTGGAGATCATGTGGCCCAATACAATCCCATTAGTCACCATAAAGTGACTCTTCTTCCACGAGAGCATTAAGTTTACCTCACAACAACGCTGAAGTACTCAGTCTAAATAATTAAGACATGTGTCAAAACTATCCCCATAGATCGATAAATCATCCATGAAGACCTCTAAAAACTAACTAACATGTCAACAAAAAAGTCCAGCATACTCCTCTAGAATGTAACGAGGGCGGCATACCAAATCCCACCCGAGTAGACCATCTATTTGGTATGACCGGCAGCAGAAGCATAGATGGAAAGCAGTAGTCCAGCATACTTCGGTAGACCATCTATGATCCTTATGAAGTAGAAGCAAAGTTGGTGCATCCGAGTATGGAGGCGTTGGCAACTGAAGTATGATATCGAGGGCGAGAGACGGTGGTCGATGGAAGAAGAGTGATTGAGGGCGGTGGATCCATGATCTCATACTTACTTAAATTGGCATTCATGAGCAGGTACGTAATTTCCAGCAGTGACCCATACTTACTTAAATTAACATAACTCGAGTAAATAAAATGAAAATCATGAAATTAAGTTTCTTTGATTTGTCGATTTGATTTATAAAAGAACTAAAGTGATTTTCATGCATTTGTAGGGGAATTAAAACAATAATTAACTCTTTAATTATGTCAAAAATTGCCATCTTCGAAATAGATGATTCATGTTCACTAAAAAGATCATAATTATAAGCAAACAGATTCCAAATCACGCAAACTAAAGTCCCATTGTTTCCTTATTTAATGGAACATAGCAAGTAATAAACTAACATTTTAAGGCATTTTAAATAGGTGAAAAAATGCACTAAATAGGGTTGCATGAATACAATGCGATGAAACTTCACAAAACTTAAATGCCCATGTCATCTTTGGTTTATGGATCCTATCCTAAACCTCCAAACTGGCTTTAATACCACTTGAAGGATATTGGAAAATCCTTAAACACATCACATAATCATGAAGATTGCATCATATGCAATAGGGAGTGACTAGTCACACTAGTTGCTCAGGGCAGCGGAATTTAAAATTTTTTGAACGTTGAAGCCACAAGATCGAAGAACACTTCTTGGATCGTTTCATCTAAACCACAAATAGGTATTAAGGTTAACTCTTGAAGAGTGGTTGAGATCGAGTCTCTAAAAGAAGAGACATCCTGTCTCAAGACCTATCCAATAGAGGAGACGCTTGCGAGCGTGGTTGATGAAACCCATGTTCTTCGCAATCCATGTCGATGATCTAAGCGGTGAATCTCCTTATCTTGTCTCATGAGATCCGATGTCTTCTGCACAAGCAAGATGCAACCGAAAGAGACGAAGATCCGCGAATGGTCGAAGTAGAGGCACAATGACGTAGCGACGATGGTGACTCTCTCTAGGGCACAAGGTGGACGGGCACAAAGAGAGAGAGATATGGGGTGTGTACAATGAGAATTAAAGAGAGAGATAGAATTTGCAAAAATTGTTGTTAAAAGAAGAGCTAAGATTGCCTCTTCTTTTATAGTATTTTGGGAGTCCATGGATCACAATACATGTCAAACACAAAATCAATGGTTGAGATTGATTTGTGTTTCTAATTAATTGTCGTGATATTGTTGTAAAAAACATAACAACATATAATTAATTTAAATCAAATTAAATATAGAGATATAATCAATATTAGTTAATTTTATTATATCAATAATTAATCAATGGATAAGGAAGGTGCAACCCATCTTCCACATATAGTGGGGACATCCACTTGATCAAGTCAAGGTGGTCGTCCACCCATCCACATATGGAAGGTTGTTGCCCTTCAATTATGTGAGATTAATTTATCTCACATAATCCCTTAATTATTTACAACAACATTTTTTAAAAAATTAATTCATAAAAATAATTCGAAATTAATTATGTGAATATTGCAATCATGCCATTAAATAAATGTAAATCATATTCACAACCCAAAATATAATATAAATTATATTTATAATTAATTTCGAATGTGAATCCAATTCACATCAAAAACTAATTTCAGTATACGATCTACAATAAGCTTTATCTAATATATTATAAGTCACATTTATAATATATATAAATAATATGGATAGTACTATCCACATTATTCATTTCTTTGATAATTAATCACATTTAATTATCTTGGACCATCATTCTCATATGCCTGAATACTGTGAATCACATTCACATTATTCACATTTGATAATTAAATCACATTTAATCATCTTAGATAACTCTCCTAATATGAATCAAATTCATATTATTCATGATAATTAAATCACATTTAATTATCAATATCCTCAATGCGTAGATACATAATTCATCAATGGATTTATTCTCGAACTCTTTCAAGAATAATGTGCTTCTCTCCGTGGATACATGGAGATAAGGACAAGACGATCGTATGTTCACGTATAGTGACTTGGATATTGAGATCATATCCCAAATCTAGATCTCGGGAACCTCCCTAGATGTTTGATTAAATAAAAGTTGTAAATCTAATCTTCTCATTGTATATGAATCAGATTCAGATCATTATCCAACATTTGGATCAAAATTGGATTATTTCTCTAGTGAGAGGAGTCATTAAAAATCAGACCCTATTTCATCACTCCCTCGGAATGGAAGAGTCATGGTTATACAATCGTTTATGATCACATCACCCTCATGTATGCCTGGTAGCTATACATGCTGCATACTGGAAGACCTAGAATAAATCCGAAGTTTTAAATCTATTTAGATTGTCTCCTTCAAGGTTTTATCATTATGTTTCTCATTTGATCATTGGGAGTAGGTAGCGATCATATACTTTCCAAAAGCATATATATCATACTTGGTATTGATCATATACTTTCCAAAAAGCATATATCAAACCTACAAATTCAGTCAAGCTTCTAAAGCGAGACTACCATGCAAGAAATTTGATTCCAATATCTCGTGAGTGAGCTCATGTATTCTGATCCAGTAACAAAGTTGTCTGATCCCTTTGAGAGATCGTATTACTCATATGCCCTTGTATGCACATCATTGCGTTGGTATATGGACCTTGATTAGTCCATCAACCTATCGTTCTGCCAAATATACCTACTTACAGATATAGTAACACATCTGTCTACGGTTAGAGGATGTGTGCCTATATCGTGACAGTGTACACATAGGTCTTGGTTATCTCTATCTCGATAAGTCAACTATTTGAAGTAACTTATATAACACCTCTGATTCTCGATTCCTATGTAGAGGACATGCATCAAGAGCTTAGTTAGATATCAACCCATGAGTGAAAGGATTGCCATCTCCTACTCAGGCTGGAGATTATCTCTCTTTATATATTCATCCAAGCACCAGCCTCTATGATTCAACAATCGAATCAAACATACGTATGATCATCAAGATGGCCATGGTACGTAACCCTAATTGTACTATGGGGCCTATTATGCAAACTAGTTATTCTTCATTTTAGATTAGGGAATGATATTTGCATAACATTTATTGCATAATAGCTTGTCATGGGCTTGCATGTCCAACACATTCTTCTTGTTGAATGCACATCCTCCAGATACAATTCTTACCCTCACCAATAGGTACGGATCCCCCTATTGGTAAAAATCAATCTCTGACAGAAAATCGTTCAACCATCAGCTTGGGCCAATCTTGTGGAAATTTCTTATAGACAAAATAATTCACGATATCAACGTACCATGGGAGTAAGGAAATAGACATGATCGCCTCCTCTAGAAAGGTCTCTGTAATGGTAAGTAGTATCTGCTCAGGGAACTCTGCATTTGTAATTCGAGAAAGATGATCTGCCATAACATTTTTTCAGGTTTATCTTGATCTTTAAATCAAACAACCAAAGAATAGGAATATATATGATAAGGCATGGTTTGGCTTCATTCTTTCCCTATAGGTACCGTATGGCAATGTGAAATGTGTAGACAATAACTCGAAAACCCAATAGGTGTGAACGAAACTTCTCTAAAGAAAACACCTTGCTAGCATCATCTTCTCTATAATTGTGTAGTTCCTTCGTGCCTCATCCACAGTCTAACTACCATAGTGTATGACAAATGGTACTCCATCCTTTCTCTTCCCTAAAACAACTCAAACTGCATAATATGACGTGCCCGTCATGATCAAAAGTAAGAGACCAATCAAGTGGTTGTAGGACATGAGCTCTCATAATCATGTATTTCATCTAATGGAATGCAAGGAGGACTTTTGCATCAACAATAAACTCACTCTCCTAGCACAGAAGCTCAGTGGAAAGGTCTGACGATCCCGTTGAAGTCCTTTATGAATCTCCTATAGAATCTAACTTGACCAAGGAACGACCTCAACTACTTCAAATTCGTAAACGGCTCTAGCTTAGAGATCACATCAATCTTAGTCGGGTCAAACCTACATACCATGTTTGGAGATTATGTGGCCCAATACAATCCCATTAGTCACCATAAAGTGACTCTTCCTTCCACGAGAGCATTAAGTTTACCTCACAACAACGCTGAAGTACTCAGTCTAAAATAAGTAAGACATGTGTCAAAACTATCCCCATAGATCGATAAATCATCCATGAAGACCTCTAAAAACTAACTACCATGTCAACAAAAAGGTCCAGCATACTCCTCTAGAATGTAACGAGGGCGACATACCAAAAAGTCCACCAACTTTCCATCTATGCTTCTGCTGTCGGTCATACCAAATCCCACCGACCACATTTCTGCAAACTAATGGATCATCTTGGTCTTTTTAAGAGGCCCTAATCGAAATTCAGATAGCAAAGTGGATGGCATGAGATTAATGGATTAACCGATATCGAGAAGAGTATGATCACATTCCTGATCAAAGATATGGCAACAGATGCGAGGTGCTCCCTTGCCTCTCTTTTTAGGCAAGAGGTTACTGATGGCATGAACTATGGCCATGGTCCAGATGTGTTTCTCTATTTCCTTTCGTCTGTTCTTCCTTGGTTGATGCTTTTGTGTACAAGCCTCTTTCATTCCCTTTTTCACTGCAGGCATGTATTCCATGGCCTTAAGGAGCATCATCTTTAAAAAGATGTTCTGTAAGAACTCAACCACTCCATGATCAGATAGGGCTTTTTTTTAATTTTTGAATTTTTTAGATTTAAGAGTAGAAGGAAATGGTACAAAATTAGGAGAGATATTCAAATGTTCATTTCCATTATTCAAAGTAGAATCCTCATGTACAAAAGGAAAACCAGAATCAGTCTGTACAGTGTTGTCCAAATTAGGTGAAGCCTCATCTCTGCCGTATCCAATGCGTCCTATGAGCATGTAGCCATCTACTGCAAGAAAATTTAATTAAAAACAGAATGGGATGCTGCTACTGATGAAGAGGAAAGAATCCATGATTGGTAAATTGTCCCTTTTTGATGGTGATCTACATCTTCCTAATGAAGGTGGTGGTGAAGGCGGTGAAACTCCAGACTTGGGTGCTGCTACCATGGACTCTCGACTACCGATGAAGGAGATAATGTGGAAGATGATGCTCTCTCGGTGGCTCGATCTCCAAACTCCAACTGGTGCGTAGGCGGCTTCAATCTCCTACCGCTCCTGAGATGAATGGCGTCAAATAAACATGTAAAATCAAGGGCCATACCAGTCTTGGGTATGGGTGGGCTATTGGCTACCTGCTCCTTGAGTCTGAAGTTGTTGGGCTTGGATTTGACATGTGCTGGAATCAATGTCGTAGTGGTGGTCAGGTCGTCGATCTGCTGAGTCAGTTCATTCACGTTCTTCATGAGCAATACAAGTTGGTCCAATGTTCGGTTGACTGAAGGGGCCTCAGGGTGCTCAGTGACTGGCTGTCGTTGAGATTGATAGTGTGGAGGCTGTTATTCTGATAATGAGGAAGAGGATACTATCCATAATATGCAGTCTGCATTTGGTAAGGCTAAGGGAAATAAGTATACTATTGTTGCTGGCCTTATCTCCAGTTTTGGAATTGTAGTGGAGACTGATAGTGAGGCTGGAACTGCTTGTGCAGGTACTGTTGCTGTCTGCCTCCCAGAAACTGATGGGCGGATCTCTGACCCTGCTGTGAACCCAACTGGCCTTGCCTTGACGGACGGGGCTGGATTCGCTCACGGTCGAACCAGATGTCATTCACCTCCTGAATGACAGGTGGAGGTGGAGACTGCTACTCAGGAATGTAGTTACTTTCTATTGGTACGAAACTATATGTTGTGAATGTTGCTGAACCTGATAAGGGGTCTGCACGTAGTAGACATGTTGAACTGTGGTGGTCCTCTGCAACTCTGCTGGGAGGAAGAAGTCTGCTTCCTGGTAGAGGTATCGGTTGCTGCACTCACACTATGAACTACATTGATTGTACTCATAAGAAGCTCCAGGTGTTTTGTTATCCCATCCATCTTATCCAAGTTCTTTCATCTTCTGTTCGATCACTTGAAGCTTTTCATGCTCTTTGTATCATTTTTCCAATAATGTCGACTTTGAATAGGTGGTTTCTAATGATGGTCAGGTCAGAGCTGTCCACCCAATCCACTTCATGTGATGTTGTCATATTGACAGCCTTGTGAGGTACTGCAGGGGAGGTGACGGGGTGCTTCTAAGAAGTACCCAAAGAAGAAAGAGCTGCTGAACTATCCAGCATTTCATCAGAAATTCGATAAAGGACATCTCGTCCTTGTTGAAGTTGCTCCCCCCATAAGCGGCATCTACCAGCTTCTAATTCTCTATGCTTAAACCCCAAAGAAATTTTACACAAGGCTTGTCTTTGGAATATCATGATGGGGGCACTTTTTCATTAGATCTTTGAATCTTTCCCACGCCTCGTTAATAGGCTCTTGGGACATATGGGAGAAATTAGCAATCAAGGATCGCATTTGGTTTAGTCGTCCGAGTGGGTAATATTTGTTCAGAAATGCAGACCTCAACTTTCCCAAGTAGTGACAACCTTCCCAAGTGATTTAACTAATATAAAGCTTTATCCATCAAACCTGAATTGGAAGGCGGTTCAGTCAAAGATTCATATTGAGGTCAAATAGAGAAAAGCTTGTTAATACTCTAGATAGTCAGTCAATTCATTACATTTGGCTCTGTCCTACAATGCCATATTTTATGACTATATGTTTTGCCCCTGAAAGTTGGGGGTTCTTGAAAAAGTATGAACTTACTGGAGGAGGGATCATGGAAGAGAATACAAGAAAGAAGAACGTCCCGAGGGGACCACCCACTATCTCCCACAGAGTGCCCCAACGGTCGACCTCTAATGGGACATTTGGGTAGTGTATTGTTCCACAAGTGCGATCGTACCGCTGGAGGTTTTTATAAGGTTCTTCATTAATATCTCCATGGAATATTGGGAGAAGAGGCAAAATTGTGGGCTTAAGCTCTAAATGCCCATGAATCACAGGGATTTGTATCCAAGAATTTGTCTGTCCTGCCCCTGGATTATAAGCATTCTTTAATGTAAGCTTAGCCACAGGTTATATGTCAGGGTCTTCTTCCCCATTCCCACCTCCAGCATTATTTCTATCCTCATATCTCATATCTTGTTTTTCCTACCTTAGCTTGAGAATCATGTCTCTCAATGCAGTCTGAAAATTAGCCTACTCTGTTAACTGGGATTGAATTCACTGAATGGAGGCTAACATGGTGCTACTGATCTCGCTCTGCTCTGACATGGTTCCCTTTCCTTTTGGTGGCATCAAGTGTCCTGTATCTGACTCTAAAAATGTGCATGACACTCGATTAGTTCATAGAAATGATGGAGTCTCATATACTAGTTAATCTCAAATAGTGGGTTGATGGATGTTGTGAAGGGTGACATGGAGAATGCGAAATATCCGGGAAGTGAGTCTCCTCGAATAGAAGGTGAACATATCAAAATGTAGAATGAGTTCGCAAAGTCCGAACGAGAAATACTCCGGTCCGACATCTTCAAAATCAATAGCAGGATGTGAGAGCATGAAGGTCAATGCAAGAGTGAAAATGAGTAAAGGCACAAATTACGCGGAAGGATATCTAGCACTAGCAATCAAACACAATACAAGCCACCAATTCACCAACTCAATGCAATGTGAAGACCGTGAAGGTTCGGTCAGTTATCTTGTCAACTTTTAGTGTTTGGTGAGAATACAATATTGGAAAGAGTTAACGAGCTGTTAGGTGCATGTCTTTCCCTACAGACTGGCTCGATTCATACGACTAGTTGCATCCACTTTCAACCAGTATAGGAGTAAGTACATATCGTAAGAATACGGTTACCTATGTTACTTGAGGATGGAGCCTTACACAGAGTCCTATAAATCTCCCACTCTGCAAAGGAAATTCGGACCGTTTATTAGCTACCCGCATTTCCTCACTGAAAAGTGTCTAATTATTTTTTGGAGAACTAGTAGTCTATCTGAAAAGCCAGGAATGGCTCTATCCTAGTGTCTTCCCTCTTTCCCTTTACAAATAAATCAAACAATGAGGGTTACTCTCTCCAAAACAAGATATTTTCCTTACATTTATTTTAGGGTTCAATTTTCTTTAGCAGTCCCGAATTTTAGGCAGTTGTCACTTCGTTTGAATATTATCAATAAATCACCTACTGAGTGCCCAATTTCCTTTCTAAATTATGTGAGTGAAAACAAGGAATGAGATCGGAAAAGCCAATGCCTGATTAAACACAATGATGCATGCAGGGGTTAGAGATGTGTACCATGTAGCCAGCACTCTACATGCAAGGTCATCTGCGCGTAATTTAAATACATAAAAAAATGAACCTATATGATGCAAGTGAACCATCCTAACAACAACTTCTATTAACAAGAAAGAACCAATTAAATTTGACTAAGTCTAATTATGCTCTATTCTATAGGTACATGAATTCTTGTTTAGGTTTTTTGGACCTAATTAATTACCTGGCTCAAGCAAATGAATTAAAGCAATCAATAGGTAGCTCACGAAATCCGCGTGAAACAAAAAAAATAGGGCGATGAAAAACAAAACCAGTGAGGTCCCCCAAGTACACAGGATTTGGAGAAACAGACCCCGTAACAAATGAATGTCCATTTACAAGAGCTCAAATGCAAGAAATAAATGAAAGAAAGTCTATTTTGTTCGAATGCTTGGTCTCCTTCAAATCTTTTTCTCCTCCTCTCACGCTCTCCTACGGCTCAATGAAGGATCAAGCTGCCTCCGCTTCGCTTGGGTGCTTGGCTCTCCTAGGATTGCCTCCTTCTCTCCACAGGCCCTTGCAAGAAAAAGGAAAGAAAGAATGTGTAAGAAACACAATTATAAAAATATGAGCACAAACGAATGAAAAAAATACAGTTAATATGGAAAATGAATTAAATATTAAAAATATAAAAAATTTACAACCAAGAATAGCAGGTCAAAAGAGAAACCTAACTACCCTCGTCGTGCCTAAAAAAACCCCGACAATGGCGCCATATTGTTGAACATGATTTTTGAGCTTTTAAAATAGATGAAATAAATGTGCAATGTTGTTGCAACCCAAAGAATCCTGCAACAAAAAATATTTATTTGTCTCAAGCTGAAATTAATTACCATAAAATGTAGCGAGAGAATTTTTGCTATTAAATTAACCTGTATAGCAACAGGATCGAACTTAGGGAGGCTACAAATCTCGAGGATTATTCGAATAATTAAAAAATAATTAAAGGAAAAAGGGAATCTCAAATGCTAACTATCTTGGTTTTTTGTGAGATTTTTATCTTTTTTTTTTGTTTATGGTTTTTTATTTCTATTTTTTTATTTTCTAATTTTGAATTTTTAGTGATTTTAATTTTGCAATGTTTTTACTTCAAAATTATAATTTTAAGAAAAAATCATACACAAAAAGATAGAATTTTTATTGATTTTTCAAATATGATAAAAATACTCAAAATTATCCAAAAAAATATTTTTTATTTTGATGAATTTTTAATATTTTTGTATTTTTTCAAAGATTTTTAGATTTTTTTGGATTTTTAAAGTGAATAAAAAAAGGGAATTGAGCAAATAGTGAACAAATAGAACTATTTTGTAATTTAAAAATATAAAATGAAGTCAAAATTACTACAATTATTTTTCCTAAAAACTAGAGGAAATTATATACAATAAGGAATTGGACTATTTTTGGATTTTTCTACAATTTTCTGTGATTTTTTTAATATTTTGAGTATTTTACAATTTTGTTGGGTTTTAAAAATAATTAATGCGTGAAATTTTCACAGAATAAGAATGTCAAAAACTAAACTATTCTATTTTTTTAGATTTTTCTACGCAATATTCAAATTTTTATGAATTTTCAAATGTCAAAAATTCAAAAATTTGATGTTTTTGAATTTTTAATAATATCAAATGATAATAAAATGCAATGAAAATTTTATGCTATGAAAAGACAATCATTAGGAACATGTAACAATTTTACATAATTTATTGAGAAATCAAAATATTTTTTTAATAAGGAAAAGCATGCAAATCAAAGTCTAGAAAACAAGGATTGAAATGTGTTAACAGAAAATAATATTAGTAAAGAAAATGCAAATTACCCAAGAAATGTATACACAACACGTGATAGAATTGGAGGCAGGGGCTTCTTTGCAAGTTTGGAAACGCTATAGGGGTGAAGTGAATTTTTTCCAAATTTTTTATTCCCTTAGGGTTGATGCAGGGGGTTCTTGTTTGTACGTCCAATGCCAAAAGCAAAAGGGGGTTACACCCCATCTCTTCCTTCTCACGCAAACACGGGGCAACGCATCGATGGAGGGCGGCACATGTGTAGGTCGTGCGAATGGTTGTCTTACTCCAAGCAATGGTCGCGCAAGCGGATGAGATGGTAGTTAGGCGGGGCTCGCGGTGGAGGACGAGGTTGCATGCTATCGCATTCCAAGTAGATGAGGGAGGCGGTTCTGCTCGAGTGCGGTGGCACGACGCACGAGGGTGGATCTGGTGACTTGTTTTGTGCCATTGGCGCAACTCGTACGGGAAGTGGAGGTGCGATCAACGGCGGTGGGGCCTCGCATGGAGGATGGTGACAATGGAGGGGCTCTAGGGGTGGCCGCTGTGGGGCGACATAGGCCTCCGTGGTAGTGATGCGATGGTTGCTGCTCGCGGTGGTAGGAGGTCGTGGAACTCCTGTTTACGCAAGGGTGGATGGTGGGTGCACTCGTAAACCTCGGAGAAGAGGGTGTAGTGGTGCTGGCTGGAGGCAGCTGGCGTTGCCGCCTAACTTTTTTTCAAATTGAAAAGAGGGAGGGGGAGCAAGTTGATAGGGAAAAGAATTGAATTTGAATTTCAAAAATTTGAATGGAGATAAAGATAAGGAAAATTTGAATGGAAATAAAGATAAGGAAGGAAGTTAGTATTGGAGTTAATAAGATTATTTTCATAATTTATTTATTTATTTATTTTTGTTACTTTATTAGATTAAATAATAAATGTTAATTATTTATTTTTTATGAGGATTATTTAAGGGAATTAACTATATACATATACCATATACATATGGTACATTATATACATAGTAAATAAGGAAATTAATTTATTTTCTTTATTTTATATCTATTTTAAATAATTATTAAAATAATTTACAAATACAATATGTATAAATAAATAAATGGCAAAATTGCACAAACAACCCAGAAAATCATCTTTCAAACCGTAACTCCAAAAATTATGAAACTACAACCATTTTAAAGATTATTTAATTTAAAATAAAATGGAAGCAAATTTGGTTCAACTTGAGTTCATATGGAGCCGGAATTGGTCTTTCAATTATTGCTTTATGGATTTTTCCGGATGTGGTAACTTTTATTCTGTATATGATTTTATTTTGCAATTATTATTTAGGAAAAAAAATTATTTACAACTTTTATTTTGAAAATTACTTAATTTGAGGTCAATTTATGTACAAATAAAAAAGTGTAAGTTTACAAATATACATAGAAAAGTATTTACGAAACCTTTATTTTTGATTTTCTGATTAAGGACCCTATCTCCTCTCCTTTATACCTGGTCGATCAGGTCAAGTCTGGACCTTCTCTCGGGGTTCGGGTCAACCTATATCTATTACTTATATACAGTCTTTTTTTTCTTTATTTTTCCTTTATTTCTTTATTTATTTATTTTAGATTAAAATAATAATATATGTACAATATTTACACATAGATGCAGGTTAGTAAGAATATGGATTTAGTATTATGTACATGTGTTTTATAAGGGATTTTAAGCTAAAATAATGAATAAAGATGATGAAATGCAGATTTATCATGTACCAAACACACTCAAGTTGAGGAAAGACATCTTACGTGAAGCACATTGATCTAGATTATCTATTCGTCCTCGATTACAAAGATGTATAAGGATCTTCGTTCACACTTTTGAGGCCAAGAATTAAGAAGGATGTTGATGAGTTTGTGAACTCATGTTTCACATGCCAGTAGGTAAAGGCTTTACACCAAAAGCCACTAGGATTGTTGCAACCTCTCCCTATCCTCAAATGGAAACGAGAAATCATCTCCATGGACTTCTTTACTGGCTTACCTCAGATGACCAATGGTAAAGATAGTGTATATGTTGTAATAGATCATCTGACCGAGGTAGCATACTTTATTCCAATAAACTTATCTTCCACTCCAGACCAGCTTATAGAGTTATATATTACACATATGATTCATCTCCGTGGTATCCCAAAGGAGGTAGTTTCCGATCGATATTCACGATTCACCTCACACTACTAGGAGAACTTCATGAAAGCCTTAGGCACACAACCATGCTTGAGCACAACATATCATCCACATGCAGATGGTCAATCAGAACATACTACTCAGACCCTAGAGTATATTCTATGAGCATGTGCCTTAGAATGGAAGGGACCATGGGTTAAACATTTACGTCTTGTAGAATTCACCTATAACAATAGTTACCATGCAAGTATTGGCATGGAACTGTTTGAAGCACTATATGGATGTTGGTGTACTACTCCTCTATGTCATTAATAGGTCGGAATAAAGAACTTTTACGATTTAGATAGACTCAAGGAAATACATGAAGATGTAGAGCTTTCTCGGAAAAGAATAATAACTGCCCAGAGTCGCCAAAAAAGCTATAGTATTACCAGGAGAAAAGACCTTGAGTTTGAGGCAGGTGACTTTGTATTCCTCGTCACCTATGAAGGGGAATCAGATGTTCAATTTTCACAGGAAGTTAGCACCCAGGTTTGTGGGTCCCTTTGAAATTATTTAGCAGGTTGGGAAAGTTGCATACAAACTTGCACTTCCTCTACATCTTTCGGCAATGCATGAATGCTTTTCATGTATCAAATATGAGAAAGTATATTGGGTATCGTTAGCATAAGATAAGCTATGATGATTTGCATGTTAAGCAAGACTTGACATACCTAGAAATACCTGTGCAAATAATAGACAAGGATATCAAGAAGTCGAGAAATAAAGAGGCGCCTCTAGTAAAAGAATTATGGATGAAACAAGGGTTTGAAGAAGCCACATGGGAGCCCGAGGTAGATATGAGAAAGAAATATCCCTGTTTGTGAGAATGAAAATACTTTGTATTATGTATATCTTCATTATAGATGAAATGTTGTTTATTCGCTTTAAGGTTGTTGTGGTTTTAATCCTCTTTAAGGTTGTTAGGCTTGCACTTCGTCTCAAGGATGAGACTTACTTTAAGGTTGTTAATTGTAAAGCCTTGAACTTGGCCATCTCTCGGATCGTATGTCATAAGATCCAGCTTGTCAAGAGGAAACCAATGAAATTTGTTGCATGTGAATGGGACTTCATTTCTAAATGTTATGATTTTTCGAAGAAAGAGAAGTAAGAAGGCTTAAGACATTATTAACCTTAATAACCATTATTAGTACTAGTTAATCATAATTAAGGAGATGAGTAAAGAATTAAGGACTATTGATCATCATTAGCAAACACTAATCAAGGATTACTGAAAGATAATCACGATTAACATTAGTGAAAGTTAATAATGATTAGCGCTAATTAAGTGTCATTAGCGATTTTAGAAGCTTCAGGAAGGTTCTAACTTAAGCCCTATGTTTCAGGATAAGCATTGGCCAAAATCATGGGCTAAAACTACGGACCGATGGCTCGTATTTATGTTAAATAGATTGCTAATCCTCGAATTCATATGCTCCATCATCTGGTTCAGTGTCTCAAGTGTGGAAATCATGAAAGGTGACTCCAAAATCCCGGGTGGGTTGAATGAGGGTGGGTGAAAATCAAAGTCCTTCGATTCCTGAAATAATGGTTAGGTGGATATGCACAAAAATCAGGAGGAAAGTCCTCCTGAAAAAGGGAAGATGGATCGTCTGGAGAGTACGAGGTATCCGTGAAGATCGGATTAAAATAACTCCAGTCGGCCATCTTCGAAACAAAAGACGGGATCGGGAGAGCACGAGTGGTCAAGTCAAAAGATATGGAGAAAAAGGTGCAAATGCACAGAAGGATCTAGCAAGCACACACGCAATCAAACACAATACAAACCTCAATTCACCAACTCAACTCAAAGTGAAGACCGTGAAGGTTCGGTCAATTATCTTGTTAATTTTAGAGTTTGGTGAGAATACAATATGTCAGAGCTGTTAAAAGCGAGCTATTAGGAACCCAATGCTCTCAGGAGACTGGCCCAATCCTAAAGTTAGATCTTTCCCGGCCAGTATGAATTACGGACCGTTTACCGGCTACCCGATCAATTCAATCTGTTAAGGATGTCATGGGCCGCTTTACCAGCTACCGGAGAGATCCTCACTGGAGAACGACTAACCCAAGATAGTAGTCTGAAAAGAGTTCGGGCGTGGCTCTATCCTAGTGTGCGGGTCGCTCTCTCGCTCAAGCAAACCAAACAATGAGGGGGTTACTCTCCCCAAAACAATGATTTTCCTTGTATTTTTTAAGGGTCGAGTTTTCTTTAGCAGTCCCGATTTTAGGCAATTATCACTTGGTTAAAATGTTTTCAAAGAATCGCCTACCGAGTGTCCAATTTCCTTTTTAACTTATGTGAGTGAAAACAAGGAAGGAGATCGGAAATGCCATATACGCGATTAAAAACAATGATGCATGCAGGGGTTAGAGATGCGTACCTTGTCGCCAACACCTTACATGCAAGTGATCCGCACAGAATTTAAATAAACTATCCTATATGCAAATGCAAGTGAACCGTCCTAGATGACAGCTTATATTAACGGGCAAGAACAAGTTAATTTGACTAAGTCCAAATTACGCTCTACTCTAAAGGCATAAAAATTTCTTGTTTAGGGTGTTTGGACTTAATTAATTACCTAGATAAAGCAAATTAATTAAAGCAATCAAGAGGTAGCTCACGAAATCCACGGGAAACAAAGAAAAATAAGGCGATGAAAAAAAACCGGTGAGGTCCCCCAGGTGCACCGGCACTTGGCGAAATAGACCACGCAACAAATGAATGTCCTTTTACAAGAGTTCAAATGGTAGAAAAGAAAAACTCTCTCTCTCTTTTAATTTTTTTAAATTCTTCCTCCTCTTCTCACGCTATCCTGCGGCTTGGTGAAGATTCAAGCCGCCTCCACATCGCTTGGCAGCTTCGGCTCTCCTAAGATTGCCTCCTTTGCTCCGCGGGCCCTCGCAAGAAAAAGAAGAGAGAAAGTGTAAGAAATACAATTATCAAATACGAGAAAAAATGAAACAAATGCAGTGATATGAAAAATGGAATAATGTAGCAAATTATAAATAGATATTTACAACCAAGAATAGCAGGTTAAAAGAGAAACCTAACTACCTTCATCGTGCCTCCCCGGCAACGTCACCATTTTGTGTGCACGGAATCTTGGAGATCGGATAGTTTTAATGGTAAATTGGTTGTCGTCGCTATCCCCAAAAATCCCGTGACAAACAAACAATTATTATTTTTTTATTTTTGCTACTTATTAACCTGTATAGCAAACATGGTCAAACTCAGGGAGGCTACAAATCCTGAGGGTTATTCAATTAATCAAGAATTAATTAAGAGAAAACAAGAATCTCAAAGGACAACTATCCTTGGTTTTCGTGATTTTTTTATCTTTTTTATTTTTTTTAATTTTTTAATTTCTATTTTTTATATTTTCTGATTTTTAAATTTTTAGTGATTTTGATTTTGCTTTTTTTTTATTTTTCAAAGATAACATGAAGCAATATTCACAAGATCAAAAATATGCACACCAACTCTTTTTGTAATTTTTTCAATTAATCAAAAATACTCAGAAAAATCCAAAGGAGATATTGGTGGGTTTTAAAAGCTTTGAAATATTTTTGAGAATTTTTGTGGAATTTGCAGATGTTTTTGTATTTTTCTAAAAATCAAACAGTGTGAAAATGCAAAATTGTGCACAGCTTGGAGTAATTTGCAACTTAAAAATATTTTAATGCCCAAAACTCCTGAAATTTTTTTAATACAAACTAGAAGCAATTATCTACAAATAGAAACTGAAATCACTATTTTTGGATTTTTTTAGTATTTTCTATGATTTTTATAAGATTTTTGATGTTTTTAAGATTTTCGATGTTTTTCAATTTTTTGGATTTTATAGATAATTAATGAACGAAATTTGTACAGAAATTAAAAGATAATTAAATACAACTACTCTATTGTTTTGGAATTTTTGGAACAATATTTGAATTTTTACGAATTTTTGAATTTCAGGAAGACAAAATGACACTGTTTTGATTTTTTAAAAATATCAAATGAAATCAAAATGCAATGAAAAATTTATGCTAAGAAGATAATCACATCAGGAGCATAGCAAAATTTTTGCTAGATTTTTAGATCACAAATAGCTTTATTTCATTCAAATAGAGCACGTAAGTTTTTATTCTGTAGTTCAGGGACTAAAATGTAAATAAATTTTGTTTTTGCATCAAATAAATAATAAAAAAAATTCACAAGAGAGAATGTGCAATTTTACCACTATATCACGTGCTTGGCATGTGCTTGAGGCGGGTATTGGCTTATTCGCAATTTTTGTAAAACTTTGGGGCACAACTGTAATTTTACCAAAAGATCTTTTTTATTTCAACAAGAACTTAGGGTTCATGTTCTCTCGTGTCTTCTTGAAAGACCAATAGGGGAGGGTGAGTCGGCCGCCGCCCAAGTATAGAGGCGCGGGCGGCACCGCCTCATGCGGGGGGCGCGCAAGGCGGTTGTTGACAGAGGGGGTGCCCACGGTGGAGAGCGGAGGAGGATGATGGTAGTGACGGAGGGGGACGCCTGGACGGTGGGTTGCGCAGCCTCGCACGTCGATAGAGGGGGCGCTTGAGGCGTGCCTTGGGGCGGATGGCGGAGTGCGGAGGTGCTGGCAGTGGCACCGCAACCGCTAGGCGCAGTGGCGTAGATTAGGGCGGCGTGGGCCGCTGGAGGAGTAGGGGCCGTGGGATGTTGGTGGAAGAGCGGGGCTGATCGGCCCGCTGGAGGAGTCCAGGCAAGAGGGGGCCGCGCACGGCGGTGCTGTAAATGGCGGAGGGGAGAGCGCTGCCCTCGCGCGGTGGAGGTTCTGCGCAAAGGAGGACGAAGGGCGGCGGGGGGTGATATCCCCGCAGCCTGTGGCGAATTGTTTTATTTTTTTATAATTTTTTATATTTTTTTGTGATGTAAACAGAAATAAAAAACTTTATTTTTTTTTGTAAATCCAAAAATAAGAAAAAAAGGCTATAGATATTATTTTTTTATTTTTTATTTTAAATGACCCTACAAAACAAATGTTAGAGAAAAAAAGAAACAAATACCCTTTTTTATTATTATTTTATTTATTTACAAATCGGAGAAAATGAACGAAGATTCAGTGGAAATGAGAGATTCGAATCCGATCTCCGGCCACGGTACGGGGCCAGAATAGAGAGATCCTGGACGATAGAAATCGAACGTGGAGAGATCGTGAGAATGAGGTGAAAACTCGAGATCGATGTCGAATAAATAACATGATGGATTTTAAGATCTAGATAAAAGAATGACAACGAGATAAAAGTGCGAGAAATAAAACTACGATTAAACTAAGATAAAATAAGAAGAAAAATGTGGATCTCACCTTAGGAGCGGAAATGGACTGTGATCGCCTCAACAAGGCTGACTCGCTATCATCGGACGGCTTGGAGACTAGGCAACTTTCTCGATGAAATTTTCTCTCGGAGATCGGGCTCCTCTCTCTAAAGATTGATCAAGTTGAAATGAGGGAGAAGGAGCCATATAAATAGAAAAGAGATGAAATTTGAATTTTTGAATTTTTGGATAAAGAGATGAAAGAGATGAAAATTGAAATGAAATTTTGATTTTTTTGGTGGAAGAGACAAGAGAGATGAAACGAGATAAAGTAAAAGGGATAAAACTATTTACAAAATTATGCTTGACTAATCTTCTGCAAGTCCAAATCTTTAATGGTCGGAGCTGACCTCTCTACTCTGTTCTAGATACCTACGCAGATGAGGGAGCATGATCGCATCTCTACTGCTCCCTCTCTCTTCCAGAGTCTTTGCCAACCTCCTCTAATTCTTCTCCGACCTTTATCGCTCTAGGAAGATGATAAAGGAGCTTCAGGTGGCTCGCTGGAGCCCCATCGAGCCCCACCATAACCACCGCATCGAGGAGGACGACGATAGAGGTCAATGCTATAGATATTATGAATCTGTGATTCATCATACTAAAAGATGAAAATAGAGCTTCGTTCATGAGTAATTAGTTGCATTTCATCATCTATTCTGCATTTTTATCATTCATGCATGTAAAATTATTTTTTGCATTTTAACACTCATAATTGCATTCATTTTTTCATGCATTTCTAATTAATTCATTCTAACTCCAATTGACCTCAAACCACCTCCATTGTGTACATACTACTGACAAGATTAAAGAAAAAATACAAAAAAAATTACTAACTCCTATAATAGGCCTGTAAGACAAAACTCCAATTTCAGACTAGATAGACTAAAACGCTCACATCTTACTCATACATGTCTGATTTGGGTATACTCACTTCTAAAGTAATACATATTTTAAGACCTTCAAAACAAGATAATTTCATAAAAATCAGAGCTCGTATGTGAAAGTTGGGTTTTGGGCCTCTTTTGTGCATTTTGTGTTTTGCCTGATTTTGACCTATTATTTTATGTACATAATTAATACCTTTTCTTTTACTTCTTTTTCATCTATTCTTTGATGAATGTTTTAATAAAATCCACAAAAATACAAATTAAAATTAAGAATGAAATCAAAGAAATTGACCGATTCCGAGTGTCCTTTGTGGGTTAGTACAAATATCTTTCATTTTCTGTTTTATTTTATTCTCCAATTTTCTTATTTATTAGAAATCCAAAAAAATATTATTGTGTAAATATTTATCTCTGATTTTATCATATTTTTCTCGATTTTTATTTTATTAAGAATCACAAAAAATAAAAACCTAAAAATCAAGGAATTTTATGTACAATGAGTACCTCAAAAATATCATTTTGCACAGATGAAGTCTTTTGCTCATGGTCCCTTCATGAAAGTTGTAGATCTCATTGAGAAAAGCAATTTTCGTGTTGAGCAATTTTCGATACGAGGTCGTTTGCTATTTCTTCAAGATTTTTCTTCTTTTTTTGTTTTCTGAGTTTTTTGGAGTTGATACGTGGTGATCCTGGAGCCGCCACATGTCACTCATTTTTAACCCCTTTTCTATTTCATTTTTATATTTTTTTAAAACATTGTCCTCTCACCTCACGAGCCATGCATGTGAGGCCCTTTCCCCCCCTTCCTCGCAGTCAATGCACAACAACCCTCCTCCGCAACCTCCGGTCGCAACTTCCTCTCCGTCAACACTGCTCCTTATCCTCAAACACCTTATCCCCTCGGCATCCTCCTCTCTCGAATCCCTATTTAAATCCAGCAACTCCTCGAGAATCCATCATCCGCCATCTTCTAAGTCGAGAGAGAGAGAGAGAGAGAGAGAGAGAGAGAGCTGAGGGCTTGGGTGGTGACAACACCCAAGCTTCACCGACGAATATCCTCAAAGGCGAGATTGATCGCCATCTTCTCGTGCTTCTGCTAGCACGGTTGAGGTGAGAATCGGAAGAGGGTTGTATCCCATTCCATCTCAGGCGTCAATCCCCATTCCTCCCAAATTCCCTTCCTCCTCTCCAGTCCTTTTCTTCCTCTATTTTTAGAATTCCTCTGTTCCGCCATCGTACCACTTCCATGCATCATCACCGCACCTCCTCGCCATTCGTCGTTGCTCTGCCAACGTCACGCACCACCTCCACTACACCATAGGAGGCGACCATCACCCACCACCTTTGTAGCGCTCCAGCTAGGCTGCTTCTCCAGCTCCTACAACAGCCCGAGAGTTGAACCACGCTGCCGCCATCAAACCCTCGTGGACCCTGCACCGCCTCCGTGAAGTTTTCTGTTAGCCACTACCCATCTTCATCTCACATGTTGGTCGTCCATCCTCCTCCTTTGTGTGTCCATCGACGAAGACAACATTTAGCGACCACCTTTGCCTCTCGTGGGGACACCTTCATCGATAGGCACATATGTCTTGGTCCCACCACGCGGAGGTCCATCTACATCGCCCGACTACGCACACAGTCGCCAGCCACCGTACGATGCCTCTAGTGCGAGGCAATCTCCGTCCTGCCGCCTCCAGCAGGGGACTCGACTCCGCACTCCTTGGGGACATCAACGAAGAAGAAAGGGCCAAAAGCCCCCTTACGTGAGGAGCAACTGCTCCTTGGGTTATTTGAGCTACAACCCCCGGAGGTTCACTAAACTGCATAGCAACCCTTCTATCCAAGGGCACGTGCAGATCACGTGCCTCTTGTAAAATTCGTGTCTGAGCCCCCACAGATTCATCTATTCGCAATCAAGCCCTGCCTCTCAAGCAGACACGTGCCACACACATGCCCTGGTGGAGAAATTGCATCAGACCCCTCCTGGATCTAGGTAATTTCATTTCAGTCTCTATTCACTCTATTTAATTTATTTTATTTATTGTAATTGCATTGAGACCCATGTGTTCTCTATTTATTTTGAACCTCTTTTTGCATGCATTTTTATTATTAAAAATACCATTTTGTTTTACGATTGATTCTCTACATTATTGCATGCTTGGAATATTTTTATTCTTCATTGATAATTAATTATTAATATTCTTGTCAAAATTAGCATATTTTGCCCATTCTGAGCTTATAAATTTACAGATCATTAACCATAGCTCTAAAAATTGCCAAAAATTACCAATAGTAGAATTAATTGTTAGTAACATTATGCCCAAAAAGATTTACATTTGCATCCATGATTTTCTCTCTAAAAAATATTTCATGCATTTCACCAATTAATTTTTAAAAGGTATTAAGTCCAACATTTTTAGAGTTTAGGATTTTTCTGAGATAGATCACCTAGTGACATATCTTAGATAATTTTATTTCCTGAAATTAACTAGATTTATTTTTTTATTATAGTTAATTATTGAAAATCTCATTGTCTGCATTCATAAATTCATTATTAGTTGTATTGCATCTAAAAATTCTAAACAATTACAATAGTCTAATTTCATCATATTTAACATTCTGGCCAAGTTTGAGTATGTTTGGACTTAATTTGATCCTACTTTATATTTTAACCCTCAAACTTTGTCAAAATTGCATTTGCCTCATTTATTGCATTTAAAACTAATAACAAAATATACTTCTATGAAAACCTAATTTTCTAAATGACTTTAAATAAACCTAAGGAGAAAGTTGCCTCCCTGAGTTTGACCTTGGTCTTACCCAAGTAAAAAGAGAATTTGATCGCTTGCTTTAATCGACAAATTAATTAAGTGGTTTTTGATTAGCTCTGAATTTATCTGACTATAACGCATTTATTTCGACATAATTGAAAGGATTAATTCAGGTTTTTAAAATGGAGTTGTTGCCGGGATGCACGACTTAGGTTGTTTTTATGAAAATCAAGTTTTTTGGTTTTCCATACCCGGGTATTCTGACCCATGGTTTTTCTTGTAATTATTTCTCCATTTTTCCAACATTTATTTTATTATATTTTGCATATTTTTCCTATGAATGTCTCTCTAATAATTGATCTTTATTTTTTGTGTAAGGTACCCTATGACTCGGAGCGATCTTCTTGGAAATCGACCAGATACACCATCTTTTTAATTTTTGGAGTGAGATTATTTTCTTTAGTTTCTAAATTAATTGCTCATTTCTAGCAGTTCCCGATCAGATTCTCGCGTGTGTAAAAAAGACTGAACATTTTTCCATGGTGTGTCGGCCTGTTTCACCCTTCGGTGAGGGCGGGGTCCAATTTGTGTGGCAAAATTATGATAGGCATATATTGTATAAATTTAAATTTGTCTGTGCCCTTCGTAATTTAGGACCACACTTTCACTATAATTATACGCACTAGATCGTCTCTTGTTCAACCAAATGAAATTGTTTTATCACTTGCTCATAGAAATTCATGTTTTAGGTGAGTTTTCTTGTGCATGCATTAGATTTAATTTTTCTATGGAAATTTCAATTTTGTTTAACATATTGCATGAAGATTTCGAGGAAGCATTAGAAGTATTTCTATCTCAGCACTCATCATCATGTTTCCCGCTACACAGATTTTTCGATTTTCCCTTTGTTTTTATTCCCATAGGAATAAAGGAAATTAGAATCCCCGTGTAGACGTGCATTGTTACCCAGTCAAATTAAAGTGATAACCAAATCAAAACTAGGGGACTGCTAACATATTGATTAATTAAATTTTGGATAAAAATGAAAATCATTGTTTTCGGGAGAGCAACCTCGTCACTGTGTGATTTTGTTGCAAGTGAGAGACAGACGACACTAGGATAGAGCAGGGCAAGAATTTTTTTACAGACTACTGGTTCTTTATTTTTAGGTGATTAGCTACTTTTTAGTGAGGATCTACTCGTAGCCGGTAAACGGTCCGGATTTCCTAAGTATAGTGGGAGGTTTAGAGGACATTGCGTAAGGATCCGTCCTCAAGTGATAGAATATATATGATGAAAAGAACGGTCTTGAGATCCACATAAGGTGGGAACAAAGTCGTCAAATCGACAACACGAAATCCGGATTAAAACAACAATTAACCCACAATAGATGATCAAACAATAAAAAGCAGATGTAGAGTTAAAATTTATTATAACTCTACAACAAAGATGTGTATAGGTGCAAATATGTGTAAAGTGTTGAACACAGGGACCAAGCAGGATAGATCTGGGCAAAAATGCTCACAAAAGTGAATGTGATGTATTTGTTTATATATGTGCTATTTTTTGTGGGTTTTTAATTTTTAATTTTTAATTTATTTTTGATTTTATATTTTGATTTTTAGTTTTCTGATTTCGTATTTTCTTTTTATATTTTATATATTTTTTGTATTTTTTTTAAATTATAAAATAAGCTATATATAGGATATATATATATATACACAATGGAAGCTAGGGTTAATAAAAAATTACTAAAAATAAGCATAAATAAGAAAATAAAATAGTTTTGGGCTTTTGATGACTTTTTACTGTTTTTGTGATTTTAAAAAAAATCACTAATTTTTATAGATTTTTAATGTAAAAAATACTCAAAGTAGGGAATATAATAAATACTTGAAACTAAATTGGAAATGAAACATATAAAACAGTAACCGAAATTCTCCAAAATAATTTTAAAATAAAGATACTAGAAGATAGAAAATTCAGAAATAGAAATTATATTTTTGTTATTTTTTAATGATTTTTTATTTTTATAATTTTTTTTGGGTTTTTTCAATTTTTATGAGTTTTCTTTTATATGTTTTAGTGATTTTTGGTAAAAAGGTCAAAAACACAAAAATACACAAAATATATCTTTTTGAGATTTTTTGAAAAGGTTTTTAAAATTTTATATATTTTATAGTGCAAATAGGGACAAAAAAGCATATTTTTTATAAATAATAAAAAATCAAAATGCAAAATAAAATATTAGCGTGAAAGAGAAATGCAACAAGAGCTTAAGTCTATTTTTTGGGATTTTTTTCGAGATTTCTAGACGTATGAAATAAATAGAGGCAACAAATATAAGCTACAATGCTGGCATGGGCTATTTTGTATATAGATCAAAGTTCAGGGGCTAGAGTGCAAGTTTCACAAAAATATACAACTTAATTAAAATGTTTCTGGACTAGAATGAAATAATGACAGCCACGAGGGATCCTCTGCAAAATGACCACGCCCCTCACGTGCACATGCATGTGAGGTGATGTGTCCAGGACCTGTATGTAAATACAAGAAGTCTGTGGGCCAACACGTAAATATTACAATATGATATGTTGCAGATGAAATATTTAATACCAGACACTAAATACAAAAACATGAAAGGGGGTTGATGCAAAGTATCCCCTTCAGTGCGGGCGGACGACTGATATTTGCTCACTTTGCCATGCATCCGCTTCTCGAGCGTCGATGTCGCTTCAGCTTCGACGCCTAGGATTCGATCCCTGCGAAGAGATCAACGGTGCCTGCTTGATTCAATCAGATGTCATCTGTGCTTCGTGAATATCACCACCAAGATCGACGGCACGGAGGCCTTCTAGAAGATTACAGGAAGAACACGGCCTTGCACACCTGCGGTCGTCTTTATTTCGATGCTCCGACCTCCAACCAAGTAGATAAGATGCTTGGGGGGTTGCTGAGGTGAATCCATGAAAGGTGGAGAAGTTAAACAAGTCCGGGGCTCAGTAGTGGAATCTTGGAGCTTCAACGCGCCTGGAGCTACTTCAGGTGACAACCCAGCCCCCCAAATGGGCTCGACAAGACCTGCAAAAAGGCTCGAAAGCACGGCTATGCACAGGCGGCCAGGTCAGGGCTACTAGTTGGTGGAATCGAAAAGTGGATGGTATGGGTGACGAAGTAGCCGGAGCTTAGGAGCTCCGGCGAGAGTGTTTGATCTAATCTAGGGTAAAATCGAAGGCCAAAATGCAAAACAAATCATGCGAATTAAAACCTAAGACTAACTACACTTAAAAGTGGAGAGATAAAGAGTGAAAATGAGGGACCTCGACCTACCAGAAGCAAGGAGATGAACCTCACGGCGAGGTTTCACCGGAGGTGCGGAACACGCTGCTACATTGCCTTCCTCGTCCTAGCAACGGCTAGGTGTGCCTCCTGTCATAAGACTCGAGCCCATCGATGCCAAAGGAGGAGAGAAATCTAGGTAAAACATCTCAAAATATTGGAGGACGTTGGGTGAAGGGTATATGTACAGCAAGGTGGCGTGGATAGGAAGTAAGATTCAACGCAAAATCTAGGGCGAAACGAAGGTGATCTACCCTAGGAAACGTGTAGGCGTGGATCATGGATGTACATAGATCAATTTTCATGAAGGATCAACACATCCTCGAGTAACGGATCATGCGTGAAAATTGTGAGAAAAGGTCTTCGTGATCTGTCAGAGTGGTGGATATAGCAGTCGTACAGTTGACGAGGCGGCGATAAGATCGGGGTGTATCCAGCGATTGGATGTTCAAATCCTTATACAATGCCTAGGCGTGTATGCTCGATGTACGAGGTGAAAAAGTGAAGAAGGATTCGAGGTTAAATATTCAAGCCCTAAAACTCTGAGAAATGGGGCAAAAACTCAGATCTAGCGGTCACAGACCTGGGGTCATGGAGTTGACCCCCGATCAACAGATGGTATGGCCTGATTGGGCCACGTCATCTGTAAAAAGACAAAAATTAAATACAAGATTTTTGAATTAAATAAAAAATAATATATGCTTTTATTAATATTAGGTTTTAAAATAAAAAATGTTTATTATTTTCTGAATTACTTTAATATATTTTTAATTATTGTTTAGTGGTCTAGAATTACAAGTCGCTTTTTGAGGTCTATATATAGGTATATTTATCTATGTATTTTAATCTTTTGTTTTTATTTTATATTTCATATTTTGATTAATTTAATATATTATTTTATATATTTATAACTTGATTTTATATACTTAAATATATTTTTATTTTATTTTTCTGATGTTTTATATACAATTAAATAAATAGCTGTATAATCTATATAGGTGTAGAGGTAGGTATTTTACCTATATATTGTCTTTAAGTATTTTATTTAAGTGTTTTATTTTGTTTTTATTCCTATTTTAATATATACATATATTATAAATAATATTTCAAAATTATAAAATATAAAAATTATAAAAATAATGAATAATGAATAAAAGGAATATTTTAATCGGGTAAAGTATACAATAGGGGTCCAAAACTCAACTTTCAAACCGTAACTCCAAAAAATATGAAACCACCTTCATTAAATAGCTTATTAAAAGTTATATACAATTAAAGGTGTTTTGATATATTTTGAGTTCTTATTTTAGAGATATGGGTCTGGGAAGTTGGGATTTGGGATTCTTATTCAGATCATAACTTTTTATCTGTACATTATTTTTCTGTGAAATAAATTTTCTATTTTTCAATATTTAATTATACACAACTTTCATGTTCAAAGTTTCTTTATTTCAAGTATAAAAAGTGGAACAAAAAATAGGTCCGAAAAATGAAGGAAAATGAATAAAGTAAAAGAGGTATTTTATTGGATTTTGACCCTTATCCCCCCCTACTTTATTCCTTGTCTACCTAGTCATCAAGATGCCTAGATCTTGGGGTTCCAGTCATAAAATATTTTCAATATTTTATTCTTTTTCTTTATGTTCTTTATTATGTAATTTTTGCTTTAAAGCTGTATTTTATACACTATTCACACAAATGCTTGAATGATAAAATACAAGAATTAAGCCTATTTACATGCATTTACTTGGGGTTTTAAGGCCAAAATGATAGAATAAAGATTATGAAATGGAGATTCATCATCCTCCTATACTTTCCTTTGCTAGTCCGTAGAAAACACTTATGCAATAAGTACAGAAAAGAAAAACAAAGAAAAGAAAAAGAAGAAAGATGGATTGAATTTAATTATCAAACTTGTCTTTAGATAATCAAAGTTTGGAGCTTAAGTCAGACCTTTGGAATTTCAGTGCAGACGGAACCTTAATGGGAATCGGATTTGAAATCCAACATCCTTCGAGAATACCGAAACTCTACTCAAGTCTCCTTAATATCCAGTTCAGAATACTTTAACTCATACGCAAACCCTTATGACTATGAATCTGACTCGTATAGTGTAAGTGATGGTGTCTCTCCCCAACTGAAATGACAAAGATGCTGACTTCTCCAACATGACAACCCGGTGATTCCCCAATCTAGTAACTCTTTCCTCGAGGAGCTGAGTATTCCCTTCTAAGTTCAAGTAACAACCAACTCAAGAGGAGTGGGTGAAGAGAAGAATGGACGATAGCTAGTGTAGCTACCTATCCCAAGATGCAAGACCAGTGTATTCAAGTGATCCAGCTGCAGGCTCACATGATTTGACTTTCAAGCTCAAGCTTGCTTATTTTCTGTACAACATATACATACTCCAGTAGGCATTTTATTTTTATAGAGGCATGTCCACTCTTTTTTTTGGAGTTTTTTTTTGAAATACTACTTATAGAAGCATTTACATAAGGAGTTTTCCCTCTTGAGCCAGTAGACTATCCCTCTTTTGAAGCTTTATTGCATCCCACATTCTCCTGTCTTCAAAATTCATCATCACTGGACGGGTTGGGGTGCACTTCCCTCCCTAGAGGAGGACAAATGTTTCCACTTGTGTGCCTCTCATAATGGCAAATCCAACCCCCTCACCACTTCAACTGAGTTGAGCCAAGTGAAAGGTGCAGGTTTCCAAGTTAGCTCATTATCAACAAGAATCGTGCGTGTGCTCCGAAATACTCTAATTTTGCAGTCAAGAATTCATTGAACCAAGTCTTGTGATCCTCAAAGAATTAAGTCAACTAGACCTGAAGTACCTCAATTCCATCTCCTATAAGGTTCCTGTTATTAGGTAGATTTTAAGGTCCAACCAAGCTTCAATCTTCGGATTTTACTTAGACTTGTTCAATTATCAAACTCAATCCGAAAAATGCTAATGCCATGCAAATGCCACGTAGAATGCAGAAAATATTTTGTGTTACAATTTTCAAGATTTTGAACTTTTTATGGATTTTTGTAAAAGATGATGCATATGCATTTTTTATATTTTCAAATTCAAATGTTTTTGGTTTTTTAATTTTGCAAATGTTTTTGGTGCTTTTTGAAAATAATAGATTTTGGCTAAACACTATGTACAAAAATTTACACAGGCATGCATCTTGTATTTACAAGAATTAAGTTTTGAGAATTTACAAGGGATACGTGCTCAATTTTATGAATAAAGAATTTTAGGTGAGATATATATATTCCTCAAACTTATTTGAAAAGGTTTTTCAAACAATTTTTGAAAAATATAGTCCAAAATAATTTATACAAACATGCACACACATTTGAAAATCATTTTGCATAGGTTTTTCAAACAGTCTATATAGATTTTCAAATTATTTTTGCAACCATTTTTCAAACCATTTACAAATAATTTTTTCAAACATTTTATTTCACATAGAGAGAATATTATTTTCAAAACAAAATGTTTTTACGAAGGATGGAAATATTGAACAAAACGTTTTTCAAATAGTTTTCAAAAGATTTTACAAAATGATTTCAAACTATTTATAAACATTTCGCAAAAAAAACATTTTCACATGATTTATTAATAGAAAATACGAAAAGATTTTGAGGAATAAAAGACATCTATTATTAAGTGTTTTTAACGAATTTTATTAGTATTTTTAGCCATAGTTATTAATAAAAATACGAAAGTATGAGTTATGGCTAAAGTATATACAGAGTATATACGAGCCCCCATATACTTAGCTTGAGCTATGTCCTCATAGATCAGAGAGAAAAAGAGAAGACATAACTCGTACTGAGTATATGAAAATCTAAAGAATAAATGAACGAAGAAATGAACGAATGAGAAGTTGTCCGCCCCCCATACTTAGGAACAAATAATCCTAAGTATAGCAGACTATACACAAAATAGGGAGGGTCAAGGGTGGGAATGAACAGATCGTACTCAGACTGTCTTCCCCTATACTTAAGGTAAGATACCCCTAAGTATAAATAAGAAGAGGAGATAGTGGAGAGGATCAAAGAATGGAAGAAATTAGGATGCACCCCCTATACTTAGCACAAAGTACGTCCTAAGTATAGAAGACTGACAACAAGGGGCGACACCTTTTTTGGTAGATAAAGAAAATAGAAAAGAAAAAGAAGAAAAGAAGAAAAGAAGAAAAGAGATGAAGATGGAAGATGAGAGCAGAGAGAATGTACAAAACACTCCCCCTATACTTAGGGTGAAAGAAGCCCTAAGTATAGGCAACAACGAGAGTGATGAAACAGAACGACGAATGAACACTCGGCTCGTCCAGCCCCCTATACTTAGGAAAAAGTACGTCCTAAGAAAGGCAAACACGAGAATGGGTGGATGAGCAACACTGGAGATGGACAGAGATAAATGAAGCGAATATACAACATAGTGGATGTACAGAGATCAAGAAGGTCGAAAACGAACCTTCTTGCGCGACCGTTGAGGAATGGATCTGATATGGTGCAGGTCAACATCGGTATCCTCAGATGACACAAACCGATAAGGTTCAACACAGTGTAGGTCCTCATTGGTCCTAGGGTGGAGAGGCACATATGGGTTAGTAGAAGAAGTGTGTCTAGGTCTGGCCTTAGGGGTCTCGCTTATATCGAAGTGAAAAGAGATAAACTCATCATCATTGAAAGAAGTGTAGTCAGAGTCGTCCTACGAGGTCTCATCCAGGTCAAAATCAAAAGGAACGAACTCATCAGTAGAAGTAGTCGAACTATGTTCATCCTAAAGAATCTCAATCGAGTCGTCTTTTTCATCAAAAGGCCCGAATTCCTGAATAAAAGTGGTAAGATCAAATTCAGCCTTTTCAGTCTCATCTGAATCCAAGTGAACAAGAGCGGACTCATCAGTGAAAGAAGTCAAGTCACATCCGTCCTGTCTAGTCTCTGAATCGGCCCTCTGCTCTAGGGTATCAATCGTGTAAATCCTGCAGATGTCATCAATGCAACGCCAAGTACCAGAAGAAGGAACTCTAAGGTCCATGCTTTCCGAGTCTTCCTCCATGGGGAGAAATTCTCGGGTCTCAGTCAAGTCCAACATGCAACAAAATTATCTGATCGTCTCATCAAGGTCATGGTCCTTGAGGTCAGCTAAGATTGGTGAAGGTGCATCAGGTGCAGGTCTCTGATCGAGAGTGGGTGCAGTGATGATCACCTCGCTCTCGTCAACAGGATGGAAGCGAACCTCTCCTGATCCCATAGTCAATAACGACCCTCGCAGAGGTGAGGAAAGGTCGTCCCAGGATGATTGGAGAGTGCTCCCCAATGGAGGTCTCCGTGGGCAATACGGTAAAGTCAACATGATAGCTCATGCCCTGAATCGAAATGACGGTGTTTTCTAAGATACCCTTCAACTTCTTGATAGATCCATCGGCAAACTGTACTATCATCTTGTTCTTCTTTAGAGGCTCTAAATGAAGAGACTGTATCAACAGGAAGGGTAATATGCTAATCGAGGCTCTGCCGTCGAGGAGAGTGTGATCACATGTGAAGTCAGAGATGGTGAAGCTAATGAAAGGGGTAGCTTTGTTCTTTTTCCTAGTAATGGGATGATGTGTGATGGTGTGGGCAGTGGCCATGGTTAGGATGTGATGCTCATATATGCTCCTCCACTTAATCTTCTTATGATGAGGAGTAGATAATTGGTTCATGGCCTGGCGAAGTGGGGCATCAATGAACTCGTGAATAGCGTCCACACTTCGGATTCGGTCAACATTTTCTTGAATTTTTGGACCTCCTCCATACAAGGGAGGAAGTCAGAATCAGCATATACACGAGGAATGCCAAGTGCAGTCTGTACAATAGCATCCTCGGGGTCAAAGCTGGGACAAGATGTGAGTGCAAGTGTGGTCAAATGGTCTAGAATGTGGTACCTCTCCTCACAATCTGACTCAACCAATGGTCTCCCGAAATCTTTTTGGTTTTTTAAAATTTTGTCATTTTTTTGTATTTTGGGCGATTGCAAGCTCTCATGGAAATCCTCAAATAGTGGAGCGGCGTTATGGTTCTTACTTAAACTTGTAAGATCATTGATGGTTCCGAGATAGCCGATGAAATATATGTCGTGGATTATCGTTCTCTTAAAAATATGTGTCGTTTCATTGTAGGCGGGCAATTGGAATCGGTCAAGAAATAAACACAATAAATTTTAGTCAATTTTTAATAACGTGGTTTTATGTTTATTTACTTGGGCAAGTTCCAACGTAGAACACAAGGAGGCAAAGGAACAACCTAGAATTTTATCTATCAAAGTTCGTGCACGGTTTTTGAAGCGGTCCTTTTTTTATTTTTTATGCAATTAGAGATGCAAAATGCAATTTTAGCCTATTTTAGGGACTAAAGAAAGAATCTCTATCAAACAATGTCCGAAAAATATGAAATTTGGCCAAGATGATAATTATGATGAAATGAATGCGCTGTAATTTTTTTTGAATTTTTGGATGCAAGATGATTTTTTATGAATTTTTATATGTAAACAAAGTGAATTTCAATATTTAATTATAATAAATACTAAACCTAATTATTTTCAAGGGATAAAATTATCCAAGATCTATTACTAGGTGATCGATCTCAGAAAAATCCTAAACCTTGAAAATATGAGATTTAATACCTATTAAAAACCAAATATTGAAATATGCAAAATGATTTTTAGAAGGCAAACTATGCATGCAAATGCAATTCTTTTTGGGCACAATGTTAAACACAATTAATTCTACAATCCGTGATTTTTTTGGAACTTTTAGAGCAACAGTTAATTAATTATAAATTTAGAGCCCAAAATGGGTAAAATATGAAATTTTCCACAAAAAGATTAATTATTATTTAACGACTAATCACAAAAATGTCCACAATATGTCAGGATGTAGAGAATTAAGTGAGGAACAAAATGCTATTTTTGGATAATAAAATAATGCAACGTAGAGGTCCAGAATAATGGGGGAACACAAGGGTAACAGTGCAATATTACAATAATTAAAAAATAAAAAAAATACAAAGGAGGGTTATATTGTAATTGCCGATAAGTAGGGGGCCTTTTGCAAAACTTCCAGAGGGGCACGTGCGCTCTGGTCGGTAGGAGTGAAGCACAAATTGGGGAACGGTCGGGGGCTTTATTGCAAATTTCCCATGCGGTCACGTGCCCAGCACATGACCCGTGGGATGGCTGATGTCGTTCCCTCGAAGCACATGCTGCGCATGTGCGTGGGGGCCTCGGGCCTCATGCCCGGCAACTGGAGCAGCAGTTGGCGAGAGCGGTGGAAGGGACGAGGTCGATGAAGATGATGCGGTCTACGGAGAAGAGCTTGGCGATCATCGGAGGTCGAGGCGGTAGATAACGAACGTCTGATGGCCGGTGTAGGTCGAAGCATGCTCGACGAAGAAGGAGAAGTCGGAGGTAGCTGCTGTGAGAAGATGCCGGTGTTGTAGTCGACGTTGTTGCGGAGGCGAAGGTCGCTGAAAGGTTGTTGGAGAAGAGCGTGGCGGCGACGTAGCTTGCGGCGTCAGAGACGAAGGCGGAGGTCGTTGGCTCTGAGGAGAAGCACCGAAGAAAGGCGACTAGCGGATGAAGCTCCAGCTGCAATCGAAGCACGACGACGCGCTTCGGATCTCGTTGAAAGAGGGTGGAGCTCGGGCTGTCACCACTGAGCTCCATGGCTGAGGAAGTAACCATCAGATGGCATTCTATCGAGGGGTGGCGGTTTTAAATAGGACGGGGAGCTTGGCCGGCGATGGAAGGTCGCGGGATCTCAGGGTTTTGACGATCAGTGAAGGAAGGTGGAGATCAGAGGCTGAAGGGGATCTGGGACGCGATTTAACGAGGGGCGACATGCGGCAATTAAGGGAAGGCAGTTGAGATTTCGCAGGGCAGCGGCGAAATCAACAGGCGACGGGCAGTTCGATTTGGGAGAGTCAGTGGGGAAGACGACGAGCGGTGGCCGTTCGATCGACCGAGTCGGATGGCCTCAATTCTGACACATGGCGGTTAAATGAGGGCAGGTGGAGAGCATGTGCGTGGCACGTGCGCGGAGGCACGTGCTACACACGTGCTGTCTTTTTATTTTTTTTAATTTTTTTTATAGAAACGAATATAAATAAATTCAAAAATGGGTGAGACGTGACGGCTCCAGGAGCCGCCACATGTCAACACCACAAAAATCGGAAATTAAAAATTTTGAAAAATCCAAAATAAATAGAAAATGGCCTCGGATCAAAAAAGTTTCTTCATAAAAATTGCTCGTCTCGGTGAGATCTACAACTTTTATGAAGACATCAAAACTAAAATCGATCATTTACATAAAGTGATATTTTTGGGGTATCCCATGTACATAGAATACCTTGATTTTTAGGTTTTATAATTTTTTGTTATTTTTAAACCAGATAAAATTCGACAAAAAAAAGATAAAATCAAAGATAAATAATTACACACAATCTAATTTTTTGAATTTTTATTAATTAAGAAAATGAAGAAATAAAATAAAAGACGAAAAAGACAACTTTTTTACAGACAGTCAGTAAAGACTTGGGGTCGGTTGGTTTCTTTGATTTCAACTCAATTTGGATTTGGATTTTTACGCATTTTAATAAAACATTCATCAAAGAAGACCAATGAAAAATAAACAAAATAAAATAGGTTAATTATGTACAAAAAATAATAGGTCAAAAGCTACTAAAATACAAAAA